>CAJNDT010006183.1:72500-364460 GCA_905221615.1 Symbiodinium sp. CCMP2592 | reverse complement strand
CGCTATTGCAACCCTACTAATACCCCGGATGAGCTGGCTGCCAAACATGACAGTGCATTGGGACTTACCCCCGAGCTGCAAACTGGGAGCCTGGTGTTCAAAGAAACTCTTCATTGGCGGTCGCAGGGCTTGATGGACAATCTTGGACCATACAGGGAGGAGTAGGATGGACCGGTAGGAAGTGCATTCCTGGAAACTGCCTTTGCCTTTGTAAAGCCAAATAGCCTGACCTGCCTTATAACCCAGGGCTTCGGAACCTCGCCATGAGGTTTTCAAGGCAAGATGGTGCAGATGAGGGGACAAAATCTCAGCAAAGATACGTCCAAACTCATTGGGTATCCCGTCCATCCCCGGGCTTTTGCCTGGCTTCGCACGCATAAGAAGGCGACGAATGTCGGCGCATGTGGGCAGGAGACGGATGTCTGGAGGCGCCGGCCATGCAACAACGGCTGTGGCACTCTGGTTGATGCGGTTCTGGGCCTCAGTGAGAAAGTGCTCAAGGGCTACCTCACGGCCACCTTCCAAGCCCCCAAAGTGTTGGCGCCAGCGCCTGAGGCTGGAATCCGAATCGGGGCATACTTTTCCCTCCGCGTCACGAATAGAGGGGAGGGGGTCTGCACGATAAGGTTTCTTGCGCTTATGGGACAGAAGCCTATGCAGGTTGCTGAAAACCTCTGAGGTCGGACGGGATGAGAGCTGGTCCGCAAGCTGACTTAAGTGAAGGTTGCGGTCCTGCTTACAAGCTAGCTTTAAATGGCGTCCTTGGTGGCGCAAGACACTGAGGTGGGCTGCCAAGGCGAGGTCCGCACGGCGCCACCAGGTGGCTCCTTCCACGAGGGAGGAGAGCAGATTAGTGCCACGCCACAGGTGGAAACAGACCGCCATGAGCTGCATATGAACCTGGCGTTGGAGACGATGAAGGGACCGGCGAGTAGCAGCCACAGTTCGTTGGAGCTGCCAAGTGGCCGGGCGCAGATAGGACTGGTGAGGTCCCGCAGAGCGATGGGATTTGACCGATCCCAAAGTCTGCTGCACGTAGCTAACCAGATGTGCTGCGTGGGCATGCACTGAACAATCCCAGGGGAGGGGCTGAAAGCTCCGCAAGGCCGCACCAATTTTGGCTTGATTGGTGGGCTCACTGAAGAGGCTGACCGGGAAACGACGTTGGCGTGGGGCGGCTCCGAGCATACCGGTGGCAGAGTGAAAAGCAACCTCGAGAACTGCAGCTGTGTGGTCTGGACTGCAGTGCGCAACATGGAGTCCCGGGGCCAGATAGGATTTGCAGTATTCCTTGCACCAAGCCGACGGGATGCACACCATGTCCGGTCTGCAAAGCTGGCCATTACGCTTCTGCACATAGGTGTGAGAATCGCCAACATGAAAAGCGTCCCACGTGGCAGGGATAGTGAGATCAAACTCGCTCAACACCGAATGCAAAGCTTCACCAGCTGGATCTTCAAGCTCGGCAGCATGGTCCCCGACATAGTCCGAGGGGTTACTGCCGATGGACGCATTAAAGTCGCCCGCCAAAACAATGTTGTCCCGCATGGCATGATTGCGAATGAGAGCGTGAGTCTCTTGCCACCAATGTTCGAGCGTTGCTGCTTCAGTCGCCCGATGAGGGGCATGCAGGCCGACAAAGAAAACGCGGGTGGCTTTGCACGCTAAGCGGATAAAAAGTCTACGGGGGTCCGAGAGTACAACTGTGAACAGGTTCTCGCTAAAGGAGATGCTGGCTGGGGTGCCTGCAGCTACCGTCGTGCAGAACTTGAAGCCATCTTGGAACCACCATTCGACTCCAAACTGGCCGTTCAAGCCGCCTGAGCAGAACCTGACATAAGGGCCGCAACGGTAGACTCCAGAGTCGCAGCGGGTCTCCTGGAGGCATGCAGCCTGAATGCTGTGATCCGTGAGTTGGGCAGCCAGTAACTGGGCGCGGCCAGGGTGCATGGCTAACCCTTCGCTATGGGCTTGGGGTGCTATGGGGTCACAAAACCTATCACTGAGGGAGAGCACATTGAACGTGGCCAAGGCCATCTGAGTGCGTACCGTGGCAGAAGATGCTGAGGAGGCAGGGGCCAAATCATTCGGTGCAGCATCCTTCCTTGGGTGCAACTCAGCATCGGTACCAAGTGGGAGGAAGGGAGCTAGCATTTGGCCAACACTCATGCCAAAATGGTTGGAATCGTCACCGAGCTGTGCGGAGTTAAGGTGCGGCAGGGTCGGGTCGCCAGCATAACTCCGAATAGCAGTAGCCGCCCACGGGATGAGGGGAGCACCTTGTGTAAGCCAGAAGCAAAAGAGAGCATCCGGAATGCAAAGGCCTGCAGTAGGAGGAGAAAGTGACGCGCCATATTTGGACAAGCGGTCGGCTAACTCGTTACCAAAATGGCCTGCATGTCCCGCAATATGCTCAACTGAATCTGGCTGCATGAAAACAGCACGTCTGAAATCAAAGATGTGGCGCATTGCCTGGCTGATGCCCCCCAAAGTGTATGTGGCAGCACCCCGCGCAACGTCAGAAGCAGAGGTGCAGTCGGACAGAAACCCAATGGGCCTGTGGCACAGACCACCACAGGAGATGAGACAGGCATGCAAAAGTGCCGCGCACTCCCCCACAAACGGCGAGGGGGTGTAAGGCTCTTCACAAAGCCTGGGGTCCACAGCTCCGTAAGCAGCACCGAGCTGGCATGCATGCGGGTCAACAAACACACATGCCCATCCACATTTGGCAGCATGATGCTCCTCAGCGGCAGTAAAGGACCCGTCAGTGTAGCAAAGAAGCGTGCCAGGGGCAAGCCCGGCGGTGAGATTCTGGATCTCAAAACGGCAAGTATGCGCCGACCATTCGGAGAGGGCGGGACAATGCGAAAAGGCCTCCTCAAGGGAATGCACCTGAGCCGAAGAGCTGAACAGCTGGAGTATGTCACCAATGGAGAACCCAAGAGGTGTACCTCCAAGTGAAAGCGGTTCCTCATGTGGCACAGAGTGTGCACTTGGGGTCAGGTGAAAAGATCCAAAGGCAAGGGGTTCCGGCATGACCGCCGGACCACCATGTGGCAGCAGGGCATTCAATATTATGGCCTGAGGTTTAGCCCCTTGGGCACCAGTAGGTGGGAAAGCTTCCATAAGCACAGAGAGGGTGGCTGCAGCTACAGCCAATCCTGGGCAGCATGGGTCTTGTACAGACATGCACAGCAGTGTGCAGAAATGTGTAGCAAGCCCGCCGCCCTGACGGAGGGCGTCTGGAGGACCTGCCCATAAAGTCAGGAGCTGGAGCTCCGCATCTTCAGGACCCTCATGTCTCGGACGTGGAGGCAGACTAGTACTCAACGCTCTGCACGGGGTGGGCAATGGTCTGGGAGGCTCAACGTGGGCCTTGCCGCTTCGGGGGGCCTGAGAAGCGTACGCAAGTGCAGAGACGCGTGGATGAGGAGCGGCTGCCGAACTGGGAAGCAGCCGAGTACGCGTGGGAGTAAGACAATCCCGCGGCGGTGACACAGCTGCGGCTGTGCGAAGGCACCAAGATAAGGCGATCAGGACCCAGACGAGAGAGGTGCATTTGGGCCTCCAGCGCGCTTGAGACCTGTTTCGAGTGGGGCCTGCAGTAGGAAATGCATCTAGGGCCTCAAAGGAGCCCTTACCACAACTGCACAGGAGGACAGGGGTGGATCCGTGGCTGCCAGGTGCGCTGGCGTTAGTGGGAGAAGGCACACGGAAACACTTGGCTACTCGACTGTGCAGGGAAGGGGACGGAACAAGGAGAAGGTGCGCGTCATCAAGGCTAGCCGGGCGCAAGGAGTCAGTTGCGCACAGGGAGCGCGCGGGGTGCGCATCAGGTAGGACGGCTGCCCTTAAACCTTCACGGTTGGTGCCACCCGTGCCTGCATCCACTGTTGCGGGCGGCTGTGATTGGGGTGGATTGGATGGCGGCGTGCTCGTTGGGGCAGGGTCGGAGGAGGTCTAGGAGGTGACGGCGGCAAGAATGCTTCACGCGCTTGCGTGTGGGTCAAAAGCTCCACCTCCACAACCTCTCCATCCTGGACATCGATCGGCCCACGCAAGGGAAGTGTGCGAAAGTCCCTGTGCGTGAAAGCAATCTCGAAACCTAATGGGCATCTGGGACCGAACCTAGCAAGTAAGTCCTGGTGATCAAGACTATGACGTGGGGCTCTGACCCAACTAAACCCGAGCAGGAGGGGGCGTAAGTCCAGAATGACGATAGGATCACGTTGCATGTGGTATGTGATCCCTGGCGGTAGGATGTTCGCAACAACCACAGCCTTAGTGATGAACCCGTCGTGCATGTGGTTGGCTACCCATGGGGCCGCCGGACGCAGAAGCAACTGGGTTGGCTCACACCCAAGGCGGTCTGCGAGATCCTGTCGGATCAAGTGTCGACGTCCTCTTCGAACCAAAAACCCGAAATGAAGCTCGTCGGCCAGAATCCATGCCGTATCCTGGAAATTGCCTGGATAAGCTGCTCTATGATTCCACCCAGCACTATGCTGAAGCATGTCTGATAGGTTGGTAGAGGGGAAGATTCGGTGATTCATTGGCAGAATCAACACCAAATCCGCCAGAGCAGGCTGAAGAACTGTGTCATCGCCTATGGGCCATGGTGTGTCATTGAAGTAGATGTGCACAGGGGCATCATCCGGTAGTCCAGCGAGGCGAAGCGCGTCGCGCCACCTGAAAAGCGGTGGTGCAGCGACAGCAAAGAGCCTGTTATCCACTCGACAGTCAACACACAGCAGCACAGTAGGCACATCCCAGACCGGCGCTGCCATAAGTACCCCTCTCTCGGGAAAGGTTTGCGTAGGAACCGGCAGCAACCTCGGAAACCGTCTCTTGGCATTAGGCATCCTAGCAGCCGAAACTCGTGCCAGAACACCATGGACCGTTTGCGGTAGCCTGACCCGAACCCTGACCACTTCAGGCAGATATTCTGGTATAAGAACCAGAAAAGGAAGGTCAGTGAACTCGTCCTCCAGATCGCTGACATTAGCTGTGGGACCTGTGTCGTCACCCAAACCTGCTGCATGGTCAACGGCACTGTGATCCATGGGAGGGACGGAGCGGGGAGCATCTCCAGAGGAGGATGGGTGCTCAACAGGGCCGGGTTGGGTCTGGGGATCGTCTGGTGCACCATCAACGGCATCAGTGGGAGAGTGAAATGCTGGCGGGGCAGCCTCAGCCTGGATCACCTGTCCTGGAGTAACCTGGTAATGCAGCACACCAGGTGGTACTTCCGGTAAGCGGAGGGACCATCCATCAGGGAGGTCACGGGACATAGCAACCTCAACAGCCCGAACATTGAGCAAGCCCTGCCTAACAAGGAAGGAGCACCACCCTGCATAGAATGGCCTGCAATCCAGAAGGACCAGAAAGGTCTGGGGATGTCTGTCGGTAGCAGGGAGCTGGGCAGCGGCAACCACAGTACGGCAGGGCATGCCATCAAGGACGGCGTCCTCCACTCGAGGGTTGGCTGGGTATAGCACAAGTTGCGCGTAAGGGATGCGAAGTGCGGCTGCAAGTTGGTGCCTGTACTGGGTGGGGCGCTCATTCTGGTATGAGAAGTGGACATTCTGCTGGTCCTCGACCACACAGTACACCACCCGGTCATCGGGCGGAAACGCAAAGTGCTGCGACCATAAGCTTGGACGTCTGAACATGACGTCAATCGAAACTGCAGCAGGAAGAGGCGCCTGCACCTGTGCAACGACCACAACCAAGCCATTGGAAACATGGATGGAAGCCTCTTCAGGACGGGGTTGAGCATCATGCCCTACGAAGAAGGCTGCATCAGAGCCAGGCGCCAAGTCGCACAGGTGTCTGAGCACCACAGGGTTGATGTAGTCCGGGGCCAATGTGGCGAAGTGACGCCCGTCCCAACGTGTGGCATCCAGGAATATGGTCTTTTGTGCATGCTCCATGGGTGCGAGCGCCACGAAAACACCGGCTCCGGGAATGGGTTGTGGGTCGGCCGGTGTAAGAAAGGGGAATCTCCTGGCCTGTGCTGGGTCCCGTTCTGCCTGGATAACAGCAACAGCTTCCCCATACGTGCTCGGAAAATGTAAGGCCAGAGTCATCCATTCCGGAGCGTACAGGGGTGTATAGATCAGGATAGTGGCCCATGCGACCGACCCTGTATCGGAGACGATGTCAGAAGACTCAGGCTCATCCGACGACAGTGTAGGCGAGTCGTCGTCCGTGGGCAGAGGCCAGTCATCTCCGAAATCCTGGGTAACTCTGCGAAGTCCTCGGACACGCTGCCTATCGGAGGAATTTCTGCAGGGCAGGGGAGTTAGGGTCTTGCAGGCAAGGGGTCGCCAGGCACACGGGTGTCCAGTGGAGGCGAAGCACTTAAACCTGCCTAAAGCCCTAAGAAGGAGGCACATGCACATGAAAGCCAAGAACAGACAGCTGGCGGTAGCCAAATGGGGGCACCTGTTGGCAAAACAGTCAAGAGGAGAGCATGGCTCCATGACCTCAACATGACGGGCAGAGAAGTGTGCTCCGTCAGCTCCAGTGGGTGAGGCCGCACTCAGGGCGGCAGTGAGAGCACCGGCAGTGAGAGCTGCAGATGTCCTGGATGGCAGCGCATGCGATCCTGTAGGGGATCTAGACCTGGATCTGCCTCTGGACCTGGATGTGGAGCGTGCAAATCTGGGATCGTCTGCAAAGAGGTGCTCACCGTCCGAATCGGCAGGGGCAGTGGTTGTGTCCTGTGCATCCGTGTCGCCTTCTTCATCCGATTCCTGGTGGTCATCCTCAGAAGTTGATGCATCAGGTGCATCTGAGCTGTCAGAAACCATGTCGACAAACTCAAACCCAAAGACTAAAGTAGCACCTTGCTGAACCTCTAGGCGGCCTCGCCTCATGCGGCCTCCTAGAACACGAAGGCGCCAACCCGGCGGTGGTTGGCGACCGGCCAGGGCAAGAAGATCGGTTTTGGGGATCCAAGGCCTATCCAGAACCAGGAAGTGGATCGTGGAAGCAACTTGTCTGAGGTCCAAGAAAATCACATACTGTGGAACCTCAGGAGGAAGAGCGCTGGGGTCAACCAGAGCAGGGACTCCTCGAGTGTCCACGCACTGATGTTGAAGGCGAGAACACCCATCGCCTCGTGGCGCATGAAATTCCACGGCCTCTCTAGCTACACCAACGAATCTGGCCGCGGCTTCATCAACAGGTAGCTGACTGGCTTGCGCACGGAAAAGGTACCTGCCTGTGCTATGCAGGAGCAGCAGGGCCCTAGGCCTCGACAGATCCGGTACGGAAACATCCAGCCGCCATGTGTGGGGGAGTTGTAGCCTATACTGCAAATCTGTTGCATGGTTGGGGTGGAGGTCTCCACGGAGAAAAGTCACCACACACCCATTGGCTAGGGTCACAGCCTCGTCGTCTTCCTGGGGCAAAAGTTCCGTTCCTATGAAAACCTTACAAGGTCTTACCCCGTAAACCCCTGCCTGACGACACAATTCGGCCCGGCAGGTGGGTCTCGTGACGTAAACCGAAGTAAGGGGACCTAGATGCCGGTTACCTAAATCCCGCAGGTCCATGCAAACGAGCGAGAGGGAGGAATAGGCTGTCCAGTCCGGGGCCACCAAAAGCGTGGCGACTTCCGGAAGTGGTTGCGGTCTAACTGGAATGACTCTGTCAGTGAAAGAAGGGCGTAGCTCTCCAAGGCGGCGCTCGGCCGCATCGACAAGGTCATCCACATCACATGGAAGACCTAGGGGAAACGTGATAGACTCGGCATGAAACCCCGGGAACAAAAAGACAGCATGACATTGGACGTCATGTGTGGGGGCCGGGACAGTCTGCCTCGCAAGAGCTGGTAGTTCCCATCGCACAGGCTGTGGTGGCGGGGGCCCTTTCGGTGGGCTGACAGAGGGATGTATGACATCCGGTGCCCGGTTGGGCGGGAGGGCCAGACCTGGGCCTAGGGGATCCGGAGGCTCAGGGTACACTCTACCTGCAGGAACGTCCCGAGGATGCAATGGTGCTGGGACAAGGTGGGAACCAGAAGGCGGTGCACTCATTGCAGTAATCGGAAGACTCCAAACCAGAATCCATCGAAGGAGGCATGTGCAGAAATATCCAATCCAGGATGGTTTGGCTCTTTGCAGGTGTTTGGGGGGAATCAGGATCCTAGGGCAACCCAAGGAGGACCTAGAGGGGGAGCCTATACCCACAAGGGCAGGACATCGGTAATGGCGGAAGTGCCACCTGTCGTGGAGGAAAACCTGCTTGACCGCCTGCGAAAAGTGCTGACATAAAGCAGCAGAAGAGACGCAAGCACGATGCCAGCAAGGGTATGGGCTACAGCTCGGAGGGCGTTCTCCAGAGCATATATCACCTTATCACAAAGAGAGCCAGTTGACGTGAGGTCGACAGCATGCGAGGTAGCTACCCCTGAGCCACCGATGTAGCTTTTTGGCACCTGCATGCGGTCAGCAACATGCTCTTGTACAGGGGACCAGCGGTACACAAATGCGTACCCACAAAACTGCGGCCGTTCAAGAAGCGAGACGGCAAGGGAGAAAACCGGGCCTAAACCTGAACTAGGGTCGGGTATGCAGGTATGAGGGTAGGCATCCGGAAGAAAGGGCTGAGCCTGTGCAAGATAGCAGCCAAATCCAGGGGCGCATTGATCTTGACAGCAGGCAGGCAGGGCCGTACGTGCGGACGCAAAAACCCAATGCATCCACACGGCGGCAGAGGAGACAGAAGCAGCACTGGGGCGGAGATTGCAAACCCAGCAATTCCAGCCTTCAGAGTTGCTCAGCGAGGTGAGGCCAAGGGCAAAACTGGCCAAAGGAGATTGGGACGGTCCCCAGCAGGGTCGAGGCACATTGGTGTCACTGCTGCGCATCAAAACTGTACAAACTAGACTCAGATCGCAGAAGTGAGACCGCTCGAGGCCGTGCGTGCCACTTAGAATCAGCTTCTCTAGAGGGCATTGACCAAGGTGCAATAGGCGAACGGAAAACCTGAAACATCCCAGCCAGGGGCAGGTTTTGCGTGCCATGGTACTCCGCAGTCTGCCAACCAGAGAGCTGATCCAAGTGTTCACGCAGGCATTGAGCCTACGGAAACAGCTCAGGTGGCTACCTGTGAGGGGCAGCTTGGAGCAGCTCAGGTCGTGAGATGCTACTCCCTGGGTGCCGATTGTTCTGCCCTGCTCTTCGTAAGTGTAGCAATCTCCTCTGGTGACAGCTCGTAGGCCGAGTCTTCTTCGAAATCGTCGCCCAGGAAACCCGCTATGGTAGGCACCGGTGCGCCATTGGCGGGGAGATGTGCAAGCCCGAAGGGCATCATCGCTCTGCCAGCACCCATTGCCTCCGCAAAGGCCTTGTGACGTTTGTCCTGCAACCGCTCGGAGAGAGTAGGATGGGCAGCTTGCGGGGCCTGAGGAGTCTTGGCGGCCATGGTAGCCTCTTTGATCCCCTGCCTGGGCGGTGCCTCGGATGTGGGTACACGAAGCTCTTCCATAGCTCTCTGCCCTGGGTGCTTCGGCGCCTGAGCAGGACTGAGACCAGGCGGAGCTCCGGCGCATGCACTCGTAAGAGCCGGGGGGGACGGTGCCGCGGCCGCAATGTACGGATCCGTACGGAGTGGTGCAGGGGTTGCTTCCTGAACTCCGCCAGGGTGAGCTGCCAGCCATGCCGCCGTCTCGCCACGCGAGGCCTGAGTAGGCGACCTGGGCTGTGCAGTCCTGGGACGTACTGGCGTGATCACTGCTGGGGGCGGTTGCATCGCCCTGGCCAGCACACCATTCCAGTCGGCAGCCGGTGGTTCGCCACACTCCGAAAAGAGCCGGAGTGTGTCCTCGTCGACAAGCTCTGTCTGCATAGGCATCTGCTCTGACTGATCTTTGGACCCTGCAGCATCGGCAAGGTGTAGGGCTCGGATGGCCTGTCGTGCCAACTCTTGGTGGTTCTCCGCCTCTTGTTGATCCGTGAGCAGTTTGCTCAGTTTCTGCCTGTATCGTTGCTTCTCCTTGGCAAACGATTCCATAGCCGACTTCTCGTAGGCATTCCATTGCTTGACCATGCGAAGGCGTGCCTGTTCCAGCCTTTGGACCTTCTGCTCCGCTCTGCGGGCGTGGTTCAGCTTGTTCTGGAAAATGCTGAGGTAGTCGCCCGCAGAGGGCTCGTTCTTGGCCTCCTTGTCTGCCGTCTGGCCCTTGGCTCCATAATGGCCCGCATCGAAAGCCGGAAATGCAGTACTGGGATGATCCCATCCCTTCCAAGCATCCTGCTTCCAATCCGCCTCGGCCTTGCTCTTCGGCGAGGCATAGGCACCACGCCACAAGGTGTAGGAGGCGTTGGCATGTCCTTGGTTTTCCCATCCTCGCTCGCGTCCACGCTGGTTGGGTCGTCCCATACCAAGTGCCCTCAGGAGGCTGCGCTTTTCGGGGACACCTGTGGCGTGGTGTCCAACCAACAGTAAGGTCTGAGCTTTGCTCAGCGGTAACCCTGCCGATCGCAGTTTGCGAGCCTTGGAGCGATGGGCTCTGGCTCTCCTATGCCAAGCAGGGGAGCGGGGAGCCAACCTATGGCGCGGAATGGCACGGGATCCTAAAGGAGTCGTGCGACTACGCACTGGGGCAAAATATTCCGACTGTGCGGCGATTTGAGCCCTCGCACTGGACCGCTTCACATTGTATTGATGCCCCTTTTGTAAGACCTACCTGTAGCCGAAAAGACCTACCTTTTTAAGGAACTATATATATATATATATATATATATAGAAACCATGATAAGGAACCCGAAAAAGGTACCCTAAACCCTAAACCCTTTCGGCTACAGGTACTTTCTGAACTCACATCCCCCTGTCCTCGTGACCACCCTCGTAGCTCGAGACGAGGTCATCGATGGTCTGCTTGTCTGCTGCCTTGCTTGCTTTGGCATCCTGGCAAACTCGGGGGTCAAGAATTCGGGGCTTCGACATGCAAAGCTCCGTGTAACTGTAACCTAAACGACCGGTGTTCTGGTGTTCCTTATACCCTAAACCCAAAGCCCCCATCACCGATCTCTGAAAGAGTAGCCTGCCTCCGTGGTTCCGGCTTGGATTTGGTTTAGGGACCCGGTAAAAGCCTTGATCGCATGGTTCGGGGTGTGAGAGGCCAGGCTTCGAACACACTAACTAGTGGCAGAGACTCCAAAACCCCTTAACGAAGGGCTATACCCTAAACTGTCCAGGGCTCCTTCTTGTGATTTTGGTTTAAAGTATAGTATATTCCTCAATTACGGGGTCTTGGAGGATCTGGAATAGCCCTAAGGCTCCATGTACCTGAATAGTGTGCACTTGCTTCGTAAAACCAGGTGCCTATACGGGCCCCCTTCTGCCCATGCATGTACTACGGTTGATGATATAAATCCTGCATTACCCATAATTAAGGACTATACCATACTTCCCATAGTTTAGGGCCCTTACGGTAGTGCAGGTACGTATGGGAGTTTCCGAAAATAGGCGACCCTACTATAATACTCGAATAGTAAGATCCTTGTTATAAGGACCTCAAAATAAGGTACCCGTAATTTTGGGAAACTCCCATATCATCCACCGTATGACATGGACACCTGAACCCTCGGCCTGAGCCCTAGACCCCTCAACCCTAAGTCAAAAAACCTGCTGACTCATGCAAAAGAGTGTGCTCAAGCTTTAGGGCTGAATTAAGGGCCTGCTTCAGGGTTCTATAACGGGTTCAGGGTGGTTGATGCTATTGAACACAGAGCTAAGAGTTCCATTCAGGGGCATTTCGGGTTTAGGGTTCCTTTAAGGGCTGGCTTCCGGGCTCCATGAAGGGTTTCGGGTTTAGGGTGGTTGACGCTATTGAACACAGAGTTTCGGCGTAAAGTGCTTTAAGTCTTAGGGCTCGTAACAGGGCCTCTGGAAGGCTCCGATTATTGGAGGGTACCGATACTCTCCATTGTAGTTCCTTTTTTTTTTCGTTAACCTGTCTTATGGTTCGGATCCTAAACTATAAATTTGGTTAACCGAAAAAGGGCCTACAATGGTGACTATAGGTAGTTGAAGATTGGCTTTCGGACTGACATCATTGCATGCGGCACAGGTTGCCACACGAACACCGCAAATAGTGGCCAGCGAGTCAGCCGCCAAATGCGTCCCCCAAGTAGTAGTTTCGGCCATCCGCCACCGGTAGGTTTCGAAGTCACCCTCAACACGTTGCCGCAAAATTTCTGGGAAGAGATCATGCACGTGGCGGTGGGGGAGTGGATAGTGCTCGCAGCACTTAGGCAAATGCGACACAGATTTATTTCATCCTGGCAGCCCACGTCCTTTAACCCCAACCCCTTGACACCAGCAACAGCCCGCGAGCTCTTCCTTGCCCTGCACCCATCCCAGAACAAAAGGATTCCTTAACATCACACAGCCCTAAACCCTTCGAGAACCCAATCAAATCCGTCACGCGGAAAACCTTAGTTACACGTCGAAAAGATTGCTTCGAATGCCGTACGAAAAGCATAATCCCGAAACCTAAATGCCTAAATGCCGTAAACCCCGAACACCCTGAACCCCAAAGCTTATACACCATTTTGAGCAACCCATTTTAGAACCCCTCCCCTCCCAGAACTCAAACTTTCAACACCCTAAACCCTAAAAACCCTCTATCCCTTGTAGAACCCTGAAGCGAACCCCTGAGGGAACCCTGAACCATAAATGCCCTACAGTGAACCCCAGAAACTTGGAACATGAATTCAGGATGATTCGTGCTGGGATTCCCTATACTTTACCTGAAGGGGCATGAGGATAATGATGTTCCAACTTTCTGGCTTCTACTGCAAACCGACACCCCTGAATGGAACCCTTAAAGGGACCCGAAATCCTACACCTAAACCCCTTAATGGAGCCCTTAAAAAAGCAGTTTTAAAAGGAAGCCTGTAAAACCCCTGAACTAGGTGTCGATCTCAACAGTACAAAAATTAGGGCTCTATTGAACAACAAAGGATATTAGGGTTTAGGGTTTAGGGTTTAGGGTTAAGGATATTACAACTTCTCCCACATCGATACCTAGTCAAGACCCCCCAACTGCTCCTCGAGCCGAAGATGCGTCAGGCGTCGGGCCACTGTAATGGCCTGAGCATGAGAGCCCCGTGGGTTTAGGGATATTTAGGGTTTATGGATATTTAGGTCTTAGGGTTTAGGGCTTAGACCCAGACTTAAAGTTTAGGGTTTCGGGTATGGGGTTTAGGGTTTCGGGTTCGTACGAGAGCCCAGCCCACTGGGTTTAGGGGTGTTTAGGGTTTAGGGTTTATAGGGCTCCTTTAAGAGCTGCCGCGAGAGTTCGTTCAGAATTCCGTTGGATAAGGGTTTGCAGTGGGCTGTGGGGTTTAGGGCCTTGGGTTCCTTAAACACGGTTCTACAAAGGGTTCCTAAAGGTTCTATCAAGTCTTACCATACGGGTTCCTCAAAAAGGTTCTGTAAGGGTATAGAACCTTAAGCACCCTTGTTTTAAGGGTTCTTGAGGATCTACAAGGGTGTCTATCGTTTTTGTCTTTAATTTCTTTAGAAAGGTCTATGAACAAAGCTGTCAGCTTGCAGGTTCAAGGTTTAGGGGTTTCGGGTTAAGGGGTTGCGGGGATAGGGTTTGGAAAACAGTAGGTAAAACTCCATCCTCCCCTTCGGGGCCGCTGAACTGGCAGAGATTAGGGCTTACGGCTTTTTGGGCTTATAGGGCTTATAGTGTTTTATAGGGTGTTGCAGGTGTTTTAGAGGGTTTTGAGGGCTCATAGGGCTTCTAGGGCCTAGGGTTCATAGTGCTCAGAGGGCTTAGGATTTCGTCTGAGTCTGAAATCCAACATCTCCAATCAGCTTGTGCTTGCTGCAAATGCTTGGGAATAAATTCTTGCTTGGGCAGCGCTTCAATGCGAATGCAAATTTGGACTCCACTGATTTGGCTAGGTTTTGGGGTATATTACGGCATAAGTTCAAACAGCCTTCCCACACCCCCCTAGAAACATAACCATAAACAGAATAGTCTGAATATTCTCGTGGGTTTCATATGAACAAGAACTGAAAAACAGCATTCCTTAGGAGACTATAGCCCCTGTACCATTTGTCTCCGTCGGTGTCCGAGGCCCTCTGAATATTGACATGTGGCCCCGCTCGTCAAAGGCCTTACACGCCTCCTGAACGTCCAAACCCATTCTGAAGCATAATGAACTGCCGAATGTAGGCCACTGAATAATAGACCCATGACCTTAAAACTTAAAGGCGCTGTCGCGGGCATCCTTTACTAGCCTATACTGAACTTGGAACCCTAGCAAAAAAGATAATTTTAGCTGTTTCTTAGGGATAATAACCAAAAATTAAAAACTATTTCTAAGTACCTTTACTAGGGCCCTTTCAGAAAGGCTCTTGCTAATCAGAAGCCTGCATTAACCAAAACTCGGAGACATGATTGTTGGCTGCTTCCCTGCTAGCAACCTGCAGATTTAGGGTTTAGGGGTTTAGGGGTTTAGGGTTTAGGGGTTTAGGGGTTTAGGGTTTAGGGGTTTAGGGGTTTAGGGTTTAGGGGTTTAGGGGTTTAGGGTTTAGGGGTTTAGGGGTTTAGGGTTTAGGGGTTTAGGGGTTTAGGGTTTAGGGGTTTAGGGGTTTAGGGTGACGCCCATGACCTCAACCTTTTTAAGCCCTGAACCCTGAGCCTGAAACCCCAAACCACCAAAAGGCATGAACTCCCCGAAAGCCCGAACCCAAAGGCAAACGAATAAGATCAAACCCCACTAAAACCCGGCGGGCTTTCGAGTTCGCCAGCCGAGCTCGCCCACTCCCACCCCAAACTCTTCTCCTAAATTGTCATGACCATTAAAACTAGGATACCCAGTAACCTAAGAATAAAAAGGCCTCTCTTTTGGTATTGGGTAACTTTATAAGGAACCTAGGACTACAAAAAGGGAATAAGGGTACTACTGGGCATCCTAGAAAAAGATCCCTGCGAAGCACGTTAAGACCCCCTGCATCCCTGAGCCCCTATACAGACCCCTACTGCAAGGAAAACCCTGTCACCCCTGAGCCCCTGCCTGGAGGGGCAGGGGACTTAGTAAGGTGGTTATAAGTAGGGTTATACTTGGGGTAACTCCATTTAGGGTACTTATAACTTTATACTTATAAACTACTTACTAAATCCCCTACCCTTCCAAGTAGACCCTAAACCCTAAACCCCATAGACCCCTTTAAGGAACCCTATAGATCCCTTTAAGGAGCCCTTTAAGGAGCCCTTACTAAGCCCCCCAAAGCCCTTCCAAGTAGACATTAAACCCCTAAGGCCCCTAAGGAAGCCGCACGAAGAGAGCTTGGAAGCTCTCTTGCTGCCGGTTTAGGGATCGGGCCAACTCCCCAATTCCGGCACCCCCTGAGCCAAGAGGCCTCAACCCTAAACCCTAAACCCTAAAACCCTTGAACCCTTTGCATCAGCCTGTAGGGGGTGGAGGCTGGCTTTGGGTTTGAGGTTTTGTCTTATGTAAGGAGCTTAGTAGTTTGAACAGGGTTTTGTGGGTTCCTTCTTGCATTTATTATATAATCTACCCCCCCCCCCCAAACCCTATTCTAATGATTAAGGCACCGAAATAATAGTACCCTTATAGATCCCTTATTGTAACTCTTATAGCCCCCTTTAAAGGAACCCTGTTCTAATTCTTAAGGCCCCTACATTAGGGTTTTGAGGCCTCTTGGCTCAGGGGGTGCCGGAATTGGGGAGTTGGCTTGGCTGATGTAAAGGGTTCAAGGGTTTTAGGGTTTAGGGTTTAGGGTTTAGGGGTTTAGGGGTTTAGGGTTCAGGGGTTAGGGTTTAGGGTTCAGGGGCTTTGGGTTTAGGGTTTTAGGGTTTAGGGTTTACGGCTTCGGGGTCAGGCTAGGATTCGTACAGAGCTAGGCAGCCAAGTAGCCATGTCAACACTGACATTGCTGCTTTGGTTTAGCACTCCAGAAGGAGTGCAAAGTAGAAGGCCCTGGGCATCAGGCTACGGTGGACTGGGTAGCAATGGTTTTAAAAGGGCTTGCAGTAGCCTTGATATTAGTCTGAAGGGGTAAAGGGTTCTCCAATTTTCAGGAGCACGGGCTTTGCTAGAATCGGGACAGCTTTGCATACAGGCACTGCGTATCCCCATATTGTTTATAGGAGTCTCCATCTCCAAAGCTAACAAAAGTAGGCATTGCTTTGTTCCTGATCGAATATCCTACACTCTCAACCTTCACATGCTAAACGTCTCAACCTTCACATGCAAAACCCCGAAACCATAAGCCCTGAAGCCCCACAACCTAACGCCCCAAACTACACCCGAAAACAGTACGGTCAAACCCCGAACCGTAAATCGACACATCTGCAGCATTGCCTTGCCCTCATATTCTTAAGCCGTTACGGTTCATGGTATAATACTTATGTACTTAAAGGCTTAGCTGCTGAGGGACTGAGTTGCCTAGGTCTTCGAGGGGTTTGCGGTTTGAGTTTGAGTGTTTAGCGCGTCGGAGATTTGGAGACTTGGAGTTCAGGAGTTTAGCACGCTTTAGGGTTTAGGGTTTAGGGGTTTAGGGTTTAGGGGTTTAGGGTTCTGGTAAAGTTGGAGGTTTGGGGTTTGGTTTTTGGCTCAGCGTTCACGGTTCAGGATCGCCCCCCCCCCCTCCGGCCAAACAAAACAAACTGAATGAAGCCCTACACCGAGAGCTGTGATGCAAAGATCCTCCACACCGTTTCAATTCTTACAGGTAGTTATGGCAGGTGATCTCAAGACTAAATGGGTAGTTGTCAAAATTAGGGCCCCTTTTTGGGTACCTTAAGTATTGGGTGCCGTATTATACTAAGGACCCCAAAAGGGACCCTGATTTCGACAACCACCCAAATGGGGGTGCATGGACTTAAAACTAGGGCTAGGGGGCTACTAGGGGGCCATGACTCCGGGTTTGGGGCTTCTTGGCCCGCGGGCCTTTGATGAACAAAAAGCATGAGGTCCATGCCTACCGCAAAGAGCCAATCCAAAAGTGGCGGTATAGAAAATTCAGGCATGCAGAAACATTTTGTTGTCATCATCTTTGAAAACTATTATGTACCCCAAAACCCATATTGTCCCATACGGGTCGAGACGACTCTTAAGTCAAAACGGAGAGACCTGATACGGAATAGGGGCCTTTAATTTTTTTGAATAGGCCTTAGAGCCTTAGAGGCCACAAGGGTTGTCACATTTTGCAAAAAACATAGACTGACATTCAGCTTGGGTGTTGCTTCGGGTCTCAGGGTTTAGATATAGTAGGGGTTTGGGACGATAGGCCTTTGGGAGTAGAGGTCAATGAACCCCACACCCTAAACCGTGTAGAGGGTTTAGGGTTAGGGCTTCGCTTTCGAAGCATGCGCCTGAAATCCGGGCTGCTGGTGCGATAGGATGAATGTCTGCAGCACCTGACGTGTTCGGGCTTTGGGGGCTTTGGGGTTTAGGAGCGGGGTTTAATGGTTAATTAGGGTTCAGGCTTTAAGCATGTTTAAGTTGTAGAGTCGTAGAGCTTCGGGTTTGAGAGTTCGGGGTTTCAGGTGCATGGGGTCAGGTTCGCAGAGGAGTTGGAGGTATACCAGGGAGCATGAAAAGTGGCGTAAGTGAACTCTTAGAACAAGGATGTTACAGTATGAAACTACTTTGATGGTTTGCGTCCATATATATATACATATATATGAACAATTTCTACATACATATGTAATACATACATATGTATACATACATACATACATGCATACATACATATATATATATATATGGTAATGGGGTTGTAAAACATCCAATTCGTCCGACCCCTGCATCATGCACTCGGAGCCTCCCGGTCTTAGTCTCAAGCTGTCGGCTTAGGGTCTGGACTCAGAGCTTCCGGACTTCCATTCCCAGAGACTCCACTATCCCTTAATTAAGGAATATTCCCTAAATTATAGTAGGATCCCTAATATGATTTAAGGAATATTCCTGAATTAAGGGATATTGGAGTCTCCGGGTTCTGCGCGCCTCAAAGAGGCACCACACCCGCGTCAGCGGCGTAGCTTCGTCGTCCAGTAACATGACAGTGGCTCGGGTCCTGAGTCAGCACATCGACAGCAAGACGGCAAAGTGAATACCAGCTATTCATTCCGGAAACTCTTGGTTTAGTTGAACATAGTAGCCGTAACAGAATGTTGCAGCGACGAACGGCAGTGATACCAGCACAGCCGCCCGCTACAACCACAGCCACTTCTTCATGCTCCTCCTCCTCCTCCTCCTCCTCCTGTTCGTCCCCTTGGCACGAGCCGCACGACGACGACGAACTGGTAAATAACAGTAGCTCGCAAGTAGGTGCTTTCACAACTCTGAACCTGTACCAAGCTTGACGCACCATAAAGTCCATTCCGCCAGAGAAAGACCTCTGAATGCCTCCAACGCATCCAAATACTATACCCCCTGTCTAACCACAATAGAGACCATAGATCTGATATTGTCTTGGTGTAAATAGAAACAACAATTTCCTTAATCCTAAGGAGACCATAGTCTACACTCCGGACGCAAAGTCGGCGAAATTTGCTGACAAGCGGATATGTGGCTAGCCGGCTAGCCTTCCAGCATTGCTGAACCTGCATCTACTCACGAAGAAACCATGTACCCTGAAGCCAGAGACGCAAACAAAAACATCACATAGCTAACACATCCTGAACGTTCCATTCCTCGACCCCGAAGCTTTCTTCGTACCTTTGGTTAGTAGGGCATGGAGGAATGGGATACAATTATAACTACTATTACTACCATTCTTCCATTCGCTACTAACCAAAGGTAGGTCTTGTGCAGACCGATCTCCTGGGATCCACCAGCGCCATGTAGAACGACGACTGAAAAAGGTCGCCACCCCTAGCTTCTTTGCTGAGTTGGGGCTTGGGGACCTCGGTTGCAGGTTCTCCTGGCTTTACATATGAGTGGTTGTCAAAATGAGGGTCCCTTTCTTGGTCCTTAATATAACACGGCACCTTATATTTAGGGAACCCAAAAAGGGACCCTAGTTTTGCCAATATAGCCTTCATTCTCGTTCACTTTTTGGCTTAACCAGTTCTGTCCATATCTAGGATCCTATGAGGCAGCCAATATACCTCAAAAAGTTTACGACAGTCCTTATTATGCTCTAAGGTATATTCCTTAAATCAAGCGGCTTGTGAGTCTCTCGGGGAGCCTGTTCTGTAAGATTCTCGATCCCAAAATCAGAAACACATGGGTAGTTCTCCAAGTTAGGGTCCCTTCTAGGGTACCCTAAGTATTAGGTGCCATCTTATATTAAGGACCCCAAAAGAGGGCCCTAATAATTTGACAACCACCCAATTAAGGAAGCCTCACAAGTTGCGGTCCTAAGGTCCTAGATCAGTTCCAAACAAAATCAAGGCCTCAGTGGTTTAGGGTTTAGGGTTTGTTAGAATAGGGCATTGGGGCATCATGCTATAGCTGAATCTTGTGCTGACAGGAAACTCATGACAATGCACACAGCTTTCAGCTCCACGCCTGGTATGCTGTGTCGTATTGCCTAGCCCTTTTTCAATTCCAACCCGGCACCCTGCATCGCAGCTGCACCAATTTACACCAACTGTACGCACTACACCTTTGTCAGGGCACTACACACCTGAACCCAAAGCTCTATGTGACTGCACCGAACCCGGAAAACCTGGTGCACCAAAGCCCTCATAATGGAGCCCTTGTAGAGACGTTAGGGTGTAGGGTTTCAGCGTTTGGGTTGAGACCTCATAGAACCCAAGACCCTTCAGCTATACCCCCGTTAGAACCATAATAACAAATTATGTTCAATATTCTCTTGGGTCCTATGTGAACAAAAATAAAAGATAATTCCTAATGAGCCTATAATAGTAGGAAAACCTTAAACACTAAACCCTGCACCCAAAACCCTAAACCCCAAAACCCTTCAGGAACCCCCTCCGGAACGCATCCAGAATATATAGAACCCTTAAGACGCCCTAAACGGGACTGTAATACCTCTTACAGATCCCACGTGCCGTTGGCACGGCTTTTCTGATCACATCACATCACAACCCCTTGTAGAACCCATACAGGTCTCCTTTAGGAATCCCCCCTTAGAACCATAATAAACCTTAAACGCTAAACCCTGAACCCTAAAACACTAAAACCTAAAACCCTAAACCCTAAACCCTAAACCCTAAACCCCTAAACCCCTAAACCTAAAACCCTTCAACAAAAAAATCAGCGGACGAGGGGCCCCAACTCTTCTTCGATGGAATGTTGGTTGATCGCAAAGGAGCAGACCCTACCCAGGGGCTTGAGTGTTACTAATAGGAATACCCGTTCCTTTGAAGGGATCTCCTAGGGTTCTTTTAAGGCTTGAGGGTAAGGATTCGGATTCGGGTTGGGGTTTTGTGCTTTAGCGTTTAGGGGTTTTGGGCTTCAGGGCTTGGGGTTCAGGGTTTATGGAGTTTACCCTGCCAGGGGCTTCAGGGTAGGGGTTCAAGGGGCCTTACTAATAAGCATATCCTTCCTTTCAAAGGATCTCCTAGGGTTCTTCTAAAGGGGCTATGATTGAAGGGTTCTCTAGTTTAGGGGCCTTAATATTGGTAATTTGTTACTTCGGGGTTCAGGCTTTAGGGAGTTTAGAGTTTTGAGGGTCTTTGGAGTGCGCGGGTTTGAGGGTTTGTCAACAGCCTCTTGTGCACTGCTCGGAAACCAGGTCGAAAGAACAGATGTCGACAATCTGCTGCTGCAACCTCTTTTGCTGCCGGTACTCTCTTGCTCCTTCCTGCTCCACCTCCTTTGCCTGACTCCTCCTTCTCCTCTTCCAGGACTCCAAGTCCTTCTCCTCCTGCTTCTTCTACTATGTGTGCCGCTACTAACAATAGCAACATCCTCCCCATGGATAATATTGGGGCCATGATGACTATACTATACTTAGTCTTATAACAAGGAACCCTCAAAATAGGATTGGCATTTATTAAGGCCCATATATTAATGATTTAGCAGCTATAAGGCCACACTCCGGCCGACTGCCAGCTCAGGTATCAAATGCGCCAAGGATCGTAGGCGTTTAGAGCTTAGGCTGTAGCATAAGGGTAGGACCCCAAACCCTCACAGATAGCCATGAAAACATAAACCCGAGCCCTAAACAATGGGGATCCGGCCAGTAGCTCGTCTGCTTGAAGTCTCTCTGATCTGCCAGCTGAGCATGCTTCGACAAGCTCTTGACGGAGTGCTCAAAGGGCATGCCCCAGTAGTGACCTTGGGACTCAGTTTCGGTTCAGGGTTCAGGGGCTCAGGGCCTTTAGGATGTAGGGCCCGTAGCCCACCTCTGCTTGAAGTTTACGGGTGAACAATTTGGGGTTTACCGGTTCAGGTTTAAGACTCCGGATTGGGGTTTGCAGTGGTGTTGCTTCTGTGCCCCTAAGATTTCGGAGTTTAAGGATTTAAGGGTGTTGAGTCCTCACGAAACACAAATAATACTGGTGCTTTACTCTCTTCTTCAATAACCAGAGCCAAAGAAAGTTCAAACTTTCTGAGGTAGATTAGATATATAGGGCCAACAAGTTTAAAGTTCTCCCATTGGAGAAGTAAGTTTAAGATCTAGAACTGAAGTTTTGTTGCTTTTTGTAACATAAGTTCTACGGTTGGTGATATAAATCCTGCATTACCCATAATCAGGAATATACCATAATTTCCATAGCCCAGGGTCATTAAGGTAATGCAGTATTTGTATCACCAACCGTATGTATGCGAGTCCTGAGCCGGCCCATATATATATATATATATATATATATATATATATATATATCTTTCAGACCTTTGCATTCTTGTCTCCGTAACCAACATATTGAAGTGCGCCCGAATCCTGGCCCCTCTGTCTCACAAGCTTCACACATCCTCAACCCAACATACAAAGACCCTTAACACCACGGGTTGAAGAAGGTTTAGGATTTCAGGTTTAGGGTTTAGGTGTCGAGCACATTCGGAGGCTACATCACTCTGGTCAGAGGTCTTAGCATGCAAGATGTTCCAGTTGCTTTGATGCCCAGAAGCGTTAAACTTCCAGTTCTAGAGGGGATGATACTGGCCCCCAAAAAAATGCAAAGTCCACCAATCCAGCCTAAGATGCTGCAAGAAATCCAACCTCTAATCCACAATCCAAGGGTAAAAGGCGGGACCCTTAATAAGGACTCCTAGGTATATACCCTTCATACAACTATTATAGCCCATTATAGGGTGGGGGTCCCCATTAAGGGTCCCTCCTTTTCCGCTTTGACAGTGCCTAAACCCGGGACGACAACAACTCTTTCAAACGCCAGGCCTAGACACCTGGGTTTATAAGGGTTGAGGGGTTCAAGGTTTAGGGGTTTAGGGAGAACCCACCGCTGTATCACGACCCAGACTAAAACTCGCAGCCTTCCAACCATGGCTTCTGGCATAGACCCAGACTCCCCCCAAACCCTAAACCCTAAACCCTTAAACCCTAAACCCTAAACCCTTAAACCCTAAACCCTAAACCCTAAACCCTTAAACCCTAAACCCTAAACCCTTAAACCCTTAAACCCTAAACCCTAAACCCTTAAACCCTTAAACCCTAAACCCTAAACCCTTAAACCCTTAAACCCTAAACCCTTAAACCCTTAAACCCTAAACCCTAAACCCTAAACCCTTAAACCCCTAAACCCTAAACCCTAAACCCTTAAACCCTTAAACCCTAAACCCTTAAACCCTTAAACCCTAAACCCTAAACCCTTAAACCCTTAAACCCTAAACCCTTAAACCCTAAACCCTAAACCCTAAACCCTAATCCTTAGACCAGATTAGGGAGCCCTACTATGAGTTACGGTATACTTGGAAGGGCTTTGGGGGACTTAGTAAGGGCTCTTTAAAGGGCTCCTTAAAGGGATCTATAGGGTTCCTTAAAGGGGATCTATGGGGTTTAGGGTTTAGGGACTTAGTAAGTAGGGTTATAAGTAGGGTTATAATTGGGGTAACTCCATTTAGGGTACTTATAACTCTACTTATAACCTACTTACTAAGTCCCCTGCCCATCCAAGTATTCCTTAGTTTAAGGGACTTTGGAAGTCCCTCTGAACCACTCAGACCCACTCAATAAGTGCAGTCTGTGACATTGGCATACCTTCGGCTTCATCACAACACCACCGAGATGCTCTGCCTAACTGAACCCCAAGCCACGAACCCTGAACTCCTAAACTCGTAGGGTTCAGGGGGTTTAGGGTTAATCATCAGCACCCTCGGCTTTGGCCAGCCCAGGAACTCACGAAGAAGGTGGCGCGCACAGGCCCTGCCACTTCCGCGTAAGAGTACCTTGGGCTGCCTACCGTGCAGACAAGAGTTCCGCTCATTGGGCTGGTAATGTAAAGGCAGCCAGCCACATTAAGGTTTGTAACTTAGGGTTCCGGGTTCATAATTTAGGGATCTGATAATGACAACAGGTTTGTTTTGGCAGTGGCTGTTAGACCAACTCTGTACAAGACGGTAAAGTGATAACAGTACGAATTTGTCAGGCACCTTGTACCCATTCGGAGGTTGCAGGTTCTCCACTCGACCTACACCTTCAATGCCCAACCTGACACAACATGACCCCGCCCTAATTTCTACTCTCAACCTACACCCCCAAACCCAAAGCCCTGAACCCAAAGACTCTAGAGTGTAAAAGCTCGAATCCCGACACGAAATTAATGGGTGATATCGGCAACAACCCGTCATTTCCTGCTTTTGGTCGGATTTAAAGGGGCTCTACGAAAAAGCAGGTTCCTGTAGGTTACGGGAAATCTTCGTAATCAAGACGTGGGCAGGCATCTCGATTCGCTGCTCTGGGTAGCACTGTTTGGGAGTTTCCGAAAAAGTAGTACCCTAAATAGTAGGATCCATATTCTAAGGACCACGAAATTCAAAATGAGGTACCCCCTAATTTTTGGAAACCCCTTTTCCCCGTCCCTAAACCCCAAACCTAAACCCTGAACCATTTGCCCGTTCTCAAAGTAGCGCCCAGGTGCCGGCTTTTCGCCAGGGGCGGCTTCGTCAGTGGATGGAGGATGTTGGAGGTCACATAGTACCTTTACACTAACTGCTCAAAGTTGCGAACTCGTTTTCCGCATGTCCCAAGTCCCCATAGTGCAAACCTGCACTCATCATCCAAGTATACTGAACCCTAAACCCAAAAACCCGAAACCCTGAAAGGGCTGCCTCTAGCTCCCCGGGCTGCCACCCTGACAACACAGAGACTCCAACATCCCTGAATTAAGGAATATACCGTACATTATAGTAGGATCCCTTCTGAATCATGATTTAAGGAATATTCCTCAATTAAGGGATATTGGAGTCGCTGGGAATAGCAGACTAGCCAATCCACAGGCATTGATTTGAATTGTAGTAGGGATCTTGAACTAAATCAGCGCCACTGCGAATCTGTACTCGCACAGCTGGCAGGCTTTCAGAGTAATTCAAGAATTTTCCCCAAATCATCATTTTCTGCACCTGATATCTACAGGTACATTCCTTGTTTGAAGGAGTATTGGGTGTATTGGGCTCTCTTGGGACATCCCCCTCCGCTTCAATCCTGAACTTTCTCGCAGTGCCGCAGTGGCACATGTCTCGATCGCCGATGATGAACCGAAAGTGGTGATGAAGCTCCAAAATACCTCAAATGTAGGGCCATGTAGCGGCTACCAGACATGAACTTCTACGCCCCTTAGTAAACAGGTGTTAGAATATACTCACATTTTGCAAGTCATATTATGTCGATTGCTACTATCATCAACCATCTTGTTCTTATTAGTGGTATCTAAAGCATTTGATGCTTCTTTTAGGGGACTCGCTAGGTTGAGCGAAACTTGCGAGTATTTAGGCTAGGGATTCACACAGATCCCCCAAGCCCTATAACTGGGCTCTACCATAGTGCGGATCGATAGGAAGTTACTATGGCCTAAATGACATCCCTTGGCAGGAACCAAGCCAAATCCTTTCGCATGTAAAGAGTTCGTGGTCTCCAACCCATGGTAAATAAATGCCGGGCGCTCTGGTTCAAGCCCAAAGCAGGAAGTCAATATAATATGCCTTGACGCATGGCTACAGAACGCGAATCCTGAAACCCTCATACACCTTGGGGGCTTAGGGTTTAGGGTCTCACCCGGTACTGCAGCATGCACCTTCGCCAGTCTTTCAGGAGTCAGAGTTACGGCTTAAAGCTGAGCGTCATGGCTGCAGAAAATCCCGACTCCATCGTCTCGAAAATTCTCGAGCCGCCTGTGTGTCGAACCCTCTGGAAGGACAGCCTTACATCGCTAAATCTTGCATGCAAGAAACGAAGACTATGTCCAAATCCCGGTAGACACTCAACCCGGTACCAAGCCCTAAATCCTGCACCGCACATATCTAAAGATGCTTGACCAAGTTCCTCTCACGCACAATCTGAGAGCAAAACAGCCTGCTTAAAAAGCTTAAACCCAAGTCCAAATAAGCATCTGGGTTTAGGGCTTAGGGGCTTGAATGCTCAAACCCTAATCCAAATAAGTAGGTGTCCGGGTCTCTGTCAAGGCGGATAGCACGCTGCGGTCCGCGCAACACAGACCTAAGATCAGCTAACCCTAGACCCTAAACCCATACCCTCTTGCTTCTTATGTCATGTGGTCGGACGACGGCTCTGTTCGGAAAGAGTTAGGGCATATACTACTATTTGCTTAAGAACCCCCAAAAAATAAAAAAAAAATATTCCTTATGGGGGTTATATAGGGACTATGTTTTTTTTTTATTTTTTGGGGGGTTTCTTAAGCAAATAGTAGTATAGCCGACGTATGTAGAGATCAGTAGTCGTAGAAGGACTCGAAAAACGAAGTATAGGGGCCTGAACTATTCCCAAGAATATTCCTTCGGGTTCCTCCGTAAAAGTACACTACACCAGAAAAGACAACGAAAGTCTATTCTAACTAATAATTCAAGCCCCATGTAGAACCATAATATACCGAATTCTAACAACACTT
This sequence comes from Symbiodinium sp. CCMP2592, assembly GCA_905221615.1. Taxonomy (NCBI): domain Eukaryota; class Dinophyceae; order Suessiales; family Symbiodiniaceae; genus Symbiodinium; species Symbiodinium sp. CCMP2592. The sequence goes on along the minus strand of CAJNDT010006183.1, from coordinate 338,455 downwards.
GAGAAACTCTTATGATTAAGGCACTCGCAGTTCAGGTTTAGGGGTCTCGGGTTTGGGGTGCACGGTTCCGGGGTATTGCTAGCATACTTTACGGGGTCTAGGAGGAAACCAAATCTTAAATGCCTGCATACCAATCCCTCGGACTCCAGCCACCTGAAACAGATACAGGGAACTCTAGAAAGTTGGAATATGGTTTCATGGTAGGATACCCTATAATTTACCATAGAAGGGTTAGGATAATAATATTCCAACTTTCTGGCTTTTACCTTAATTCGCTAAGCCTAAAACCTGGAATCCTAAACCCAAAAGCCACTTGGAAGGACAGGGGACTTAGTAAGTAGGTAATAAGTAGGGTTATAGTTGGGGTAGCTCCATTTAGGGTACTTATAACTCTACTTATAACCTACTTACTAAGTCCCCTGCCCTTCCAAGCATGAGCTGCAGCTTGGAAGTCCCAAAGAGGCCAAAGAGGCTGCTGAGACGAGAATTGTGTCACGGTCGTGAACGGCTACGTGTTACGTGGATAGAACAGAATTTGGGTATGTTATAGTATACTTCTATCGCTATCGGGACTACTTCTGGGCGGCCCGATTAATATTAGAGGAACTGACTTGCAGCTACCCGTATTACAAAAGCATATGACAGATATATATGTATATGTATATCGACAGATAAATATAGATAGGTAGATACATAGAAAGCACATGGTAAGCTTTTTGACGGTACCAGCACCCTAAATCCCTGTGAAGCAACAAACCTGAATACACCGCAAAATCCACAACTTTTTGAATGTATACATCAAGACCCGGAAGACAGCCGCTGCCTCCCCTCCGCCCCCTCCCCCCACCTGCCCCGCAAAAGAGCCGTTGTATGGGTTAAGATAAGGGCTTAAACCCTGAACCACAAATCCTCTTTCAAGGTATGCATCTTTAGGATCCTTTAGTATGGATATATATATATATGTATTTATAATATACATATGTGTATGTGCGCTTTTGCTGCCTTGCAGCAGAGGCTTTGGCAGCTGGCGCGAAAAGTTTGTCAGCAGGTAATTCAAGGCCTCAAAGCATAGGGGCGTGGCGATCTATCTTTGTGTCTGTCTCTCCACCTATATGCGTGCTCTCTATCTCTCTCGCTCCCCCTCTCTTTCTCTACACATAGATATGTATGTATATATATATGGAACTAAATAAAGGTTCATGGATTAGATAGGGGATGATAGGGGTTATAGTAGTACCCCAAGGCAACAAGGTTATGCACTCAAGAATTAGAGCTGCGGCTGAAGGTTTCCCCAGCTGCAGAAACTGAAACATAACTACACGGGATTCGGAGTTAATATTTGCTTTTGCGGCGTTAGGGGTTTGTCGAGAGCGGGCGGAGCGGATCTTGCGTTCAAGGGGTTGTCAGAGTTTGTCAAGAAGGTGTGGAGCTCACTTCGAAAGATCGCTAAGACCCTAAAGCCCCAAGCCCTAGTCCCCACAGCGAGACGTCTGGTCAAACATGTTCCTAAAACCCCATACACTAAACCCTAATCTGCAATCCCGAAGGCAATCGGAATCTTCAGACTTGTAGCCAAGCCCACATCCTAATGCACGGGACCTTCTGTCGACCTGTCGGAAAGAGCCAACCAGTGCTTGTCTACAGAGAAAACCTCCGTCAGCCCAGCTCCTCCTTGTTATTCCATTGGCACATTGTTACTCTGAATATCAACCTATCTTTCTTTTCACGGCCGAAACCAGCTACTTGTCGCTCTACCCGGCTGCGTGGATCAGAGCAGAAGCTAGTGGCAATCTGGGAGTTTCCGAAAATAGGGGAAGTACCCTAAAACGTAGGATCCTATTTTAAGGATCCCAAAATGAGGTACCCCTAATTTTCGGAAGCTCCCATCTCTACAGCCAACACAACGCACTCCCTAAACACCTCAACCCTGAAGCCCGCAAGCCCCTTAACCCTCGGGTTTCGGGTTTAGGCTGAGCCCCAAAGCTTTCTATAACCCTGCCGCCCTTACACGTTGAACCAACTACATCCTCACCAGATCCTATGTATGTACAATCCATACACTCCCAAAACGGAAACCTCAAACCCCAAACATTAGGCCAAAGTTCTTCAGTCCTAAACTTTTAACTTTGATCTCCCAAGAAGACGGAGACCTTAAACCACCTGAAAATGCCCAAGACCTAAACCCTAAAGCCCAAACCCTAAAGCCCTGAAGCTGCAAGCAGGGGACAGACTGGGAGGAGCAGCAGTTCATCAGCAGGAGCATGATGAGCCCCTAATAAGGTATAGGGTTCAGGGTTGTTTAGGGTTGTAACGGGTTTAGGATTTTTTGGGGCTTGGGTTTAGTCTCTCGGGGTGTGAGTCTTAGGGCGAGAGCTCAGGATTTTAGGATTATTACAGTAAGCGGTTTTCGGGCACAGGCCAGTGCTTTACGGTGAGGGCTCACAGCCTCGAGACTAGCGGTTTAGAGATCGAGTTCAGCAGTGGCTTGGCCATAGCACTGTCGATGTCACTACATGCCAGAGTTGCTATATGTAACCATCACATGCACGTTTTACGGCTGTTAGCTTAGTGTTTAGGACGCCAGGGTTCCACCCCTGGGATTGACTCTTGAATGGCATGCGACTCAGGTTGCTATAAGGGCTTCTCGCTTAAGGTTTAAAGGCTTACTCAACAGGCAAAACATAGCAGAGTATTGTCTTTGGGCCCGTCAGCCTTAAAACGTGAGACTTTCGAGCCTGAGAAATACGGGTTTCGGGTTTAGGGTTCAGCGGCTATGCCCTAAACCCCAAACTCCAGTTGAGGGTGTAGGTTTGAATCACAGTTGAGTCTTTGCGCCGTGCAAGGCAAAGGGCTGCTCAGGCTTATTTCAGATTGCAAAATCTATATGTGTTAGCAAAAGGATCCAGCCATTAGGCTTCAAAGTTTAGGGTTTAGGTTTACAGTTTACACCTTTGATGAACCGGTCCCATGTGGGATACCTTATCTACTACGGTTGATGATATAAATCCTGCATGACCCGTAAAAGGGAATATACTATAGTTGCCATAGTTTAGGGTCCTTAAGGTACTGCAGGATTTTTATCATCAACAGTAGGGCAGACGCCGAAGTGGCCATGATGCATATGGGTTCGCGAGGCCCTGAGCCTACCAATTGGCAACCGTTTGATTTCGGGGCCTTAATAATTAGAATAGGGTTCCGGGGTAGGTTTAGGGTTTAGCGGTATACTTGCAATAAGGAACCCCCCAACAAATAGAGGTAATTATTAATTCCACTGCAGTACTTGATTCGCCACGGCTGCCGCGTCACGCGATCCGTCGGGCGTTGCGACAGTTGCGACAGTGCTTGCCGCATTGCCAGAACACCCAACATATACAAAACCCCGACTTATCCCGGGTGATAAACTACACTACTCGGATCAACCCCAAACACCCCTCAACCCTAAATCCGGTGTCCTAAATCCTGAGCCCGGATCTCCCTAAAACTCCAACTATGAACACCGGAACTCTCTGAGCACCATACCCCCTAAAAAATATCCGAACCCTCACCATAGAACCCATAGACAGCCCCAATAACCTTCGAAAAAAAAACTCAAACTCCTAAGTCCTGCGCTTCTAGATCTCTAAACCTAAACCCTAAATACAAGTCCAAATCAATCCCTTAACCAGAAACTCCCAGAGGTTCCAGAGATTAAACCTGGAAGCCCGCATTAAACCCTACCACAAGCCAAACGAACCTCAAACCCTAACTAAACTCCAAACCCTTACTCCCCAAAAGCCCAAAACCCTCGGCTACCCTAAACCCCAAACTTAGAGGATCCTTAAGGGAGGGTGGTTCAAGGGGGGAGGGTATAAGGAATCCTTAAAGGACTGTAAGGGAACCTTAGGGAGTACTAGGGGGAATTAGGGATCACTAGGCTATATATACCCCCCTTGGACCCCCCTCCCTTATTATATAAGGATACTACAACAAACCCTTACTCCCCAACAGCCCAAAACCCTAGGCATGGGTTGGCTCTTTCTCAGGCCCTGGCGATGACGGAAGTGGAGGCCAGCCTCAGCTTGGACGCGCATAGGAGCGTTTTTCCTCTTACAGTAAACCCAGAGAGTCCAATACCCCTAGTTAAGGAATATTCTGAAATCAGAATCATATTAGGGTTCCTAGTATTATTTAATACATTAATATTCCTTAATTAAGGGATATTGGATTTTCTGGGAACCCCATAAATTCCCTATACATTACTGTTAAGGATTGAGGCTAATGGGTTTCTAACTTTCGGGATTCTACTGTAAAGTCTTTTCGGGTTTGGGGTCTGATAGGGGCTTGGCAGTGTTTCATAGGGTCTTGCACTTGTTTGCTCGATGTAAGGTCTAGATTCATTGGGTTCCCGTGCAACTCCTCAAGAATAAGGGTACCTCTTTTCCTTGTACGCACGTTTCTCTTCAGCACTAAACCGCAAAACAAAAGGGCGTGGGGCTACCACAGGGGCGTTTATAAGGGTGATATCGGGCATTAGAAGGGCTTACTGAGTTTTTGTTGGATCATCAGCGTTGAATGAATTCTCACACAGGGGTTGGAACAAAAAACAAGTATCTGGTTTCAAGGGTTTCGAAACGCTCATTACGCGAGTTCGTTGCGTTTCGATTTGGGGATTGGGCCCCCACGAGTCCACTGTAAGGGCTGTTGATGTCTGGAGACCCTACGCCTTTTTAGGGATCCGTGATTTCTCCTGCTTATCAGCTCTGAAAAAGTAAGTTCTTTGAGATAAATATCAGGTGAGCTCTAAGCCAAGGAACCAAAAGGATAGGGAAAACATTTTAACGAACCCCAGCAAGGTAGGTTCTTTAGCGTCCAAGGCGAAGTGTGAACCCGGCAACCTAAACCCAAATCCAGAACATGTTCAGGGTTGGGTTTAGGATTTAGGGTTTAGGATGTAGGGCTTGGTTAAAGGGCCCGACACGCCGTCCCGCAGGCCCCCTCCCCCATAAATTTAAAAGCCGACCTTAAGCTACCATCACCGACTTTCGTGTAGGTTAAAATTACCACCCCTCATGCCGAATTGTAGGGATACTACACAACAGTAGGTTCCTAGGTTCCCCTAGTGTCCCCTTGATAAGGTTACCCCTTGTCCGTTCAATGATAACGGCACGCTAAAGTAAAAAGGGGAAAAGGGTACTACCGGAAAACCTGGGTCTTGGTATGTTATAAGGTAGATCCAAAACCCCAATGTTTGAAAGCCACGTCCCAAACGCTGCCCCGGGAACCCTTAACCCTTGTTCTCCCAACCCTAAAACCCAAAACCCTCAACTTCTAAGATCCGAACTGACCGAGAAGCTCCATCATGACTTAAGTACGGAATCTACCTCGAATCACAAAAGCATCCATCCATAATTAACGTTTAGTGTTCAGGGCTGTGATATTCCATTAATTTGACATCGGTATGCATCTGTAAATTACGTCACGGAATACGGAGTATATTATGCTAGTTTAGTCACTGAGTTACACTCAGCTCGTCTATTGTATACGGTATATTCTAATCTATCAATGAAAGTGGTTTGGGCCACAAACCCAAAGCACCGCCCTATACCCTAAACCCTCCACCCCAAAGCCACAAGTTAACATACCAGATCCGAATGCATGTCCTCTTCGAGCCCGAGATGCCCAAAGAGCACCCAAAACTTCCTGGAAGAGTGGGTACTTATAACTCTACTTATAACCTACTTACTAAGTCCCCTGCCCTTCCAAGTAAGGTTAGGGGCGGTCTGGGATGAAAGGGCTCCAGGGAAGGGATGTAGGGGAACCCCAAATAAGAGTCCCTTGCATAATGGGAGATCCTGAATCCCACTTTTTGTAGGGGCCTCAGGGCCGTGGCATTATAGTAACAGCCAGAAAGTTGGAATATGATTATCCTAAGCCCTTTATGGTAAATTATAAGGTATCCTACCCTGAAACCATATTCCAACTTTCTGGAGTTCCCTTTATAGGGTTGAGCACGTCAAGGTTGTAAGTTTGAACGTTTCTGGGATTGGGTTTTAAGGTTGCAGGGGATTCTGGGTAATGGTGTTGGTTCTTGCATCGTTAAGTGAGGCCTCCGAGACCTAAGAGGGAAACTGTCTGGCAGGAAGGTGACTGAGGCTTCTTGAGGGTTTAGGGCTGTTGGGGTTGAACATTTCGTTTTGGGGTTTACAGTTTAGGGCTTGGATTTTAAAGTTGTGTGCGTTAGGGTATATTCAACAAGCAGCCGAAAATAGGAGAGTACTCCTGAGGTACAGGTGACTCCGCAGTGCAGTATAACAATCCCCGAAGTCTCCCTTTGGCTTAGAATTGGAACCCCCGAAAGGTCGGATGAAGGTAGGTAGGATTCAGGATCCCTTACATCAGGACACTTATTGGGGATTACCTCACATACCTTTATCCTACCTGTTGAGGCCCCTGATATAAGGCCTACATTACATAGATCTCCTGTAGCTTTGATAGAGAAGCCTGAGATAGGTTCCTGCGTAGCCCCTTTAATTAGGGTATCCTTTCTCCTGCTATTCGGTTTAAAAAAAGAGTCCCCAAAATGAAAAGAGCAAAAGGGCACTACCCAGGAGCCGAGCGAATAAATCCGAGTACCAGTCCTTCGGGTTCCTGATTGTAACTTCGCTTCCTAGAGCTGACGAGTCGAGACCCCCCGGTTCAGGATGTTAGGTTACAGTAGAAGCCCAAAAGTTGGAAACCCCAAAGCCTCGATCCTTAAGAGCAGCGTATAGGAAGTCCCAACACTATTTGGCCTTAATCCGGTTTCCCACTTTATGGGGTTTACTGTAAAGTCTTGTGCCTTAGACCAGCTGAGCCCAATAAAACACCAATTCCCCAAAGCTTCTGGGCCTCCTCAATCCCAAAGCCCTCACAGTTTAAGCCTTGTAAACCATAAACCTCTACATGTTTTAAGCTTCGCAATCCCTGACCAACACGAAGCTTAAGGCAGCTTTAATTCCTCAACCAAGGCTCCTGAAGTAGGACTGAGTGAGAAGGAGCTGCGCTACTATCAACCTTGCCGGGTGGGTTGCTAGGGTGTTTTTGTGTCTGTGCGTGTGTGAGAACGCCGCACGTGTGTACGTGTGTGTGAGTGTGTGTGTGTGAGTGTGAGTGTGAGTGTGGGTGTGGGTGTTTGTCTGTGTGTCTGTGTGTCTGTGTGTCTGTGTGTCTGTGTGTCTGTGTGTCTGTGTGTCTGTGTGTCTGTGTGCGTGCGTGCGTGCGTGCGTACGTGCGTGCGTGCGTGCGTGTGTGCGTGCGTGCTTGCTTACGTTAGTGTTCGGACAAAGGCGATTGAGGGGGTTGGCGCGCCGCATCAAAGACGGACAAATGCTTCGGTCAAGGCGTCATGACCCGTGTTCAAGCCGTGGTACGGTATACATTTCACGGTGTTGAGTTTACTGCATCGGGATGTGCAACAGGGCCACGTGTTGTGCAGCACCACATGAATGAGCGAATCGCAGCATGCCTTCCTAGCATCACACGTGAGCAACCCCACGCTGACCCCAGGAGCCCAAATCGAAGCAGACAGACAACTATCTTATTTACTGTTGTGATTGTTCCTATCATGTGGCATTGAGGTTGCCGGGCTCGTTAGCAGAGGGTCCTGATACAGGCGCCGCAGTAAACAAAGCACTAGTCAGGATGTGTTGTGCGAGCCAGATGGGGAGTCGGGAGTTTCCGAACATTGGGGGTATCTGTTTTTTTTTGGGGGGGGGTCCTTGCAATAAGGATCCTACTATTCAGAGTGCTTTATTAGCGTCCACCATTATCGGAAACCCACTAACCATTTTGATTGCAACCCATTCCCAGTCATTCAGCCTGCCATATGTTCCACCGACCGGGAACCCTACAAACCCAAAGTACGCGCCCTCAAAAACACTTGGCTACGGGTTAAGCGATTTATATTCGCACCAATGGCTCGGCTGCAGCGTTTGGGGTTTCAGGGTTTAGGGCGTAGAATAAAGGGTTCGGGGGTGGGAGATATACCGCTTGAGGTTTAGGGTAGAACCTGTCCCGCCGTGGTTGAACACCCCTACACCATCAGCACCATTCAGTTCAGCGACAGAAATGGCACCGACAGCACATTGGGCACATATCTGCCTGAGAGAAGCCTGGAAAAGCAACGAGGCAACGAGTTCCATGTTTGTGGCTTTCGGGTTTTCGGGTAATGGGGTGTGGTCTGCAGTCCCCGATCCGCGGTTATCGCGTATGGGAAGCTGATGTACACCGCTAAGCAAAAGTCCGGGTCAGGGGTCTGGGGTGGTTTCCGCATGGTTCGTGTTGATATGAAATGACATGTGGCCCTTCACACAAACCCCTTACCCCTAACTCCCAAAGCTACACGTTCTGTCTAACATGCCAGCGCTTGGCGGTCGGGAGCTCGTGGTTTGGAGCCCAAGCGCTTGAAGCCCAAAGCCCTGCGCACTTCAGGGTTTAGGTGTTGGGCTGCAGGGCTTAGGGGTTTAGGCTTTAGTGCTTAGGGCCGCGCAACATATTCGGACAGCCCAGACGGCATCAGAATGACTATACATGGAGCGACAACAGATCTGTTATACCAAAAGGATGTGATGAGGGTCGTCAGCATAGCAGTACTGCAACGACAACAGCAGCAACGCCATCAGCAACATCCGGAAGAAAAGCGATGATGAGCACACTTGTCCTCAGAGGAAGAAGCAGAGATAAGAATCAGAAATACTCGCAAGAGCAAAACAATGACACGAATGCGCACACTCCCTTGACGCCTTAACCCTAGCTGAAGCCTCGAACAGAGAAACCAACCGGTCCCTTCGTCCCTGTTAATTGCTCATGGAAAAAACATCAATCGTAAGCTCTGACCGAATCATATTAAACTTTAACTAAGATCCCAGTAACTAGGAATAACAAGGCCTCCCTGTTCGGTATTGGGCAGTTTTACAAGGAGCCTCAGACCACGAGAAGGGAAAAAGGGTGCACTGGGAGACCAGGACCAGAAACCTAGAACCCTCGAACGAGGGGTTCATATTATGATTTCTTTATCGGAATCCTTCAAAACGCAAGCTGTCAGGGGTTCAGGTAAACCAGAACCTAAAAATCTATGACACCCTAACCCCAAATCAAAAAAACGTAACCCCTGAATCAAAGACCCTGAACCCCAAAACCCCAAACCGCTAAGCCCAGAATCCAACCGCCCAAACCCTCAGACTCCAATCACCGAAAACCCAAAACTTCAAACCCCCTAAACCCCAGACAGTGAAACTTCAAACCCCAGAAACCCCAACCCCAAACCCCACAAACACTAAGCCTCCCAACAAGACACCTAAACTCCAAACGCCAACCTAAATCCAAAAGCACACTTAAAGGCCCAAGGGACTTCGTCAGGTCATTAGTGAGTTTATAGTTAGGATAACCCCACTTCGGGCGCTTGTAACCACAATTATAGCCGTTTTTCCCTCAACCCTAAATGCTAAACCTTTAATTCTAGACTCCTAAACCCTAAATGCGGCCCCAGCAAAGGACATAAGCAAAAATTAGGATAGGGATATCCCACATCTAGCACCCCTTATAATGAAGCCCATTAAGGTAGGGATATCTCCCCATAAAATGCTTTTTGGGTCCCTACTAAACCCCCATCGTCCGACCCAAGTGACCAGAGCCAAGGCCCCCGGAAGTTCACAAAGCCGCGGGAGGTATCTAACCGAGGGCCTTCAGCGTTGAAGGTTTGGGGCTTCGAGGGTTTAGGGTTTTAGGGTTTAGGGTTCCAGGGTTTAGGGTTTTAGGGTTTAGGGTTTAGAGTGTAGGGTTCTAGGGCTTTTTTTTTTGAGGTGCATTGGCTCTTAAAAAAAGTTCTAGGGTTTAGGGTTTAAGGTCTTCACTTCACTCAAAGGGGAAAAGGAGGGACCCTTAATGGGGACCCCTACCCTATAATGGGCTATATAATGGGTGTATAATAGCTATATCAAGGGTATATACCTAGGGGTCCTTATTAAGGGTCCCTCCTTTTACCCTTGGATACACTGGTAAAAGGAGGGACCCTTAATAAGGACCCCTAGGCATATACCTTAGAAGCTGCCCCCACCCTGTAATAGTGACTGTAAGGATTAAATTAGGGCCCGATTATATTCCTATTATACCACTATTACAGGGTGGGGCCCCTTCTAATATATACCCTTAATATAGCTAGTATATACCCGTTATATAGCCCGTTATAGGGTAGGGGTCCCCATTAAGGGGTTCAGGGTTCTGTGTCTTAGTGTACTTTAGGGGCTTCGGGTTTGGGTTTAGTGCTGCGGTTGGTGTTTTTGTAACTTCTGTGCTGCCTAGCTCTATATACCCTAAACATGCCGAAAGCCTACTCTTCATAAATTGGTTGAGGGCCTTGATACTTAGGGTAGGTTTCTTTCCGGTTTTCACAATTCTTTTAATGGTGTTTTGTATGGCGAGGCTCCAAACTGTCTAGGGGGTTCTGGAAGTCTTTTATAATGATCTCTAGGGGTACAAAGGTATAAGCGCCCACATGACTGGAGTAGCTTGATTTGTGGTATATTCTAGCATAAATTTGCAGGATTTGTACAAGAACATAATGCCCCCCCCCAAGCACCAAAAAAACAAACCCTGCGAGGCCAACCCCAAAAGCAAATTTCAAAGGTCAAGCCCTGAGAAATTTCTCACTGGAGAGTCTGGGCATGACACTTGGGATCAACCCCAGACCCTAAACCCTAAGCCCCAAAAATCCCGACCCAAAGTGAAACTTCTCAGCAGAGGCACCGCCTTCCTATAAACCCTAATTAAGCCCTAACCCCAAAAACAAATTCCAAAGCCCGAACCCTGAGAAACTTCTCAGCACAGGCACCCAGTGTGTCAAGCTCCCTTCCATTCCGGAGCAAAACCATGCGAAGACCCCCGACTCCCGGAAGAGCCTGCACCTGAATCGCGCGGTTAAGCTTTAGGGTTTAAAGGTTTAGGGTGGTAGCAAACGGAATCAAAGTCTGGCTTCAAAAGAGTCTTTGTGTTGTTTCGATGATGGCGTTGGGTGTCATGGGTGCAAGGGTTCAAGCTTAAGGTTAACGCAGAGGCCATCATAACCGAAAGTCTGATTTCACTGTATGACTGTTAAACCAATGTACCGCAAGACCCTATTCAAATCATAAAGATCCCCTGCCTTCCCAAAAACCTATTGGGGAAAAAGGCTCAAACTTTCCAATAAGACTAGCTTATTAGAGCCCCCAGAAGTTGAAAAGTTGGGGTTTGGGCCACTAAGCCCCTTATGAGAGATAGAGTAGAGAGGTTCTGGTGTAGGGCAGATGGTCGATGGCTTCAGAGTGGGTAACAGAACTTCACGTATAACGAATTACAAACTGGAGTCTAGAGGTTTGGTGACTTTCACAGGGTAGAGTCTGGGGTTTAGGGATTTGGGGTTTAATGCTTTGCGCTACATCTAGGGTTTGCGCAGTTCGGGGGTTTAGGGCCGAAAGTTGTCGAGCAGGTGTGGGCCGTTGGTCAAGCACAGAGACTATTGACTATTGCAGAGACCTCAAGCCCGCATAACAAGGTAAATTGGGGGCCTTAAGAATTAGAATAGGGTTTTGGGGATTTATTATACAATAATCATAATAGGGAACCCCCACAATAGCTTGGGCTTTGGTAATTATTCAGGCCCCTATAGTAACAAGGTATGGACTTGCCAAAACAGTCCTGCCGTTTGAGTCGTATACCGCTAAGGCAAGCATGGCGCATCCTGGGTAGCGACATGATAATTAAGAGAAAGATTGCGCTTTTCGGCACTCTTAGGGAAGCTTTGCAATCAAATCCTGCAATCACCGCTTATGCATGGGACCCCCGATTGAGGCTTTGGGCCACCACCCAGACTCACCCAGCTCTATGAGGCAGTTTGAACATCAAAGCCTCAAGCCAACACATGTCTTTGCACCTCTCTTACAGCCAGGCTAGTTATCAAGGCGCCGCAAAGTCAAATCCCGGTCCCGAATCTGTGGGCTATAAAATGATTCCAGAGCCTGATTGAAACCCCACGAACCCTCACAAAATCCTTCAACACCCTGCAAAAACTTACATTACCCTGAAGCAGGCTACATTATGAAAGAACCTCGCCCACATCCTACACTCAAGTAGGATTTGGTGCTTTTCGTATGATACTTGAAAATTACAGACTAGCGCAGGATATCATGACTATACCAGTATTACTATATACTTACATAACCCAACCCCTATGGTAGAAGCCCTGTTTGGGATGGGCTTGGGGTTGAAAGAGTTTAGTCATTTCGGGGCTCAGGCAATCGGGGCAGTTTTCCGGGCTTAAAGCCTAGGGCTCAAGCTTCGGGTTTACGAATTAAGGGTTAGGGTTTAGGGTTTAGGGTTTAGGGTCTAGGGTTTAGGGTTTAGGGTCTAGGGTTTAGGGTTTAGGGTCTAGGGTTTAGGGTTTAGGGTTTAGGGTTTAGGGTTTAGGGGTTAGGGTTTAGGGTTTAGGGTTAAGGGGTTATGGGTTCCTCAGGCTCGTGGCCCCATCCGGCTGCTCCCCCGGCAAGTCCGTCGTGATTTCCTTGACAGCTCAGGGTTCAAGTGCTTAAGTCGATGTTTAATTTAATAAATACCTCGCGCAGAGGAGTAGACCTAAAGCGTAGTATTCAGGGCAACGTATCGTAAAGTTAGGTATTTCGATCTCCCTGGGTCGATGATACTTGCCTGGGGTTGAGGAGTCCATGATTGGTTGAGGGTTCGCACATTTGAGCCGAATTGGGGTGTGGATGATCTAGGCGCTAAGCTCTGGGGGAACACAAGTGTGTTCTGCTTACTTGTCCAGTATCCGAGGGGGACTAAAGGCTAACCTTCTTTGCATTGTTTTTGGGATTCTGACACCCCCAAAAAGTTAAAGGTTACCTTGCAGTGACGTCGGCTCCTCAATTCCACATAGGTCATTTCGATTCAACTGCGTCCGCCTCGATGTACGGCTGTTTTATGGGTATGCTTGAACCCCCAACTTTGCTTTTCAACACACATATATAGCGACCGTTTGAGGATCCAATTTTGGCACCAGGTTTCTGCTGCTGCTACTACCACGTAGGGCCCTTTATAGTTGGCCTAGGGTTTTAAGTTTTGGCAGATGCTTGTTACAATGATAGTATAGGTAAAATATACCCCGAAACCCTATTCTTCAAGGCTCCTGTAGTAGGGCTGAGGGCTTGGTCGAGCACGAGATCTTGCCACAGCCACCTTCCCAGCCTTCTCATGTATCTTCTAGACGTACTCTGACCCTGAGTCCACAGCTTAAGCGCGGTTAAGCAAAGAAAAACCATAGAACCCCAGACCGCGAACCAAGTGGCTAGAATCGACAGTTCTCGCTTCCCGCGTAAGAAACAAGCACCGAGTTCAAGGTACAGTGATATTGTGTTCCAGATGACAACACAGCCCCATACCGCAAGGGGAGGCTTTAGACATCAGCCTGGCCACCATGTCGAGATATGGGTTGCCAGTATCCCGAAAGACAGCGCTGAATCGGTCAAGCACGCCAGGCCAAATAACGATGTTGCGCCTGGCACACAGCGAACTATAGGGCCTCCAGTCAAGGTTACCCAGTAACCTAAGAATAATAAGGCCTCTCTTTTTGGTATTGGGTAACCTTATAAGGAACCTAGGACCACAAAAAGGGAATAAGGGTACTACTGGGCATCCTAGCAGTACTTTAAAACTGACAAAGCCGGGAAACTCAGAGTGAGTATACCAGGGTTTAGGGTCTAAAGTTTAGGACGTTACCCTTGCCTACGCTACCCTTGGGGATTGGGGCTGTCGAGTTTCCAAGCTGTTACAACAACTACAAGACTTAAACCTTTGCCCTAAGGCTCCAAGTACCCAAATAAGACGGTTCAATGTCCAAAAACCATTCAGAGTATGGATTTTGGGCCCTGAAACCCTACTATCTGGGTACTTGGACCTCTGGGTTGGTCTTCATTCATGTGCTAAGGAACTGGAGCTTTAAAATCGCTGCAACCGCCTATTAAACAAACCCAAAAAGGACTTGCGGATGATTCCGTCTCCGTCCGCGGGTTCAGGGGCTGCTTGTGCCTTACATGAGATCATTTACTAGAACTACTGCTAAACTACTACTGCTGCTATCTGTCCAACCCATGTGCCTTCCAGCTGTCGCGCACACCCAGTTCCCGCGATCGAGAGAGACATCTTTGATCTCAAGACCTGCCGTGGTGTAGGGTTTCGGGCTTTCTGTTTCTACTTGTTCTTGTCTCTTGGCTTGGGTTCAGGACGTCAGTTTTGAGACTACGGCTTAGGGTTTTCGGGCTTGAAACCTAAGCCTGAGGCTTCTTACAAGAGCTTATGGACGAAAGCCCAAGATCTTGGGAGCGTCAGGGCAGGGGTCGGCAGAGGTCGCTAAACCCTACCTTAACCCTGAATAACCTACCTTTGCAGGGGCTCCTTATTATGATTTCCTTATATAAGTCCTTTAAAAGGTGGGTTATTCCGGCTTAAGGTAAACCCTAAGGTGGAGGAGAAATGAAGACGAGGGGAAGGATGAAGCTTGCGAGGACCCTAAGCACCAAACTCCTCAACACGAACCCCGTTCCCCTACAGCCCTTCACCGGAGGAGGGATGCACCAATTTTTAATGATGCAGCAGCGGTGGCTGCCGGCTGTCCCGAGCGAGTAAAGGCTCACCCATAACGAAGGAAACACCCTTAAATAGGCATGGCATTCCCTCCCTTCGCATAGCACCCAAGAATGTCATGATCCTTAACCCCAGGTTTCAACCCTAAACCTCAAAGGATCAACCATCAACCCTAAACTCATCTTTGAAACCATGAATGTTAACCCTCATTCGTGAGGATCGCTGCCCCGCAAAATGCAATCCGAAACAATCGAAACAAAGACGCGCAAACCCTTGCCTCACAAACCTCTTGACATATCACTAGAGGTTCTAGACCCTGAAGAATACAGCAAAGAATAGCCTACTAAACAATCCTAAGTTGTGGATAAGACCCACGAAGCTCAACGCAATAAACCTAAAACCCGAAACCCAAAAGACATAAAACTCTTCAACACCCGAAGCCCTTCATAGGATTTAAGGTTTAGGATGTTAGGATTTAGGGCCGTAATCCTTGACAGCCCACACCCCAAAGCCCTCAGGCCCAAACCGCGCGCTTTTCCCTAAATCCCAAAATTCAAAAACGACTCTACAGTAAACCGTAAACCCCACAAAGTTGGAAACCGGATTCAGGCCAATTCGTGCCGGGATGCCCTATGCATTACTCTTACGGATTGAGGCTATTGGGTTTCCAACTTTTGGACTTCTAATGTAAACCCCAAACCTCGACAGTGGCGTTGGAGGCCCCAGAAGGTGAGGCTCACGGCAACCTGTAGGACCTCGCCGGAGTTTATGGTTTAGGATTTAGGGTTTTAGGGTTTAGGGCTGTTTTGCGGGGTTCATTGGTATTTGGCGGCTTCAGGGGCAGGGCCTAAGAGCTCAGGGTAACCGCTTATGGGTTTGAGGTTTCGACTTTAGGTTCCTGTTAAGGAATATTTGGGCTGCTGGGGTAGGGCTTCGGGTGTAGGGTTTCCGGCTTTGGGGTTTTGGGGCAGAGATTTTGGTTTAGGGTTCAGCAGTTTTTTTCATTGAACGTGTTTCCCTGTTGGGAAGGCGGTGTTCCAAAGGGTTCAAGGATCTAGGGTTTAGGGTTTCGGATTGATGAATCGGGGGTTGAGGGTTTAGGGTTCAAGACTTTGGATTTAAGGTTTTAACAGATCTTTACCAAGGGATCGCAAATTATAAGGGATGTTGAATAGAAAGGGATCCTTGTTGTGGGTTCCTGCTTCACGGATTCAAAAGCCCGTAGCGTGGTTTCAGCGTGTAGAGACTCTCTAGCAGAGACTAAGGATACCGGATTTAGAGGGTATGGGGTGAAGCTGTCTCTCCCTGCGAATGACATGCGACCATGACGGATCTAAGCTTGTAAGTCTAAACTGCACATGTTACAAACAGTCGTCAAAAACAACTTGTTACGATTTGAAGGTGCTCAGTCGGTTTAGGGTCTAGGATTCAGGGGTTGCTCCTCACTCCCAGTAATTGCATGTTGCCATGCACTCAACTCGAAATGAAGCTCCGGCCGATGAATCCTGCACCCTCCGTGGGACTTTGAGTTTCGGGGTAAACACAGAGTCATGGGTTTAGGGCTGAGGGTTTATGGTTTAGGGTTTAGTGAAAGTAACTAGCAGTTGTCCAACCTCAACTGGACCCCTCATAGACAACCCGTCGTCTTGCAATCAGATTGCGATATGGGTCATGATACTGTCTCCATTACTCATTACCTATTGGCTCAACCAAGTCCTCAAAAGTAAAATTCCAGAAATGTACCATACATTCCACCACCAAATTGGCTGGTTCCATTCTGGTTCCAAGATCCCGGCACAGACGAAGCCCATGCCGTACCTGAGTCGACCGCGATGTCTCATGTGACTTTCTAAGGCTATGTCGTACCCAAAAAACCATATACCCAGCGTACTAAGGCAAACCAGCCTGAAGACATACTTGAAGTTGCAGAGTCACAACAAAAACTCAGCAAACGAATGTATGAACACTTCGAAGGGCTATACCGGATTTTTGATACCGCCATTAAACCCTCTGATACCCTCAACCCGAAATCTTGAAGCCTACTGGCCTACTAAACACTAAACCCAGCCCCACAAAAAAACGGCGCAGTTGTCAACAGAAGCCCACCGGTAGAATCTACAGGCTGAAACCCTGACTACGAGTATGTCAAGATGCTTAAAATCTAGGGTTTAGGGTTTAGGGATATGCCGCTAAGCTTAAGGCTTCGGGTTTAATGTTTGTTTGATTTATTAAGGGTTCACGTCCGGAGAAATTTCGAGGAGTTTCGCTGAATTTCGAGGAGCTTCTATTATGGATTCTTAACTATGCACATGGGGGGATAACTGCGCCTACTTTTTGCCTTGCTACTGCCACTGCTTGGGCTGGGGGGGAGGGGGGAGGGGGGAGGGGGGGGGGGATAATAACGTTCTTTGTTTAACGTCCTTGGTAACGGCCTTGCTTCACATACTTGGCTGCACGCTCTGCTAGTCCGTCGTCATATTCCTCTTCTCGGTATCGGCCTTGCTTCCACATATACTTTGCTACACACTTTGCTAGTCCGTCGTCATATTCCTCTTCTCATGGATGCATGCTGCTGCCTTCTGCTGTATGCCTTGCATGGAGATGGTGCTGCTGCGTGATGTTCGACTCGGGACGGGTGCTGCTGCCTCAGGGACGTGGTCCATGGCGAGTGCCCTTAACCCCAAGCCCAAAACCATCACTTGACATGTCCGCCTGCCGCTCGGGTTGCAGGCTGCCGCTCGGACTGAAAGGTGCATTTCATGGATACTGTGGGAAACCTCCAACACTATTCCACGGTCTCCTTCGTGTCACATGTGACCAGACGCACTGCGCAGAGCAGAGTCTTTCTTGTCGCGAGAAAGGGTGAATGTCTTCCACTTGAGCTTTGCGGGATTCATGCTTCCTGGGCAGTATGAACAGATACTATCGTATCATACCATGTGACAATGGCATGTGATTTCTACCCATCTCCATTAAGACTCAAGCACAGCACTAATTGAATCCTTTTGAAAGCATAAGCAACTTCCTATATTGCTTGACAACGACTCTTCCATAATCCTGCCCAAAAACGCATCGGATCAACTTCGTCAGATGTGCCTATCGCAGTTAACTGCATCGGATGAACTTGCTCAGATGAGAAAACCTAATCTCAGCTCAATGGAATGTACCATTTGTCGAATCCAGGTACGAATTTAGCCAACCTTTCTAGTTGCTGACAACGACTCTTGCTTCATCCTGCCCAAAAACGCATCGGATCAACTTCGTCAGATGTGCCTATCGCACTTAACTGCATCGGATGAACTTGCTCAGATGAGAAAACTGATCCCGGAGGAATAGAAAGCAAACGTATTTGCAATCTTACACCATGTCATGTGAGAACATATCAGACATGATGTCTCCTGTGTTGCTATTTTCTAACATGTCCTGTTATGTCCTGTTATACTCCGTCCCTGTCAAATTCTTCTCTTTTTACATCATGCCATGTCACACGACGACTGTTTTAGTACATCCTCCGTTCCGTGTTCAACCCTGTTTTGTGTGACAGATGTGGTACTTTGTGTATGTTTCCGACTGATACGTGCGCATTACAACTTACCGCATCCACGGCTCCAAAGGCCGAAAGAGCGACAAGCGTAGCCAAAACTCGAGTTTTAAGCACTTCCCAACTGTAAACGCAAAAAAAAACATGGGGTTTACTTTTACAACCCGAATGCTTGTTTCATGTGGCAGGCGCAGTAGATTCCAACTTCAGGCGTCCTTTCAACGGCGCAATACTCCCCCCATGGGGTTTATAGCTTAAGGCTTCGGGTTTAATGTTTGTTTGATTTATTAAGGGTTCACGTCCGGAGAAATTTCGAGGAGTTTCGCTGAATTTCGAGGAGCTTCTATTATGGATTCTTAACTATGGAGCGAGAGGGAGAGGATCCAGGAGGATCGAGGATCTTTTGTTTTGGATAAGGCACAATTTCAAGTTACAGGCTGGCTTGAGAGTTTAGGGTTAGAAGGGGCCCCCGCCCTGTAATAGTGACTATAAGGATTATATTAGGGCCCTATTGTATTCCTGTTATACCACTATTACAGGATGGGGGCCCTTCAAAGTTTAGGGTTTAGGAACAAGGTTCTTGCAGTAAGCCTCGAAGAACCTGAGATAGAGCAGAAGCCTCGCCTTTTACTACTATGTCATGTCCGAATATAGAAGTTATGTAGGCCCTACAAACAGATAGGCTTCGGTAGTACAATAGTTCAAAGTTCCAGGTACAAACAGGATAAGGTTTCGGGCCAGGGAATATGAGGGCAAAGCTATGGGAGGACTCACTTTTCCTTAATATGGGTGGTTGTCAAAATTATGGTCCCTTTTGGGGTCCCTAATATAATACGGCACCTAATTTTTAGGATACCCCAAAAGGGACCCTAATTTTGACAACTACCCATATGTAGGTCGGTATTCGTGCCAACGCCTTTAATGTAATCGTTGTCATGGGAAACCGAAAGCTAATGAGCCAGTGGCTCTCAAAAGATCCCAAACTCTCAACCCAAACAATCCCTTCCAAGCCCAAAATCTAATTAACCTAGTTGTCCAGTATCTAAGGGAACTAAAAGTTAACCTTCCGGACTATACTGGGATTATAGTACGCCAAAAGGGTCAGAGTTCAGAGTATACCCACTCTACTGCGAAGCTAAAGCCAAAGACAGGGATAAGGCCGCGGCCAGTCTGGATAGCACTCGCTGGGCCGTGCTAAAGGCTGGACGGAAACGCTGGGCGATGAAGTCTTGGTCGAAACTCGCAGGGGCGAAGTGCTTCTGATTGTGTTAGGAATGCAGATGGTGTTCTGCTAGAGCTTTGTGGCTCCGGGGCTTATGTTGACAGAAGACTTGGCACGCATTGGGAACGCTTTCTCATTGTTCTCCGTGGTCATACCAACCCTAAATCCTTTTCCTAAAGAGAGCCCTGCCCTCTCAGGGTTTGCTACAACCCTCTTAAACGGATACTGATCAGCCATGCTCCCCAGACCTTCCAATATCCCTTAATTAGGAATATACCTTAAAATTATAGTCGGATCCAAAATATGGTTGAAGCTATATTCCTTAATTCAAGGATTTTGGAAACTCCAGGCACCTGACTTTCTGAGTATTCGTTCAGGGTTTAGGGCTGGACAACTTCAAGGTCAGGCAGCATCCTCGCTTCTGCGTGCGGGATTTCAGGTTTTAGGGTTCAAGCTGGTTTAAGTTTAGGGTTTAGGGTTGAGGGTAGTTTCAGGGTATGAGTCTAGAGCATAGGATCTAGGAATGCTGAGTTTAGGATTTAAGGATACTGGGAATTGAATAGAGCTTGTATTTCGAGAAGTTCAGCTTGGATACTCAGAACCGTTCCGGAGGTTTGGCTTTCGAGTGTGAGAGTTGGCTGTTGGGATCTCAATCCTTCTGGATGTAGACCTTCTGATATCGGTGTTAACAGCCCTAAAATTTGCAAAACATCAAATCTTTCGAAACCTCAACCGAAACCCTAAGCAGTAAATCTCATAAATGTGAACCTTGTACCCCAAGCCCAGGCCAGTAACAAACACGCCTGAAGGAGAAGAAATACGAACCTATTTCTTAAGGGTCCTAAGCAGTGCTTATTGAATGGTGCCGATTATACCTCGGTCCTATGCCCAGGTAACCCACTATTGCAAAGATAGTTTGGACCTGTAGGATGTATACATTCTTATCAATTAGAATGGGGCTTGGTGGTATCTCACCTCATACCTCGGTTGATGAATATAAATCCTGCATTACCCATAATGAGGAATATACCGCAATTCCATAGTTTAGGGTCCTTAAACTAATGCAGGATTTGTATCACCAACGGTGTGGTAGGGAACCATAAGGAACAGTACTGCTCATGGCTTAGGCCCCTACCCAGACCTTCGGGAGGATCCAAAAAATACATCCCTTAATGAGGGGCTCCTTTAAAGGGTATAGGGGCCCCCAAATTAGTGGATCTACTTTCCCTTGTAGATCCCTAAACCCTAAACCCTAAAGGATCCCTTAAGGGAGCCCTTTAAGGAACCCTACTAAATTTAAATCCCATGACTTTCTAGATCCTCCCGGGGGTCTGGGTAGAGTAGCTGTTTAGTAGGGAACCCTAAACCCTGAACCCTAAACCCTAAAACGTAAGGAACAGTACTACTCATGGCTTAGGCCCCTTCTTGGAAGGGCAGGGGACTTAGTAAGTAGGTTATAAGTAGGGTTATGATTGGGGTAACTCCATTTAGGGTACTTATAACTCTACTTATAACCTACTTACTGAGTCCCCCGACCCTCCAAGTTGGGCCCTAGAGTAGCTGTTTTGGACTTGGCGGGGTGTCCTCGAAGCTCTTCGGAGGCTTCCAGCACCCTCCCCGGTGGCGGCGCGACAGGAGGCTCCTGATGCGGACCTTGGTTTGAGGTATTTTTTTTGTCTTTTACAGGGTATGCTCGATGTCTATGCTTTATCTACATTTCAGATGAGCTTCCTCCTACAAAAACCATGATTTTGTAGTTCTGCTCTTCCGGATTTGTAAGATTACCCTATAGTGAGTGGCCTTACCTGGGCCGTAAAGAACCTTGCTTTTAGGTTTCACAATTATAGATGTATTCGATATAGCCGTGCAAATGCTTCTTATTCAGGGTCCAAGCATTCTATCCCTCGCCATTAAGAAGTACACCCGAATGAAAACAGTTCTGCTGATGAACCTACTTGGGTGTTAGAGGCTTCATCCGCATACTACAGCCGCAAGTTTCCAGACTGCCGTTTACAGAACACATATTGTTCGAATAAATGCCTTCCAAAAATTACGCTTCAGGGTTTCGGCGCCAAAGCACAGTTGATGGGACTTCGGGTCGTTCGTGGTGTGATTGATATCGAAACCAACAAGCCCAACACGCTCGCATTGATCCCCGGACTTCAATCTGGACCTTCCTACAACTGCACCCTAGCTAACAAACCGTGAAGTTCTGAAGGGTTATCGGCCAAAGACCCTACTAGTATCTACCATCCACGACAGAACACTTATATGGAGCAAGGGCATAAGCAACACTGGCTAGGTTGTCGACAACAAGATATGTAAAGCCCCTATACAACCCCCAAAGGGCAAAGACTTAACAAAAGGCTTTGGACACCCCAGGTACCCAGAGCCTCCAAAACCCCTTAATTAAGGAATATACCTTAAATCATATAAGGGATCCTATTATGATTTAAGGTATATTCCTTAATTAAGGGGTTTTGGAGGCTTCAGGTAGCCATACGCCCGACGCCCAGAGCCCTCTGGATGCTTCCGACACACTCCGGGCAAGAGGGCGGTAGCCGAATGTGCATGACATGCATAGCCTTGGCTTCGGGGCTTCAAGTAAAAGCCAGAAAGTTGGAATATGATTATCCTAAACCCTTTATGGTTAATTAGAGGGTATCCTACCCTGAAACCATATCCCAACTTTCTGGAGTTCCCTTTAAACTGTAGGGTTTATTTCACGGCTACTAAGGATTGCAGAGTTAAGGTTTTGCAATCAGAAGCACAAGCTGGTTTCTGACTCCGCCTTCAAAACCAGGTATGGTAATATCATTAGTAATTAGAGTTCGGAACAAACAGTCATACTGGACCTGCATACTCTCCATCTAGTGACGGTCACAGTATGCTATGGTATACCCCAGCGGCCCCTGCACTAGCCCTGCCCCAACACCGTAAACCCTGATTTCACGCGCGAAAATCTGTAGCAAGCCTTTTCTTCGACTATTTCAACTTTTTTGCTGCAACACCTGAAACCCTGCGGAGCAAGATCGGTGAGAAGCAAATTACAGGCTATAATGCCTTGCCTGGCGAATACGAGCTGTACCTGTAGTCTCCATTGTAGTTCCCTTGTTTGGGTTAACCAATTTTATGGCTGGGATCCTACACCATAAATTTGGTTCACCGGAAACAGTAACGACAATGGAGACTATAGGTAGTTCCAACAAAAAACCCTATAGGTCCCGTTAAGGAACCCTTAGGTTATAGTTATAGGTTGTTCTTGGAGCCTATGGAAATCTCCGTAGTAAAGATCCTTGACGGTCCGGGGGAAGCCGCCACTGAAGAAGCCCGATAGCCCTAAACCTCTCCACCCTGCACTCTAAAACCCAGTATACTGGGCAAGAATACGTTCCTTTACAGGCATGCATTACGACGGATCGTTGGGGTCCCAGGACGCCGTACTGAACCCCAAACCCGAAAATATGGGGCCGACATAACTACCAAGACTATTACTTTTGGGGGTCTGTTAGTGTAGTTGCACTAGAGCAGTTCCGATAGTTCAATACCAAGCCAAAATAACAAACACTGCGCAATCAAGCCAAGGTGCGTCTGTCCATACCCGAATGTAGACTCGCCAGATGGGCACGTCTCGCACATGGGGCCTTCTTCAGGGCAACCACAGCTTGCCAACTTAATTAATTAGGCAATCAACGTTACTCTAAAGCTATTTGCGAAGGTCGAATTTGAAAGCTCGTGCAGGGTTCTTGCGGTCGTTTGGGAGTTTAGGGAATAGGATTTACGGCTTGGATTGGAGCTGTGCGCCTCTTCCAGGTTCATGATTCGTTGCAGGGTACAGAGCTCAAGCTTTTTGATCGGAACTCAGCCGGAGAACTTGAGACAACAGAGTCCTAGCTTCTGAACCCCAACTACTACATCTTTACAACCCTAGGGCCGTAGACCCTGAACCCTAAACCACTGAATCCCAAACCGAACCCGCGATCCTCCCCCCATTGAATCAACCTCAAGCCCGAAGCCAAGACCTAAAACTCTGAAGAGCCCTGGGCGATCGCAGCTAGTTTTCTAAGAGGCTCAAGACAGAAACCTAAACCCTAAACCTGGACCGAGACCCAAAAGTCCGTAAAGCCTAAACCTGAACCATCCGCTTGTAGGGTTTTGGTCCGTGGGCTCACGCTATGTCTGAACGGTGCATTGTGGCTAAAACCAACGAGACTGACCAAATAAGGTTGGGGGAAGGGCGTATAGAGGAGAGTTGTACAGAGCAGCACAGGGATTAACGGGGATATGTTCATAAATCCTTCAATCTTCTATGACCTAAAGCATAACTTTGCGGCCGAAATACTTCCCAACAAGCGTCCCTCGAGTTTCGATTGCGCTTATATCCACCCCGAACCCTTTGCGAATTATCAGGGGCCCCATTTGCAGTAACCCTTCTAGAACCAGCAACCTCTGACGAAGCTTCAATAAGAGTAGCACCATACGGAGAAGAAGGAAAAAGCCGTGTGGAATCCCAAACCCGAAGCCCTAAACCCTATTTAGGGTTTAGGGCTTAGGACCATTATCGACCTCTTGAAAAAGCGACACTTAACTGAGCCCTAGTCTCCTAGGTTCCAGGGTAGCCCCTTTATCATTAGGGTACCTTTCTTCCTACTATTCAGCTTCAATAAGGAGACCCTAAAATCAAAAGGGCAAAAGGGTACCACTGAGGAACCTAGTCTCGTTATGATTCACAAGTCTGCGAATGCATCGGCCTCCGACAGGGCCCTCACCTTTCTCGTAAAATCCAGGAAGGCATTCCTAAGACAAATCGGGTGGCACGAGGCTATGCCCCCAACCCAGGGCTTAGGGTTTAAGAAGCTAAATAAGACGTTGTACCGGGTTTAGTTGCCGTAGTTTTCTTCGGGGATCCTGAACATAGACCAGACCGCCCAGTGTTGCATTCCTAGGGTCTATGCCAGTGCATCCGTATATGCTGACGAAAAGCCTTATAAGCCCTAACCACAAAACCCAAATACTAAACCCCAATATCCTATACTACTATTTGCTTAAGAACCCCCCCCAAAAAAAACAAAATCCCTATATTATCCCTATAAGGAATATATTGTTTTTATTTTTTGAGGGTTCTTAAGCAAATAGTAGTATATCTATGCATCCTCAAACCAGCCCTGAACCCCGGAGCCTGAAATCCGCACGCTCAAAAGCATCTCCAGTAAATGGAGCAGGGTTTAGGTTTCAGGTTCAGGGTTTAGTGGCTTAGGGCATGCACAGCATCCGAAATAGGGTTTGGGGGTTTAGGGTTTAGGGTTTAGGGGTTCAGGTTCAGGGTTTAGTGGTTTACAGTAAACCCCATATAAAGTTGGAAACCGCATTAAGGCCAAATAGTGCTGGGATTCCCTATACATTACTGTTAAGGATTGAGGCGATGGGGTTTCCAAATTTTGGGCTTCTACTGTAGGTTTAGGGGATGCGCCGCATCCGAAATCTTGACACGAAGACTTCCGAGGACACATGGTGCATAGGCTTTTGGCTTTTCCTGAGGCCCAGAATCCTGCTTTTTGGCACCCGTTGGGTTCAAGCTGCAGCAATAAAGAACACTCTTACGAAGGTATAGCGGCATAGTACGATAGAAGTGTGAAGTTTATGCATACTGCCCCTTCTTGCTCGCTATTATGATCATACTGCACTCCACCCAGACACCCCATTCTCCTTACAAAGGACCCCATCGTAGGGTTCGATGGCTTAGCAATGCGCTTTAAACTCGCGGCCCTGAATCCGTGAACACTGTGGCTGAACCGTGAGTCTAGAGTTTAGGGCCTTCCCCAAGGTCCAAGTACCTAATGATCATATACTCTCCAAAAACCCTAACCTACATAGCTACTATCATAATAAAGCCGAGTACCTGATTATTGGGTCCTTTGGACCCTTGGGGTTTGGGCGTCGGGGAGTCCTAAACCCGGGTTTAGGGTTTAGGGGTTTTAGAGGGGTTTAGGGTTTAGGGGTTTTAACGGGGTTAGGGTTTAGGGGTTTAGGGGTTTTAGGGGTTTACGGGTTTCGGGGTTTTAAAGGGGTTTAGGGTTTAGGGTTTAGAAAGCCTACACTTCAAAGTCAACATTGCGGAGGAAGTGCACAGGACGACAAATTCACGAGGCCCGTCGCCGTGGATCCTGGCAGCTTTGGGCAGCGTTATGCCTTAACGTAATATACTACTCTCCCAAACAGAACGCGAAGAACGGATGCGCAGGGGGTTAAGCAAGCTTAGCTTTGGCAGAAGCCGGGCTTGTGAGCTGCGATGGCTTCGGTTCACAAGAAGGACATGCAGCGTAGAAGCTGTATAACTTGGTAATACTATTCCTTGGGGTTCAGTAGTATAGATAATATGTGCGCATACACTATCATGCACGATAAAATTCAAACAAACTAACATATACGATGATCTATGTACTAGAATGTTCACTGGAACCCTCTTCGAAGTCTAAGGGCACTATAATCATAGACAATCTTGTCTTGAACCTACGACCTCTCCGTCACAGAGAGAACGAAAAGCCTAAACATCTAACTATCAGACCCCTATCCCGAATTTAGCTTTAAGGTCTAAGGTTTAGGGTTTACAAAAGGACCTCATAATCTAACCTCTAGACCCTAAGACCGTGAAAACTTCGAGATTCTAAGACACCCTACACCCCTCTAAACGCCTAAACCCTGAAATCTGAACCCTAAACCAGCAACTCTAGACCCTAAACCCTTAACCCTAAGCCCCAAGCCCTAAACACCCTCCGCAGCCGCCTGAACGTGGTGGGCAAGGCTTTGCTTGCGCATTCTCGGCCTGGAAAGGGTGGGCAGGGCTCCTCTTAAACTATACTGAACTTAGAACCCCAGCAACAAATTGTAATTTTAGCTGTTTCTTGGGGATTATAATAACCAAAAATTACAAATTATTTCTAAGTACACCTAAGTAAAGGGGTCTATAGGGATTCCAGGGGTTAGGGTAGGGTTTAGGGTTAGGGTTTTAGGGTTGTAGGCTCTACAACGGTTCTAGGGTGTAGGTTTGGGGGGAAGGGTTTAGGGTCTCGGGTCTAGGGTTTACGGTTTAGCATCTATAAAGGGCTCCCTTTAAAGGGGTCTACAAAGGCTACTATATATATATATATATATATATATATATATATATATATATATAGGGCTCCTGGCTCCTGCTAAAGGGGTCTATAGGGGTTCCAGGGTTTAGCATGTAGGATTCCCTAAACCCCGCTTAGAACCATGATAAAAATGGTATTTGTTAATATTCTCTTGGGTTTTATATGAACGAAAATAAAAAGTAAGTCCTAAGGAGACAGTAGTTATGGGCCTTCGCATCTCGCCTTTAGGGTTCTAGGCCTTAGGGTTTAGGGCTTAGGGGTTTAAAAAGGATCTACTAAGGGTTGTTCTCACTGGCCCAAAGCCCGAGGAAATAAAAGTTGAAACTTTCAGAAACGACTACCTTATAAGAACTCCCAAAAGTTGGACAGTTAAGTTTACAACCAATAGGTGTGAGGGCTTCTACAAGATTTCAGGGCGTAGCGGCCTGCCAAGTCATCTGTAAAAGGGCCAAAAATGGAGAAGAGGGGACCCAAAAAACTGGTAATTAAAGGTTGTAGGGTTGAAGACGAACAGGTAAGGTTTAGGGTTTAGGATTAGGATGGCTAGGATACCCAGTAACCAAGGAATAAAAAGGCCTCTCTTTTTGGTATTGGGTAACTTTATAAGGAACCTAGGACTACAAAAAGGGAATAAGGCTACTACTGGGCATCCTAGATGGATTAGGGACACGAACTTACATACGGTTGTGATGAAATACGATTAGGGTTTAAACCTGCGTAAGTCCGGTAGCTTCAGGGTTTAGGGTTTAGCGGTTTCGGGTTTAGAAGGACTTACAGGTTGAGGGTTTAGGGGTTTAGAGCTTTGAATTTAGAGCGTAAGGCAGGATTTAGATCTAGACCTAGGTGCAGGGGTCTGGGGTCCGGGATTTTAGGGCAGCTTTTTGTCACGAAGACTGTGCAGAGCTCGCACTTCTCGGCTGAGGATCAAGAGTTCTGCGGTGGAGGATCATGAGAACGAAGGCCACTGTGGGAAAATATGTCCTTGCCGCCTCTCCTCCCTCCTCCCCCGCCTTTACCTCCCTTGCGGTAAGACTTGGAGCAATTGGAGTACGTGATAAGAGGCCTCATTACTGATCCTTTCGTGGGAATGTCCCTTCCCCCTTCCTGGGGATGTGCCTCCTCAGTCTGGCCGGAGAGTCGATCCTCATCCGGAGCTTCCTTTTCGGGGTCGCTGGGCAAGCCGAGAGTCGCAGCGCCGCGTGCTTCAGCTTCGGGCCAATGCTGTGAAACTCTCGAAGTTCAATCAAACTTGGATGGGCAGGGGACTCAGTAAGTTGGTTATAAGTAGAGTTTTACGTACCCTAAATGGAGTTACCCCAATTATAACCCTACTTATCACCTACTTACTAAGTCCCCTGCCCTTCCAAGAAGGTCTTCCTGCCTGGTGTTTTCCACGGAAGCATGTTAGGGTTCCTGGTTTACCCTAGGGCTCCTTAGTAGTTCCTTTTTGGGGCTCATATATAGAATCCTGTAAGGTAATCCCAAAAAGGAACTACTAAGGAGCCCCAGGGTAAGCTTTAGCATTCTGGTTTTCGGGCCTGGGGTTCGGGGTTTCGTCTTTCGGCTTCAGGATTTTGGGCTTCGGTTAGGGTGTTTGCTTTACTTGCCTTTCTACTATTTGCTTAAGAAACCACCAAAAAATAAAAATAATAATCCGTATATTACCCCCCATAAGGAATATATATATGTTTTTTTTATTTTTTGGGGGTTCTTAAGCAAATAGTAGCTTTGGTTAGTAGGGAATGGAAGAAGGGTAGTAATAGTAGCTATACTTGTACCCCATTCCTCCATTCCCTACTAACCAAAGGTAAGTATTAGGGTCCCCAATTTTCGGAAACCGCCACATGTTGAAAGCCCGGCCCTGGTCTTAGGGTTTAGGGTTTTGAGGCTTACTTGGAAGGGCAGGGGACTTAGCAAGTAGGTTATAAGTAGAGTTATAAGTACCCTAAATGGAGTTACCCCAATTAACCCTACTTATAACCTACTTGCTAAGTCCCCTGCCCTTCCAAGTAGGGCTTAGGGTTTAGGGCTGAGGGCACGGGCGTTGAAGATACGATCTGACTTAGAAAAGCAATCGTGTGCCAAGTAAACCCTGAGATCCAGGTACACAAATCCCAGAATATAGTGACCCTATTAAGGGTCCTAGAATCCCCGAAAAATAGGATCCTACAAAATTACCTATACGTGTTTTTTTTTTGCGGTGGTTCCTTACCAAAATTGTAGTATGATGGTCCCCAAAGCCCCAGTCTAACTATTAAGGTCCCTATATTACACAGCCCTTGGGGGACTCCTGGCTGTCGAAGCTAATGTAGGGGCCTTCATGATTAGAATAGGGTTTCGGTGTATATTCTACTATACTTCGAACAAGGACCCCCCCCAAAAAAAAAAACAAAACGTAGCATAGGTAATTGGTAAGGCCCCTATAGTAAGGCCAAACTGCGGATGATGCTGAAAGCAGGCGACAGGTTTGGCGGTTTGAGGCCTTCGTCTCACATCAGCTCGCTTCACGTCCCGACTACCTAACCCTAAAGCCAGAACCCCTAGTCCCTAATGAAAACTCCAAGTCCCTAAACCGAAACCCCTAAGACCCCAAACCCCAAAACCTAAACCCCTAAAGCCTTGACGCTTCTCAGGGTCCCACAACGTCCCCATCTCCAGCCGCAGGGCAGTAATGGTTGTCCTTGGCAGCTGCTGATTCGGATGCGGATTCCGGGAGAACTCAGCCTAGGTTTAGGGTTCAGGGTTTAAGGGTTCAAGGTTTCGGGGTGTGAGGTTTATAGAGTTTAGGGTTTGGGACTTGGGGTTATACTAATGGGAAAGGGTTTAGGGTTTAGGAACATCGGAAACTTATGCGACAAGCTAAGAACGGACGAAACCATACTACAACCCTGCAGTATGGTCTAAACGATAAACTCTCCGAACCCAAAACTGGCAAAGACAGGGTTCTTTGCATAGCTGGCAGTCCGTTCCGTTCGGGCCGTACCTGACGGTGGAGGATTTAGGAATCTGCTTGTTTTTACAGGTGTGGGGTTGAGGGGTTTAGTTGCTTTTAGTGGTTTGGGGTTTAGGGTTGTTCAGGGTGCAGGGCTTAGGGGTTTAGGGGGTTTAGGCCTGTTCAAACTTTGGGGTTTGGGGCTTTAGGGCTAGCTTGTTTAGGGTTGAAGGTTCGGGAGTTTAGAGTTTAGGGTTTGGGGCTTACTTCAACTCTTGCAAATGGGCTTTGATGTCGGAAGTCTGGGACGTCCGCTCGGGATGTGCTTAAACCGTGACTAAGTGGCACTGGTGAAAGCGCCAACGACATGAGCGACGACGTAAAGACAACGCGTCCATCCTTTACGCCAGAAATGAACATCACAGAACAGTGGCATGGCGGTGCCAGTGGTAGTGGTGGTGGTGGTGGTGGTGGTGGTAGTGGTGGTGGTGGTGGTCATGATCGTCACATATCGTCACAATGGTCATGATCACTGCCGATCATGATTACGACAGGACCTTGGCTTGCAACACCGCGGCGCCAAGTCTGCAAACCCGAAACCCCCCTAAACTCGAAATCCGAGGGCTAACCATGCACCCCAATGCCTGACCCACCAACAGCGGCTTGCAGAACTAGTGCTAAGATCTCTCGTTTCATATAGTTCCTGAGTGCCGACCTCTACTATACCATCCTACAGATTTTCATGGTCCTAAACTCTATGCCAACACTGGCAACCTGCTCTTGGTCTCAACTTCTCCGGCCCACCTGCCGGCCGGACAGTCGCAAAGCCAAGCTGGAAAATCGTCATGGTCGATCTGAGATGTCCAATGGCTCTGCTGGGCCATGCTTAAAAGGGGGCTGAAGGTTTAGGGGCTGCGATTAAAGCGATCTACACGGTTCCCGTAAGGGGATCTATAGGGTTGCTTCAAATGGATCAGGCGGCTTAGTAGGTAGCTTATAACTTACCAATGCGGTTTGAGGTACCCTGCTTGGGCCTATTCTGACTCATTGCGATAGCTACAGCTTTAGATATAGATATGTCTAGAACAAATTCCCGAAACACATATCCTTAAACCCTAAAACCCTAAACCCTGAATCCTTAAGCCCTAAACCCTCAAACCCTAAGCCCTAAACCCTAAACCCTTAAACCCTAAACCCCAAGACCTTAAACCCTAAACCCCGAATCCCTACACCCTACAACCCTGAACTCGGTCCACTGAGCCGCCAAGTAATAGGGTCTGGAACCTCAAGGCTTGGTCCCACGACTTAAGGATCTCATAAAGGGGCCCGGCTTTACGGTTAAGGGGTATGATTCGGGTTCAGGGTTTAGGGTTTAGGGTTTAGGGTTATGATTAGGGTTCAGGGTTCAGGGTTTAGGGTTATGATTAGGGTTCAGGGTTTATAGGGTTTAGGGTTCAGCATCTGCGGATCGAGCAGTCGCTAGTCAAGATAGCGGTTCTAGAGCTAGAAAAAACAACCGCCCAAAGAACCCCATAACATTATGAACATACACAGTTTACCATCTTCCCTAAGCCCTAGGTCCCAAACGAAACCTTAAACGTACCTCTAACGAATCTATACAGAACCCTAAATGGAACGTTAAACAGCAAGCTGAAAGGAAACATTAACGAAACCTTAACCGGAATTCGCAAACGAACCCTAAACAAAGGCGGCAAACCGAACTCAAATGGTGCCGTAAGCAGTGCTCGACCTGTGCGAGGAGTTTCAGATGCTCGACTTCTGGCAAGGTGAAGCATCCTGCCCCAAAGTTCAGTTCCCAGCCGATCCATGTGATTACTAGGCCGAGTTGAAGCTTCTTCCAGCTCAGTGGGATGCTAAAGAACGTGCAAAAGGCCAGTACAAGCGATGCGCTCAGACCCAGTACCCGCGCATTCTGCCACAACGGAAGGTCGTCCACATCAAGCACAAACATGTGCGAAAGCCATACAAGCAAGTGGAGACACCTTGTGAAGAACCCGCCTCAGCGGGAGAACCAATGTGAAGAGAATGTCGCGGCAAAGGGGCATACCTGATAGAAGAGAAGCCGATCCTGTTGGCGCAGGCCCAATAAGCCGCGATCGCGTTCCCGAACAAGCGAATTCTTATGAGCCCCTTCACATCCAGGCTGAAACACTAAACGGAACCTTAAACTAAACCCATCCTAAACGAACCTCCAAGTAAGCACCTAACCCTCCTGGACCTTAAACCCTAAACCGTCCCCAACCCTAAACCCTGTCATAAGGCGGCTTATCTAGGATACCCAGTAACCTAAGAATAAAAAGGCCTCTCTTTTTGGTATTGGGTAACTTTGTAAGGAACCTAGGACTACAAAAAGGGAATAAGGGTAGTACTGGGCATCCTAGTAGAGGATCCTCGAGTTTTTTCAGTCTTTTCGGGGCCTCAGAAGCACCTTACTTGTCCGGGAACCCAAGGTTAACTAACCTTTACTTGGAGGGGCAGGGGACTTAGTAAGTAGGTTATAAGTAGGGTTATAATTGGGATAACTCCATTTAGGGTACTTATAGCTCTACTTATAACCTACTTACTGAGTCCCCTGCCCTTCCAAGTAAGGTTAGATAGGGAGTACAGTACCCCATGAAGGTTAAAGGTTACCTAGCATAAGGGCCGAAATGATGAGAATAGGGTTCTGGGGCCCACTATAATACCTTTCAGAGACCCCCAGAACAGTATAGGCCCCTATAGACCCTAAACCCTCAACCCCTCAACCCCAAAAGGGCACCGAGGTCGCAGCCCAAATCTCTGTCATGCGCGGAAGGCTGGCGCCCTCCACATTAGCAGATAAGGCCTCACCTCAGATCTCCGGGGGCGTAGGGCGTTGATTTTGATGGGAGGCCAAAAAGGGGGTTTAAGATTCTTGGGGTAGGGACTCCTTAATATGAACCCCATTATGGTAACCCTAATCCGTACTAAACCCCCATGGGCTAAAACCCCTTTTGACCTCCTATGAGATTTGGGATCTAGGGAATAGGGCTGAGGGTTTAGGGGCTCAGCGGTTTAGGGGTTAGGGCCCACAGGATTTAGGGAATAGAAAAAGGCTCCATTAGGGAATCCGTTACGAAGGGTGCTATCAGGGTTCCATAAGAGTTCCATGACATATGCCTCAGCTTCCAAAAGGAGGGACGATCCCAGGAGGGCTCAAGGTTTACCGGAAACTGCCGGACCCTAATCGTTTTTGGTAGGTCCCGGATAGATTCAATCTGGGATTTATAGGACGCACCTACCAAAAATTCGGATATGGTCCTGGAAGTTTAAGGCAGGCTTGGGCTGTCGGGTTCTGTCTAAACCCTAAACCGTTGAGGGTAAAGGAGCATCGGGGCTTTGTGTGCTCACACTAGCGGCCTGAATGAACAGCGTGGGGCTGCTTGAAGGGCTCCTCTAAAAGTGTTACTAGAAGGGTTCTGTGATATAGGGAACTTAACAATGAAAATAAGGCTTTGTATTATAGTATCCCTATAGATCCCTTATAGCAGCCCTTATAGACCCCTTTTACAGGAGCCCTAAACCCCCAAACCTCTAAGCCCCTAAGTTCTGGCCAAGCGTCGTGACATGTCGTGGGAGACAAAGTGGCTGGCACAGAGCTGGCCCTGGAGGCGATTCTACTTGGAAGGGCAGGGGACTTAGTAAGTAACTTAAGTAGAGTTATAAGTACCCTAAATGGAGTTACCCCAATTATAACCCTACTTATAACCTACTTACTAAGTCCCCTGCCCTTCCAAGTAACATCGGGGGCCCAAAGAAAAAGAGTATAGTTTCCTTTAAGCGGTTCCCTTTAAGGGATCTATAGGGGTTACTATGCCCTATAGCAAAAGAAAAAGGTGCAGGGTTTAGGGCTTATAGGGTTTAGGGCTTATAGGGTTTCGGGTTTATAGGGTTTAGGGTTTATAGGGTTTAAGGTTTATAGTGTTTATAGGGTTTATATAGGGTTCATAGGTTTTATAGGGTTTATAGGTTTTATGAGGTTTATAGGGTTTAGGGTTTATAGGGTTTATAGGGTCTATAAGGCTTAGGGCTTATATAGGGTTTAGAGTTTATAGGGTTTATAGGGTCTATCAGGCTTAGGGCTTATAGGGTTTAGGGTTTATAGGGTCGATAGGGTTTATGGGGTTTCTAGGGTGTAGGGCTTACAGGGTTTAGGGTATAGGGGCCTTAATTGAATTAGAACAGGGTTCCTTTGAACGGTTCCTTTGAAAGGGCTTATAAGGGTTACTATAAGGGTGTCGATGCTAACATAGGGGCCTAAATAGTTCCGGAGAGTAAGTAGCCTAAACTATAGTTATAGGGGCCTGAATAAGTAGAATAGGCTTCTGGGGTATAGTATACTAATGCCTGAAGAAACTTTCATAATGTAGGGGCCTTAGTAGTTACAATAGGGTTCCTTTAAACGGTTCCTTTTTAAGGGATTTGAAAGGGTCACTACAAGGGATGGTTGTTAAAAGCGATCTGTAGTAGGGTTCTATATTTAGTAGTTAGAATAAGGTTCCTTTAAAGGGGTCTATAAGGGCTACTATAAGGGATCTATGAGGATGCGATGCTATAGGGGACTTCATAATTAGAACAGGGTTCCTTTAACAGGGTCTTTAAGGGCTACCACAAGGGATCTATGGGGATACTTTAGCATAGGGTCCTTTTACGGGATTTCCTAGGCTTCCTTTACTTACCCGGGTCTATAAGGCCTGCCCGTAATAATTGGAGCTACTTATTTCCCAAATACCTATGGGGGAAACGTTCAAATCTTCGAATAAAACTCTCCTACACAAGCCCCAAAAGTTGAAGAGTTGGGCTTTGGGCCACTAGGCCCAAAACCAAAAACCCTGAATCCTGAACCAAAAGTCCCCTCCCACCTGCTGAATCTTGAACCAAAGCCATACCCGTCCGCCCCGAAACTTAACCCGCAACCCTATGCACATGAAACTGAAGCCCTATATCCGAAACACTAAACCTTAAGACCTAAGCGGGACATTCCAGTTTGGAGTCTATGACAAAACACGCGTCGGTGGATCGTCTTTAGCATTTCTCGTCATTCAGGGCTTTGGGTTTACGGCTTAGGGTCTGAGGCTTGGGATTTCGAAAGGGCTAGGGTACAGAGTTTAGGGTGACGGGTTAAGTATTTAGTGGACTTTGTGGGCTGCAACTCCTGGCTACACTATAAGTACCCGCATTGCGGGGGGGGATTCCGGGGGAATCCGATTCTAAACCCACCTGTATGCTTTTTTAGCATACCCAGCAACCTAAGAATAAAAAGGGCTCTCTTTTTGGTATTCGGTAACTTTTTAAGGAACCTAGGAGTACAAAAAGGGAATAAGGGTACGACTGGGCATCCTAGTTTGTAATAACTAATAAGTCCTTGGACCGATAACGAACCCCTTAAAGCCAAGAAGGAACAGTCCCTAGATTACACACTTACCTTTGGTTCGTAGGGAATGGAAGAATGGTAGTAATAGTAGTTATAATTCTACCCCATTCCTCCTTTCCCTACTAACCAAAGGTAAGCACAGGGAGTCCTCACACCATGATTGCAGGTCTGTGCTGAATCAAGGGCCGAATTCGGAATGAGGTATGGTGCTTTTCGCTTAAATCACAGCATAGGGCACCGATTTGTGCAACAGCGCCGATGATCAGAAATGTTTGGTTCCGATTCTGCCTTAAATTGACCCGAGATGTGGTCAATAGTAGTCTAGATTCTAGATATCTAGTCAAGACATGAGCTATGATGGCAACAATGCAATCAGGCAGACAGGCAAATGACGCAAATGTGCGACTCGCACGCTCTCGCACTCTCTCTCTCTCTCTCTCTCTGTCTCTCTCTCTCTCTCTCGCTCTCTCTCTCTCTCTCTCTCTCTCTCTCTCTCTCTCTCTCTCTCTCTCTCTCTCTCTCTCTATATATATATATACGTATAAACACTTATGTATACATACATATAGAACCATGCATGTGCTGCGTATGCATGGGTGGAGGCAGGCATGCATGCATGCATGCATGCATGCATGCATGTTACACATGCACAAATGCAACACAAGCATCAATGTACACAAATGTACGGATTATGTGGAGCCCGTGCAGAATCTTCGCCCCGTTCAACCCAAAACCCCCTCACATCACCCTGCTAAACCCTAGTCTCTAATGGGTGGGTTCGGCCACCTTATATGGCGAGGGGTGGGAAAGACGGAAGGAAAAATCTTCCATAGGCAAGCTTTCACAGCTCATCGCCATAGTACGATGCACTCGACACAGCCATGTCGCAAGATACTGTCACCTACGCACTGTTCCACGACAAACCCTAAACCCTAGACCCCAAACCCTAAACTTTCCTAAACCCTAAAGCACAGAAGCCTAAACTGGGATTCAGCCAGGGAGATTTCTTAATGGATCCTTTAAGGAACAGGTCTCGAAAGTATGAAAGCATGGCACTCCATAACCGAGAACAGGCCCGAAAACACACATGGGTGGTTGTCAAAATTATGGCCCCTTTTGGGGGCACCTTAAACACTAGATGCGGTAGAATAATAAGGACCCTCAAAGGGGACCCTAATATTGACAACCACCCACATAAGCAAACATGAGGATCCCCAAGGCATGCCTGCTGCGGACTTCTCAGGATGCAGTAGTCCAACTTCGAGAAGATTTTCGAAGCCTTCCTCAGAAGCACGGAGAAGCGTAAGTTTGGAGGTCTAGTCGTCAAACCTGAGCCCCACAAATATGTAGAATAACACCCTTCCATGGGTGCTGGGCCATCATTTTTTGCTGTTCGGGGCTTTGGATTAATTTGGGCTTCAAGTTCAAGGCTTTTAAGTTTAGGGGTGTCGGTGTCGGGCTCACCTAGAGGCCTCAACCTGCCAGGAACAAAAAGTCCTTCGGCCTCTGTGCTGTAGAATTATTATTGAACGGCCCCAGAACCCTCGTCGATTTCTTCACGCAGCTATAAACCCTAGACCCCTTATAAACCCTAAACACCTAAACCTTAAGCCCCTAAACCCCTAAACCCTAAACCCTTAAACCCTAAACCCCTAAACCCTAGAGCACTGCCTTGGGTTGTATGGCATTTTTTTGGGCTTCGTGCATCGGGTTGGGGGCTTAGGGTATTTGTTTAGGGTTTTGGGTTTATCAAAGGGGAAAAGGAGGGACTGATGTCCGATAATAATAATAATAATAAGAGTAATAATAATAATAACACTACTACTACTACTACTACTACTACTACTACTAATAATAATAATAATAGGAGGGACCCTTCATGGGGACCCTTACCCTATAGTGGGCTATATAATGGGTATATAACGGCTACATTCAGGGTAAATACCTAGGGGTCCTCATTAAGGGTCCGTCCTTTTACCCTTGGAGTTCAAGTTTTCTTTTCATGTGCAGTGCCCTTGTCCTTGTGTCCAAGGGTCCCCCGCTGTTACGATGGTTTAGGGTTGAGGGTTTAGAGGACCCAGGGACTTTAGTAAGTAAGGTTAATTATGTAGGTAAGGACACACTCATACCCTGCGGGTATGGCTTCGAGTTGACGGCTTGGGCTTTGGGAATACTAGGCTTTGGGATTTTAAGGACCAAACTAAAACTTACATCTTGACCGTAGATCCAAGCAGGGGTGTGTAGAGTAGCAAGTCCCTGCTTTCCTGCACTTACATCCTGAACCTGAAACAAACACCACCTTGTAAATAGCTATAGAAAGCGTATCCAACTTTTGCAGCTGAACCCCACCTCACAATCCTGCATCCCAGCCTAGCGAGTTTGGGGTTTCAGGGAGTGCGAGATAGTCCGGTCAGTTGGGCTTTCGGGGCTTCCTTCTTCGGACCATTGCCAAAAGTTCAGGAATCAGTCTAGGACAGTTGGACTAGGATACCCAGTAACCTAAGAATAAAAAGGCCTCTCTTTTTGGTATTGGGTAACTTTATAAGGAACCTAGGACTACAAAAAGGGAATAAGGGTACTACTGGGCATCCTAGAATCAGTCTAGGACATTTGTATACAGTCAGGGCATAATTTTTCAACGAGTTGACCAGAAACAAATCTGCCGGGGAAAATGGAGGGCAGACATCGATTGCGGATTCTTCACCCTCGACCCTGAAGCCTAAACTTTGATGTCACGGCTTCATAGCCCTGCCGCCTCAGGACAACCTGCTCTTCAGACTTACGCAGCCGTCGTGGAAACTCCCAGTTGAAGCTCTGAAGATACGGCCCTGATAGCACCCAAACATCCCAAATCCTTAACCTACACCTATAGTCTCCATGGTCGTCCCTTTTTGGGTTAATCATATTTTTAGTATAGGAACCTAACCAGAAAATTAATGAACCAAAAAAGGAACTGCAATGGAGGCTGTAGGTAAACCCCAAACTCTAAACCCTAAACCCCCGACTTGGGCCCAGATACTCTTTTGCCGCATCGATGCCTCAGACGCTGAAGCCTACACAGAGCCGTTACCTCTATTCCCTCGGAAGACAAGCGAACAAGTTGGAGATCCCGAGAAAAGATGCGCCTACCAGAAACCGCAGCAAACTAAACAAGTCCCCAAGAGCGGTACCCTGAGGGTCCATGTATATGTACCCATATAGTATATACTTCGGCCCTAAAATACCTAAATTACTAGGGACTACATTAAGGCCAATGTATGTACTAAAGGAATACATGGACCCTTAGGGCGAGAGCCATATGGTTGGTTTTCCCTCGCGCGCATTTCTGGCGGGGGTGTAGTTTATTGTTGTAGAATTTGTAGAAATACAACACTAGACCTAAGAGTAACCCAGGAATAAAAAGGGTGCCCTTTTTTGGATAAAGGGGATTATAAGGGAACCTAAACCCTTAAAAAGGGAATAAGGGCCTACTCTGGGTCCTAGAACATGGAGCCCGGGGGAGAGCATTGGTGATGTTTGAAGGGGGCGGAATGGGTGGCGGCACTCTAAGCGGCACAAGTATACGGGTTCAAGTCGCCACACCTGCATGTTTAGAACTTAGAATAGGGTTTCGTTTTATACTATACAAATTTGGTAATAAACCATCACGAGGACATCTAAGGTGCTAAAGCCACCAACACCCCTAATCACGCCGACGGACCCTAGGAGTCCTAACCCCTTGAACTTTGTGGTGCAGGATTTTTCGGGGCGTCCGGAAACTAGGGGTTCAGGGATTAGGATGATGTTCTGGTGGGTTTAGGGTTTGGAGTTTAGGGTTTGAAGCTGCCCCCACCCTGTAATAGTGACTATAAGGCTATTATAAGGATTATATTAGGGCCCTATTATATTCCTATTATACCACTACTACAGGTTGGGGGCAGCTTCTAAAGTTTAGGGTTTAGGGTGCCCAGGCCGAGGTGAAAAGCAAAGGGTAGTAATGTCTAACCACGAGAGCTTTAAGCCGAGGCTTGGGTAGCAGTTGCCGTCACTGACATTGGGGGCCCAGGGTACCGAGTACCGCTGCCCAGATCCCCAGGAGGATTTGCAAAGCAGTATGAAGCAGCTCGAATTTCGGGAAAGTTTCAGCCCACGTAAGGCCCTAAATGGAGAGTATTTGCAACAACAAGACCACTCCTGCTGCTTGTATCCACTGCTAGGTGATTCAGGTTACACGAATACTGACTTCAGTATCAAAATAAGTACTGGTGGCAACAACCTGATGTTGTCGACCCTAGAAATCCTAAATCCTAAAAAACCTGGAGCCCAAAACAGTCAACCCTAGAAGTCCTAAACATCTTAAGGGAACCCTTATAGAACCAAATATCGTCGCCCATAAAACCCTAAACCCTACCCTTAGACCTTAAACGAACGCTTATAACACCCTCAACCACCGTCCAACCTGACATCCCTTAGGGCGTCAAAGCAGAGCGGCAATTCCTGTCGGTGACGAGGCGGACAGCCTCGCAACCCTAAGCACTCAATATAGGGGCCTAGTGGCTTGGAGGGTGCGTAAAAGCTTACCCTACGGGTCCATGTACTCCTATAGTACATACGTTGGCCTCAAAGTACTACATTAAGGCCAATGTATGTACTATAGGAGGACATGGACCCTTATAGCCGTCACACGTGCCGGGCCCTCATGGAACCCACCCACTCTAAACCCTCGTCTCGACCTGCCCTGAGCTCCTAAACCTTAACACACTATAAGTACCTTATAAACATTCCTCTTTCTGATTCTGAGGGCCTTAGAAATTAAGAATAGGGCTTTGCGGGCCCTTATACTAAATTTAGTATAAGGAACCCCCAAAAACAGTTTTGGTAATCGTTTAGGCCCCTGCGTTAGAGCTCCTGTGCAAACCTCACCGCTCTGAACCCTCAAACCCCTGCCCTGGACACCTGAACCCCAAACTTTTAGAGACCAGTTCTAGAAACTGTATGGAACCGTCACGATGCAAAACCTATCTAGAACCTTTAAGACGAACCCAACCGTCCTCCAAACAGATACGCACTAACTTCCGTTTGCACGCTTCCGAAATCTTCAGTCACTACCACCTCCAACTCTGAACCAAACTTTCTATGTTTTGCGACGTACGGTCCCGTTTTCACCCCCTCAAACCCTAACCGCACACTCGGCACCCTTAACACTAAACCCGGAACGCTAAAATAAACCTGAAACCCTAAACCCTGAACCCCAAACCGTCAATCCCCAAGCCTTAACCCTATACTTGGAAGGGCAGGGGACTTAGTAAGTAGGTTATAAGTACGGTTATAATTGGGGTAACTCCATTTAGGGTACTTCTAACTCTACTTATAACCTACTTACTAAGTCCCCTGCCCTTCCAAGTATACCCTACAGCCTTGGAAGGAAACGGCTCAGAGCTGCAGGAAATAAAACCACACACGCCGCCATGCCGCAACCCCAGACATTCAGAGGATTTAGGCTTTAGGGTTTAGGGTTTAGGGGATTGGGCTTCAGGGTTTAAATGACCTGAAGTGAATATACTGAATACATCAAGACCCCTCAATCCGCAGAGATCTACAAACTACAAAACCTGAAGCCATCAATCCCAGAGTCTAGGCACCCTCATAAAGTTGATTTATTTCTTCATGAATGTGCATATACTCTCTTCGGTCGGAATAACCAGGCCCAAACAAAGTTCACACTTTTTCAGCTAGACCAAATATATGAAGCCAAAAAGTTTAAAGTTCTCCAATAGGCTAAGTAAGTATAAAATTTGAATACAAACCCGAGACCGCCTGACCACATCAAGTCACCAAGCCTCGCCGTGCAAGATCGGTATGCCCACCCTCGGCAGCTTCAAGGCTTTGGGGTTTAGGGTTTAGGGTTTTGGGTTTAGGGGTTTAGGGTTTAGGGTTTAGGGTTTAGGGTTTTGGGTTTAGGGTTTAGGGTTTAAAGTTTACAGGTTCTGGGGTCTAGGGGTTTAGGGCTTCAAGGGTTTAGGGTTCAGGGCTTCAGGGGTGTAGTCTGTTTGGCTGCAGGCTCTCGAGGCAGACTCTAAAAACCTAAACCCTAACCCTAAATCCCGAAATCCCAAACCCCAATCACTAAAACCCAAAACTTGGATGTGCAGCCGAGCATCACATCTGTGTCCCTCAAGTCCACGACTGTCGGGGTCGAATACCAGCTCTCTCCCATGGATCTCAGCATCGGAACGAAGTTCGGGAGATTTGCGTATATAGGGTTTAGGGAGCTAGGCTTTGGGAGTTTAGGGCTTAGTCGGGGTAATTACAGTTTAGGGGCTCGGGTTTAGGCAGTTCAGGAAGCCTAGGTCCTCTCTACGTTCCTGTAGGAGGTCCATCCGGCTGAACAGCGGTTTAGGGGTTTAGGGTTTAGGGTAAAGCTTCACGAAGCGTCTTTGGCTGTCCATTTTCGTGGGTCAGTAGATAGAAGCTCTGAAAATTGGACTGGGGTTTTGCGTGCAAGACAGGAAGGTATTTCTCCGAAGCCCGATCCTCGAAAAACCTACATCCAAAGCCCTGAAACTCTGAAATCGGAAGCACTAAAGTGCTAAACCTTAGTAAGGCATAGCCAGGTAGATAACTTTCAGCTTCTTGAACGACCTCAGCCCTTGTGAAAGCAGGGAACTTGAACTGATTCCAAGCTGCAGCCAGTAGTGCACAACGGCATTGCTCAGATTGACGAGCCGCATACCTGGCAGTCATAGACCCTAAACCCTTTAAACCCTAAACCCATGAACCCTAAACCCCTAAACCCTAAACCCCTGAACCCTAAACCCCTAAACCCCTAAACCCTAAACCCATGAACCCCTAAACCCTAGACCCATGAACCCTAAACCCCCTACACCGTAAACCCCAAACCCTAAGGCTCCAGGTTGCAGGCTGCTGCAGGGCTGCGAAGCACCGCTAATGAAACCTTATCTAGGATACCCAGTAACCTAAGAATAAAAAGGCCTCTCTTTTTGGTATTGGGTAACGCACATCATGCCGAAAACCACATGCTTCCTCACTTTTACCCCGCGAGTGCGGCACTGGCTCTGTGCATTGCACTTGCTATTTGCATTAATCCACCTCCAATATGGTCCATTCGCCTTCTTCGCGTTCTTGGATGGTGGCATCTTGGATAGTGTCATGGTGGCGTAGCCACATAGCACCTGACCAAACCTCAATGCAACGGAGGCAATAGCAATGATGATGCCCCGGGCGCTTTCGTACACACACCCGGCTTTGGCAAATGATACGTATCTTTCCGCAGCATTCTTCACGTTGACGCTGCTCTCCTCCAAGAACACTTCCCATATCGAAAGGAAGGAAGGGAGCCAAGAGCTTCTTTTCGCTAAGGCAAACCGCTCGAGCACGAGCAAAGCAAGCTGCTTTATAAGGAACCTAGGACTACAAAAAGGGAATAAGGGTACTACTGGGCATCCTAGATTAACAATCTAAACAAGCCCGAAGCTTCAGGATGAGCCGCCAAAAACTCCTTTCAACGGGTTCTAGAAGACTTACTACGAGAATGGGCTAATGTAGGGTAGCTCTTAGAGACTGACTGACACAAGACTTCCTGCCTGTCCGGTGCACTTAAGTAAGCTACTCAGCCCGCCCTCCGTCGGGACTTCCACGGATAGAGTGTGGGACTGCAACATGCAGGCAGTACAACATGAGAAAAAAGGGTATGGGATGTTGCGAAAGGGGAGATGATATGGAGCTGTATGTTTAGGGCTTGAAACTTGAGGGTTTAATTATTGAGGATTTGGCGTTTATGGTTTTAGGGTGTCAGGGGTTGTGGGCTAGGGTTTCCTTGCTTGTCTTTCTCCTGGGGGAATTGCTGCCTATCTTTTGGGACCATATTGTGATTTTAGTACACGAAGAAGGTTAAAAGGCTCCCACGTGTAATTAGTATAACAGGGGATACCTTATTTGCAGGGGCCCTTCCAATCAGATCATATTGTCTAAGGGTTTTCTGCTAGCGCCCCATTCTGACATGCAATCCTGCCGCCAAAGTCCTGCAGCCTACGGCTTTACACTCTTCGCGGAACACGCGGAGTTCAACAACAATCCCTCGACAAAACCCCTGAACCACAGAGTCAACTACTGAGTCATATACCCTCAACTGTAGACTCGATGCCTGGGCCTTGAAGTAACCAACTTGAAACTCTGAACTTTTGGGTCATAATGGTTCCTTTGAGGAGCCGGTCCAAAACAAGAGCAGTAAACCCTAAACCCTAAACCCTAAACCATAAACTGTGGTACTCCAGAACCGAGCTCAATCATGTACCCTCAACCCTCGACCCTATTAGCTGTATCTTGCAGCGAGGTCACTGACTGGGGGCTTGGTCGGCATGGACACGATCTGTGCCAGATCATGAAGCATGGGGTTACGTGGTTTCGAGCCAGGTACCTTACTAGCCCCGGCAAGATGCGACAATCCAAGCCCTGAGCTCTAATCTGTCTAAACCCTACGCCTCCAAAAGACTTATGCTGCACATGGGTGCCCTGAGACACAATCAAGCCAGATCCTAACACAAATGACGGCGGTTCTGGCGTTGGTAAGTTAGCGGCCTTAACGATCAAAATAGGGTTTCGGGGCCCATTATGTTATAATCATACTCAGGAACCCCCAAGATAGTATAGGTAATTATTCAGGCCCCCATATTCATGCAGTCAGACATTTGAGGAAACCAACATGAAGATTCTATGGCTTCAAGGTTTCAGGATTTGGGGATTTGGCAATGGGACCAGATACTGTAGCTGCACGCCTCTCCAGAGTGGCAGTTGAGGTATCGCAGTGGTGTGACCTGAAATGCTCACGAATCAATCCGGACGCGACGGCAAGGGTTTAGGGTTGCAAGGAGTTGAAGCATAGGCGGTTTGGGGTTGAGGGCTTCCGGGATGTAATGGAATAGGGTTCGGAGTTGAGTAGTTGCCTCAGCTAAGCTCTACCTCAAACTCCCATGACCTGCTTTTTTGCAAGTTCTGAGTTTTCTTCCCAAAACCCAAAACCGTAAGGGCCGTGCGACCCAAAGCCCTCAACACCACGTTGTCAAGGCGGGCCTTTC
The DNA here is from genome assembly GCA_905221615.1 of Symbiodinium sp. CCMP2592. Classification (NCBI taxonomy): domain Eukaryota; class Dinophyceae; order Suessiales; family Symbiodiniaceae; genus Symbiodinium; species Symbiodinium sp. CCMP2592. Next base: position 294,512 of record CAJNDT010006183.1, on the reverse strand, counting down.
TCCTGCAGCCAACGACTGACGAAGCAAGAGAGCATACCCAGAGACTCCAATATCCCTTAAAAACAGAATAAAGGATAGACCTTAAATTACTGTATAGTAGGGGTTATGATTTAAGGAATATCCCTTAAATTAGGAATATGCCTGATGTAAGGAATATACCTTAATTCAGGGATACGAGAATCTAAACCCTAAACCCTATAGATCCGTTATAGATCCCTGAAAGGAGCCCTTTATAGATCCCTTATAGAACCCCTTAAAGGAACCCCCCTAAACTGTGTACCTTACTTAAGTGATCGTGGAGACCCTGAGGCTGGCTTTTGAGCCCTAGACTATACCCTGAATAACCTACCCGTTTTAGGGTTCCTTATGATGATGTCCTTAGGTTTAGGGTTTAGGGTGAATAACCTACCTTTCTAAGGAATACAAAAGGAAACCATCATAAGGAACCCAAAAAAGGTAGGTTATTCAGGGTTAAGGTAGACCATAACCGCGTTAGAACCATAATTACAACAAAAATTACTACCCTCATGAGCCACAGAAATACAAGGTTAAACTTTCCGCTTCCTAGTAAACTACAAGAACCCAAAAAAGTTTAAAAGGTTTGGTATTGGAGATCGAATAAGAAAATGGGTTTAGTATTCACTTGGGGTTTGTATGAACAAAAATGAAAAACTGTTCCTAAGGAGCCTAGAGGTTTATGAGATTTAGGGTTTCCTACTATTTGCTTAAGAACCCCCCAAAAATAAAAAATATATTCCTTATGGGGGTAATATAGGGATTATTATTTTTATTTTTTGGGTGTTTCTTAAGCGAATAGTAGTTTCATGGCTAGAGTTTAGAGCTGAGGGCTTCTGCGTTCACGGATAAAGGGTCTACAGGTTTAGGGCGTCATGCTAGGAGTATGGGCATTACAGCCCCCCCTCCCCCGACCCCCCTAAGGGTCCCTATGAGTTAGGGTTCTAGGCAGTGCAAGCAGCGGGGCTTTGAAGTAACCGAGAGGAGACAAAGGTATAGACGTCTATTTCACATTGGCTTGTTTAACGAAAAGGTCCCTCCCAACAGAGCAGTAAGTAACACTCGGAACCTGTTCTTGGCAAAGCCCTATGTCTGCAATATGCGGGGCCTTAGGGCTTGGGGCTTATGGTGTAGGGTTCCCTGAAAGGAACCTTAAACCCTGAACCCCAATCCCTATACAAGAAATAGACCTCGAACCCCTCAGCTTTGCCTAAACCCTACACCCCAAGCCCTAAACTCATCCTCGCCCTATTGCAGCTGTGTGGCTTCCAAATAAGCAGGAAAATCAACCGGGTCGCGGTTTTGCAGAGTGACCTTGACTTGTGGAGTCAGGGTTTTGGGGTCTCACGTCTAGGGACTAGGACTGACTTCGGGTTTAACGGTAGCTCAAAATTTAAATTTCTTTGAGGATTCGTTTGAAGGCTGCTTCAATTCAGGGTTCTGCAGGTTCTCTTCGAGGGCTCCTTCAAGGGTTCCTTGGAGGACTCCTTTAAGTGGTTCCTTCCAGGCTTCCTAAAGGCTTAGTTTCAGGGATCCTGAAAGCTTCCTTTGAACATACTTGAATTACGGGCTTTGCTTTTCTAGGATACCCAGTAACCTAAGAATAAAAAGGCCTCTCTTTTGGTATTGGGTAACTTTATAAGGAACCTAGGACTACAGAAAGGGAATAAGGGTACTACTGGGCATCCTAGTTTTAGCTGTGAAGGGTTTGAGGGGGCTTCAAGCTTCGTGTTTGGGACTACGGGTTTTGGGTTTCGTAATTTACAGCGGGACGGCTACAGGAGTTTCAAGATCCGTTTCAAGATCCTGGACTATGTTAGCCGTTAGCCCTTCCATGAGGCGTGCGTTCGCAGAGGCAGACCTCGCCGTTAAAAGCGTTCAAAGGGTTTGGGCGTTTTGGGTTTCTCGTTTCGGGCTTAGGGCTTGCAAGGCTAAGGGCTTGATCGTTGTTGTTCGCGGTGGTGTAGCTTTGGTGTGGCTGCCGCGTCGAATATTGTCTGGCGTCCCTGTTAACCAAGTATTTTGTCGATGGGTGAAGATCTATTCAGCGTCATTGCATGAGGGTCTAGCTGCATGGGAGTTACGACATGTTGAGTTGCGGGAAAACCCTATTTTCTCAAGCGCTGCCCCAGAAACTTGAAGCTTAAACTTGTTGCAGCCATCATGCGATCCCTAGAGGCAGCCGGAAGATGCAGTACCACTAGGATACCCAGTAACCTAAGAATAAAATGGCCTCTCTTTTTGGTATTGGGTAACTTTATAAGGAACCTAGGACTACAAAAAGGGAATAAGGGTACTACTGGGCATCCTAGACCATGTTGCTCCGGATGCTGATCGAAGTTTGAGGTTTAGGAACTCCTACTATTTGCTTAAGAACCCCCCAAAAAATAAAAAATTCTAATCCCTATATTATCCCTATAAGGAATATATTTTTATTTTTGGGGGGTTCTTAAGCAAATAGTAGACTCTCAACATGATCTTCCAGATTGGACAGCTCTTGAAACTGCTGCCCCTGATCCCTAAACCCCTACCGTAGAAGCCAGAAAGTTGGAATATCCTTATCGTACCCCCTTTAAGGTAAATTATAGGGGATCCTACCATGAATCCATATTCCAACTTTCCGGAGTTCCCTGTAATTCTTTAAGCCCGAGCCCTTTTTGGGAATCAAACTCTGAAACCGACAGCCGAACCCAGAAGCCCGAAATCTGAAGCAGTTGCTGACGGCCACAAGCCCTGTAGGAAACCCCAAAAGTTCGAAACCGCATCAAGGACAAATAGTGCTGGGATTCCTCTTCTAGGTGGGGCTTTAGAAGCCTTTGAAAAATATTAGTAGATAAGATCCTCTTAAGCCCAATAAGGGGAAATATAAAATGTCCCAAAGCCCTACCTAGTCTTACATTACTCTTAAGGGTTGAGGCTACTGGGTTTCCAACTTTTGGGTTTCTACTACGCAGGTTTGCTGGAACCGAACCTGCCCTGAATCCTAAACCATGTAAACCGTGCGAATTTACATTCTATCACGACCCAGATTTACTATGATTAAGGAATTGGGTCCCAAACGACCATCCTTCTTATGGTTTTGGGGACCTAGCTCCATGTTGGTAGTTGGCAGCACCTGCAGTAATCCCTACTTAAACCCTAAACCCTAAACCTACTGTTTGCTTAAGAACCCCCAAAAAATAAAAAATCTATTCCTTATGGGGGTAATATAGGGATTATTATTTTTATTTTTTTGGGGGTCTCTTAAGCAAATAGTAGAAACTCAACTGCACTTGCAGCCGCATCACTGACGATGTGGTGCAGATGTTCGATCTGCAGAGAGGCGATGACTTCAAGCGTCTGACTGCCGCGGGCACCGAGTCGACATAGCGGGCCTTGGGGCTTTGGGCTAACCTGACTTTAGGGTTTGTTTAGGGTTTGGGGGTTTAGGGTTCAGGGGTTAGGGTCTAGGGTTTAACCTACCAGAACTTCACTTTCTTCTGCGGGGTCCCTATAAATTCCATACTAGGCTTTGTAATAAGAATCTGCAAGACACTGGGTCATGGTAGTTTAAGACACGGGTTGAGAGATTTGCTTTTTGCATGTTTGTCAACATCCTTGGCATTGTGAACATCATGCAATCAAAACCTACCGCCCTATAAATCCTGAGCCCTAAACCTTGCAAAAACATCTGCTGTTCCCTGCAGCTCGGCCACTGAAATGCCTCCCAGCGTGCCGGTTGTGTAGAAGAAGGCTCCTGGGGGTTTTGTCGGACTTGATGTAGTGGAGATTGAAGAGCTTTTGGGATTGCAGGGTGGAGGGTCTAGGGTGTTCTAAGCCCCAAGCTGTAAACTCTAAATTGCTTAAGCGGTGTTGGTTCAACGGCTTCAAGGCAAGAGGCACATAACCCTGCTCAGCCTTCTGTCATTTGGGGTTGGTGCAATATGCTGCTTTATCTATAGCTGTCAAGCACCAAACCCCAACCATCAAGGATCGCAGACCAACGCCAATAAACCCTAAAGCGTGAAGGTTCCTTTCCAAATGTTGACGACACGGGGACATTCCCAAAATCAATGCCTTCGTTCCTACGTCACAAACCCTGCAATATAAGGGCCTTGACAATTAGAAAAGGTATCTGGGGTAGATTCAGAATATTTGCAACAAGTCGCCCTAAGGCCCTAGGGAATAGTGCTGGTACTGATGTATAAGTGGGTGATAATGGGGTCAGAACAATGCGAGTAGAGTTTTGGGGTATGTATCTCTTTAAATATACAGGGACTACGATGGAATGCGCTGACAGACCTGGATGAGTGGATTGATGGATTGCTGGATGGAAGGATGGATTGGATGCAAGGGGTCTATATGCCCTAAACCCTAAGCCGCAAAACCCAAAGCCCCTAAGCCCTAAACCCTAAGCCCTAAACCCCTGATACCTTATAGAATATAGGGGCTTTTTGGGTTTTTTCGGCCTATTGTAGTATAATTATAATAAGGAACCCCCCAATCAGTATAGGTAATTATTTAGGCCCCTATATTACCGGTCGGTCGGCAGGGACACTGCATAGCCGAGGCGCCGTCAGGAGAGATGGTCATGGTCATGTAGTAGTCCAGGCTCTGAAACCACTCCAGTGGCTTCCTAGTTAAAATATTCCTATATGGGGGTTTCCGAAAATTGGGGGTACCTTAGTTTGGGGTCCTTATAGTAAGATCCTAATATTTAGGGTACTGTATTAGGATCCCCTATTTTCGGAAACTCCCATTGGGCTCAGGGTTTAGGGTCGAGTTCAGGGCTTTGGGTCCGGGGTTTAATTTCTAGAGGTTTGAGTTTAGGGCTGTGGGCTGGGCTTCTGTCTCCGCAAGGGTCAGAAGGAGAACATATTATATAGTATGCACACGGCACACCCCTGATACTCTCTTTGCCTTAGAAGGCAACCAACAGCTGTGTTTCTGAAGGTATTGCAAAAAGAAACAAACACAGATGTCCCCAAGAGCCGTACAGCCTCATGATACCAACACTAAACTCGCCCTAAATCCCTAAAACCTACGCCCAAAATCCAAGAGTCTATGTTAGAAGGGGCCCCCACCCTGTAATAGTGGTAGAATAGGAATATAATAGGGCCCTAATATAATCCTTATAGCCTTATAGTCACTATTGCAGGGTGGGGGCCCTTCTAAAGTCGATGACTCCTGAACAAGAACCCCGCCGAGGCCCCTGGACTCACCGAGTCGGCATGCATAGGGCCCCAAAAAAGCACATAAGCAAACATTAGAGTAGGGATATCCCATATAAATCCCCTTGTAATGAAGCCCAAGAAGGTAGGGACATCCCCATAAAATGCTTATGCTTATGTGCCTTTTGTGTCCCTAAATGCAGTTGCTGCACTCTGAATCAAAGGGGAAAAGGAGGGACCCTTAATGCGGGACCCCTACCCTATACTGGGCTATATAATGGGTAAAAAATAGCTGTATTAAGGGTATATACCTAGGGGTCCTTAGTAAGGGTCCCTCCTTTTACCCTTGGACTGAAGAAAGTGGAATTAATGGAGAGCGGCCTGCCATGGGGCCTGGGTTTTTTGAGTACTGTGTTTCTTGGTTTCATATAGAATTGTACTATGCACGCATGCATTTATTCACAAAAGTGTAACATTATGCAGTACGTATGTGCATGTATATATACGTGAATGGGCAGGCATGTTTGTTCTTACAGATACACATGCACGCAAGCATAAACTCAAAAGCCCGTAAATGTGTTTTTGTATATTTGCACTACCGTGGAATGCTCTACCACCACAATCCACTAAGCTGCTTCAGCTGCTTCCAAGCGAAATGAAAGAATCATTTAAGTAGTTGCCTCATGTATCATTCCAGCTTATTTTAACACGTTAACCTACCACGTTAACACCCGGTAATCTAAGGTGCAGAGCCGACTTGCCGTGTTCTGATCCCTTGATGTCCTGACTCGGTGCTGAAGGTCTGTCTGTTTGCGAGAGTACTACGCAGTTGAGTCTGCACTGTAGTATTTCAGCATGTCAGTACGACTTGCTTCTGTGGCGTCTCAGACCAATCCGCAACCCCAATGACTATCGCAAAACTGTATATTTATATAGCTGCCAGTAGGGGAACACATATTATACACATCTGGTTTTATGGTGTAACTAACGATGCACACAGAAACCCGGGCATGCCTTCGTTAAGTCATACAGGGATACATACACTCACAAGCCTATGCATGCACTGCTTCTGTGTTTGCACTACCATGGTACGCTCTACTGACTCAATACGAAGTGCACGGCAGATACGCCAGCGCTTGTAAGCGAAATGACATGAAGTATTAAACATGAGTAATTACTTCATACATCGTTCCAGCGTATTCTACAACTTTAACACCCGGTACCTCGGGGGCAGAACCGACTTTCCGTGTTCTGATTCCCCTATGTCTTGACTCGTTGAAGGCTGTGGCGTGTGAGTACTCAGTTCAATGTTTATTGCAATATCTCAAAACAGCCGCAATGACTTGCTATAATGGGCCCCACAACAACGCACAGCTAATGTGACCGTGTCAAGACGGTATTTCTGCAAATCGGCGAAAACATATACACTGTACACGTGTGCTTTGTCTCTTGTGCAGTGCCATAACATATCCTGTCATAGATTGTATCAGGCTTCTACAATATCTCTAAGTTGCCAGGTTAAGAGGTCGGTGGCATCATCCATGCTGAGACCAGTATGTATATGAATGTACAGATGGATGGGTAGACAAATAGATAGGTGGATAGATACATGGATAGGCAGATAGATAGATGGAATATGGTCAGATAACTTATCTACATGTGCGTCTGCAATATTTGTGTGTATAGAAAGGCAAAGCCCGTCCACGTGTAGAAAGGACTTTCTAGCACCTGGTATCTATTCTATGACATGGTGTGGCAGTATATGACCACGTGTTCAAGAGATAAGTCTCCACGATTCCTTATGGTCGAGGCCCATCTGGATGCCTTCCATCCTCGCGATTCCCCTTGATATATCCCTATGGTTTACATGGTGCTTGGTCCATTGAATTCTTAGCACACACCATGAAACCGGAAATAATAACAAATTCAGGTCGTGTGGTATGCTAGATAAGCTTGGCATGTTCTTCCATATCAAACATGCAACAGGTCAGGATATCAAATTTACGGTAATGTTTGTGCAATTGGTGTGGGTTCTCGTGTTCTCCGTCTTGGTTGGTGTCTGGCGCACGCGTGGGTGGGGTTAGAATAGCTACTCATACGGCCCCCGAGTGCCTGTAAACAACAGGATATTGCTTATAAGCAGAAGCAGGGCCAATAAGCAGAAGGCCGCAACCGGCCTGCTTGTAAGCAGACAGCCTGCTTATAAGCAGCCGGATTGCTTATAAGCAGACAGCCTGCTTCTAAGCAGCCGGATTGCTTATAAGCAGAAAGCCTGCGTGGAATCATAAGCAGCCGGACTGCTTATAAGCATCACATAAGATAGATTAGAGAGTAGTCTTGTTTACGTAGACCCTACACCCAAAAGAACAGCCACAGCGGAAGGTTGTCCGGGCACGTCAGCGGTGGCGGAAACCAAAAAAAACAAAAAAAACAAACAAACCAAAAAAAACAAAGATTTCCGCACTAGTCTGAAGGATTCCGACTAGTGCGGAAATGTTGTTTTGGTTGTTGTTTTGTTTTTTTTTGTTTGTTTGTTTTTTTTGTTTTTTTTGGTTTTGCTGAAGGTTTAGGGTGTAAGGTGTAAGGCTTGTGCTTATAACTACGGCTTGCAGGACTTCCAGGGGTCCAGAGGGCCTTCCGAAGCATGCAAAGCAACCCCGAACGACAAGCACCGAACAACAAGTAGCGCAAAAAGTGCAAAACACTGGGTATGCAAAAACCCAGGCCCCATGGCAGTCCCTTCTGAATTAATAAGTGCAATAGGCTTCCTTCAAGGCTTCTTCCGTAAACCCTAGCGAATGAAAACAGACGAAACAGCCGGGGCTCAGCTGCAACTCCGCAGGAAGCGTCCTTGCAGACATTGCTAATGCAGGGGTATTAATAAGTTCAATGCGGTTGCTTTGACAGGATTTCCTAGGGATTGAAGGGGCCATGATTAAGGGTTCTATAGTATAGGGGCCTTAATAATTAGAATCGGTTTTGGGGCCCATTATACTAGAATTATAATAGGGAATCCCCAAAATAGTATTTCCAATTATTGAGGCCCCTACATTTGCTCTTTCGGGCCTTCTGGGTACCGTCATGAAAACTTAAACCTTACACCCTGAACCCATAACCCCTCACCGCCCCCTAACACCTAGACCCGGAAACGATGATGGGAGGCCAAAAGGGGGGTTTAAGACTCTTGGGGTAGGGCTTCCTTAATATGAACCCTACAATGGGGAACCCTACTCCCTACTAAACCCCCATAGGCTAAAACCCCTTTTGGCCTCTTATGAAACGAGAAAGTTGGCTGGAAAAGGCTCTATATTGTCAGCCCTGCTCTGCTTTCTGTGCTGTACTACTCCGTTGCTTTAGTAAATTGTTCTGATGATGAGAAATGATTCGTATAGCAATGCAGTACGAAGAAATGCAACTTGCGGCCACTACGTAGCATTGCTGGTGGCAGCAGCAGCTGCTGTTTGTAGTCGTGGTTGTGTCAGTCGTGCTTTGACCTCTGCTGTTGCCTTCTTGAAGGTGCTTCTTTTCGGCTCAACGATGCTGTTAGCCGGCTTGCGTGCAGCACGGACAGGCCATTAAGCCAAAGTGTGCCGTTAGTAGTTTTCCGTTGGCAGACCTCGATCCTTTGTGCTGAAATCCGTTCAACCATTAAACTACCAGTACCTACTTTTGTAAAGGTTAGGCTTGTAAACCCCAATATGCAATTCACAGGGAACCTACCCAACAAAAACAGGTTCCGGTGGTACTGAAATATTGTTTAGGGCAAGCGTTTCGGGTAGGCAAACCCTACAAGCTACACTCTAAACTCTAAACCCTAATATCTCAACTCTAATACCTAAACCCTAAACCCTCAGGAAACTCAGGCTTCGGGGTCGTGGGTCGACAGCCCAAGTGGCAAGTCCCACACAGCAAGGGCGCCGTTGATGGAGCTGGAAGCCAGCTTTGTAGAGTTCTGCCGGGCGGTTAAGGTTTTGGGGCTTAGGGCTTGGAGGTTACGCCGCAACGGAGTGAACCCTGAAACCTCTGAGTAACTCTCGGACCAAAGCCGAAACCCCAAAGCCTCGTGCAGTTGACGGACTTCTCAAAGAACCAAATGTTGAAGCTCCGGTATCTAGCTGCTCTAGCTGCAGAGTCTTTTCTCGACGAGAAAGTTTTCTATCAACAAAGCCTAGTTTCAGGTACGAACTCGGTCGATATCCAAAGCCTTCAGCCCTTCATCCTGCTAACTTTCCGGCTTGGGGCTTTCCTAGACCCCCAACTACCCCCTACTATACCAAAAGAAATTACCCAACATTAAGGGCCATAAGGACTCTATGAACGGGCCCTTAGGGGGGGTCTTAGTTAAGCGTTTAGTTTATAAGTTTAGGGTTTCAATGCTTCGGCTCCGACGGGTCTTTAAGTTTCACGGCTTTAGTCGTTTAGGGCGTGATACAGGGGCCTTGGGGATGTCCTATAGGGTTCCGTTAAAGGGGCTATGATTAAGGGTTCTATAGTGTAGGGGCCTCATTGACTAGAAGTGGGTTTAGGTAGATTATTATATATGAAATATGAGAAGGAACCCGAAAAATGACGTTGGTAGGTACTCCGAGGCCTTACAGTTATCCTCAACCTCGATCGCCGAACACACGGAAACACGGCAGTCCCTAAAGACCTCAACCCTAAACCCTACACCCTAAAGCAAGCAGTCCCGGTAGAGCTGCAGGCTCAGCACGCCGCGAGGTTCCATGCCTCTCAGCAAGACGTTACGAAGATGAAGCCTATGGTGGCTTCGGGTTTAGGGAATCGGGGATCAGGTTTGTTGTCAGCATGAGTATTAGTACATTCGATTTTGGAGATGCTGTTATGCTTGTGAGTGCCGATGTGCATCTTCATTGCAGTAAGTTTGATATCTATGCTATGGCTACCATGACTACCACCTTAGCACCACTCTCACATGTGCGATCCTACTGGTTCCTAGCAGTACTGTAGTTGGGATTGAAGTTGTTGGTGACGCAGCCGTTCTCTGAAACCAAATCGCTGGTAGAGTCAGTAGAGTCAGTAGAGTCGATATGGGGGCTGTTCTAAATTATGGTCCCTTTTTGGGTACCCTATATAATAAGGACTATACTACTATGTGCCATGGACCTTTATGTATAGTTTGAGTCAGCCTTTGGTCGACTGAATGGGTAAGGCTTCGGCAGTTTGACATGCCGCTGCAACATGTAGTGACATAGTGTTTGGCTTCGTGTGCACCCGAAATGAGCGCCTTGCCGCAATCTAAAGTTGTCCGGGCCACAGGCCACAACATGACATCTTAACTGAAAAATCTTCTTCGATATATGTACAAGTAGAATAAGCCCCTAATCGATTGAATGGACACGGCCTTAGTCAGGCAGCTTGATCGGTGGGCGTTGCCTTTAGTGAAAAGAAGATAAGAGAATGTAGTGTAGAGAGCAAAGCGAAAGGAACGGAGCATGATTCCTTTATTCAAATTCGCGACGCCACCGCCCACAACTCACAGCCAGGCACGAATCACATCAGGAGTTAGTTCACTTGGCTTCCTGGCAGTTAAATTATAAAACTATGAAGACAATCAGAGAAGTCAAATCATTTGTAGTTTAAGATAAGGAAACCGAATGAAATCATGCTTTGACTGTAAATGTACGGGGCTTTGTGATGAACGAAATAGTGACCAAGAAAACTAACCACAGATCCACCATCCGAGTTCCAGCCGTGAAACAAGTCCAAGTCAACACAATGAAGTCAGTCTTTTGTTTAGTTTGTTTTAGTTAATGCAAAGAAGTGAAAATAGAAAGTATGCGCGATTAAGACAAAAACAGACAACATAGGAACGACATCACCCTTTACCAACAGTTATTTGTTTTCTATAATCTTTTCCGTCTTGGAGATGTGGTGATTGTGGAATGGAATGAAATGAGAGCGTGTTTGTTGCTCTCTTCAGTTCACGCACCACACATTCTGGAGACTTATATTGTAGGCTTAGATCTCTCTTTAAATGGGATCTTCTAATGATTCTAATGACAATATGACATCGAATCTTCTGACAACTTTTCTCTTGTAGGATCATGCCACGTGGCTGTAATTAAAAGAGCTAGATATAACAGGAAGAAAAGCGTGTTTCCTTACCTTTTATTCACATTAAATTGGGCTCTTTATGAACGAAACAAGGAACCCACAAGATATGAGAATGTTGCGTGTCTCATCTTATTGCAGCAAAGAGAAGCGAATAACGATTGCATGTTCCGTTGATTCAAAAAGATACAACACAATACGAACGGAACCAGAAACCAAGTCATTAATTTCCAAGGTGTCTGACGGTTTGTGTCCTACGATCAAAGCCCAAGTCAACCAACAGAAGTTTTCTGTCCATGAAGAGGCAATTTTGGTTTCATTTGTTTCAATTAAGTAACAGGTAGGTGACAGAAGGACCGCGGTCTTTTTCATTGAACAAAATGTGTTCTTTATTCCCACAAAGCCAAGGTAACGAGTGAAAGGTGGAACAGTAAGAAGGAACGATGTGCCTGCTTAAATGAAACAAAGACAATGAAGCGGAGCAAAAACTTGCTTTATTTCAGTTGAATGCGGCACACGTTTTCATCCTTTGTTTCACCGCACAAGACACACCACAATTAAACCCAACAACAAAATGTCAGCAGGCGATCTCACGGTTTCGTTCATCATTGTTTTGCGTAATTTAAACATAAAGAAGGAACTGATGCATGGTTTATGTCTATTAAGCGAAGCACAAAGAAAACGAAAACATGAGCCGACATGGAGGTGCCATCAGAATCCCTTTATAAGAAATTGGGATTCATGAGCCTATTGTCCCTGGCGAACCACAAATCAAGGGTTAACCGATGATGAGTGAAAGATGAGAAGTGAATGGTGTGCATGGATGAATGACAGAAGGAACGCATGCTTTTCGCTTATTAAAACTAACATCATACATGCACGACTCATGACACAGAAGAATGATCCAGATGAAGCCCTTGTATGCATGGTGCTGGCAAAGCAGGCATTTCCTTGATTTGATTTGTTTTCGCTTTAGTTCAAGAAAGCCCACCAAGTCTCAACAAAGGACACATCACAAGATAGGAAATTTCATGAAGAGATCGAGTTAGATGAAAGAAGTCTTTCACCATTAACATCCTCAATTCCCTGTGATATAACCCTATCATTAGTTTCCTGGTCATTCTGTTCTCGCAAGAAATGACATGAAGGGTGTGAAAGGAACCGTGCGTTCCGTGCGCTTATTCCTCTCCCTTGCATGTCATATCTTGGTCTAACCGTTCATTCTGTTCCTTCTTTCGTTCCTTTCTTGTTCGGGTCAGTACCGTCGAAAGGAATGGAAGCGTGAATGAGCCAAGCACAAAAGGAACGAAAACAGGAACTGAACGGAAACAGCAATCGTAGTTGTAGGAAAGGAAAAAGGATGTAAGCCTAAAATATGTTAGCTTTGATTTCTGCTCATTTACCTTCATTATTTTCACTTTCTACTTTGCCTTTTATGACCTTCATGCTGTCTCCTCTTTGATTACATTACCAGCACATAAAACAGAAAAGGGAAAGATAATTAGAATGAAGAGCCGGGAAGATAATTAGACTGAAGAATCCAATACTTGTTTTTCCTTTGTGCTTTAATATGAAACGAAATGAATGAAGCGTAAGAGACGCACGGCTTGCACTTCGTTTCATAATTGCAGACAACGAAATGAAACAAGAGCCACAAAACCCAGCTTTAAATGAATTAAACCATGCCTTCGTTTCTCTATGTTACCTTCAATTCAATTACATTGGCTCTTTTGGGTTCCGTTCATTCTTCACTCCATTTTATCATAATAAGAGAATAACAAAGTGAGGCGAATGAAGAAACACAAACGAAGTGTATGTTTTGATCATCTCGCTTGGCCTTGCTACGAATGTAATCAGGCACAAGGTTGACCGTGGACTCGCGAGTCATTCTCTGAGTTTAACCGCCAGTCACGGTACATCCAACATTCCGTTTTCCTCACATCTTTTTCCAAGCTCACTGCCAAGCATGGATCCCACAAGCTTTAATTAAACCTAATGCGACAATATGGCAATGAAATGTAAGCGCGCCTTTTGTTGTGTTGGTTTTCATTTGCTCTTTCGGGTTGTGCATTTCATTGTAAAGGGAAAAGTTGCAAGAAAACACCAACAAGACCCAAACTAGCATAATGAAACGAAGCAAAAGGCGCGCATCCTTTACCATTCTGTTCCTTGCATTACACTAGTTTGTCCTTTTGGGGTTCGCTTCGCTCCACATCCTACATTGACTGGCTTTCCTGTAATCAAAGGTGGTGTAGTTTAAAGTGAACGAAGACAATGTAGCATAAGAGAAAGCGTGCTTCGTTCATCGTGAAACGCACCACGGGGTGAACGAGACAAACGAATCAAACTCTCATGTACTGAAACAGAGGAAAACGTGCGTTCCTTACATTCTCTTCATTTCGTTAGTTTAGCATGGGTATTTTGGTTCCCTTCACTTCCCACCTTACACTAAAATGGGTATTTTGGTTCCCTTCACTTCCCACCTTACACTAAAATGAGTTTATAATGCTGGAAGTACAACTGGAATCTAATGGCATCTTTATAGGTAATCTATAGTGGTATCTTCTAAGTTTATATGAATGAAGACAGACGCAAAAGAGCCAGATTTAGTCAATGAAAGATCAACTCGCGCATGCTTACTTTTTGTAATCAGGGCTTTTGCAGTCAACGGTCCAATTCCTGGCGTGTTACTCGTTGAGACCGTGTTTCGTTCATGCGTTCGTTCACTTGTTTCTCCCTGACACTTCGTTCCTTGAAAATCAGGAACGAACTCATTCACTTCATCTCACCCTTCACTCAGAATTGTTTCCCTGTTGTTTCATGCGCTAAACGATAATGAGGTGAATGCAAAAGAGCGAACGCACGCTTTCTGGAGATCTGGAACTCGTTTCAAAACCTCTGTGAGTTTGGTCTCTGGGAAACTGGAATTCTTTTTAAATTTTTTAAATTTTTAGAATTTTTGAAATTTTTAAAATTTTGAAAAATTTGGCCTTTGGGGGTCTGGAATTCTTTTTAAATTTTTTAAATTTTTAAAATTTTTGAAATTTTTAAAATTTTTAAAAATTTGGCCTTTGGGGGTCTGGAATTCTTTTTAAATTTTTAAAATTTTTAAAATTTTTAAAATTTTTGAAATTTTTAAAATTTTTAAAAATTTTTAAAATTTTTAAAATTTTTAAAATTTTTGAAATTTTTAAAATTTTTAAAAATTTGGCCTTTGGGGGTCTGGAATTCTTTTTAAATTTTTAAAATTTTTAAAATTTTTAAAATTTTTGAAATTTTTAAAATTTTTAAAAATTTGGCCTTTGGGGGTCTGGAATTCTTTTTAAATTTTTGAAATTTTTAAAATTTTTGAAATTTTTAAAATTTTTAAAAGTTTGGCCTTTGGGGGTCTGGAATTCTTTTTAAACTTTTAAAATTTTTAAAATTTTTAAAATTTTTGAAAATTTGGCCTTTGGGGGTCTGGAATTCTTTTTAAATTTTTACAATTTTTAAAATTTTTGAAAATTTTGCAATTTTTAAAAATTTGGCCTTTGGGGGTCTGGAATTCTTTTAAAATTTTTAAAACTTTTAAAATTTTTAAAATTTTTGAAATTTTTAAAATTTTAAAAATTTAAAAAGAATTCCAGACCCCCAAAAGCCAAATTTTTAAAAATTTTAAAAATTTCAAAAATTTTAAAAATTTTAAAAATTTTAAAAATTTTAAAAATTTAAAAAGAATTCCAGACCCCCAAAGGCCAAATTTTTAAAAATTTTAAAAATTTCAAAAATTTTAAAAATTTTAAAAATTTTAAAAGTTTAAAAAGAATTCCAGACCCCCAAAGGCCAAACTTTTAAAAATTTTAAAAATTTTAAAAATTTTAAAAATTTAAAAAGAATTCCAGACCCCCAAAGGCCAAATTTTTAAAAATTTTAAAAATTTCAAAAATTTTAAAAATTTTAAAAACTTAAAAAGAATTCCAGACCCCCAAAGGCCAAATTTTTAAAAATTTTAAAAATTTCAAAAATTTTAAAAATTTTAAAAATTTAAAAAGAATTCCAGACCCCCAAAGGCCAAATTTTTAAAAATTTTAAAAATTTCAAAAATTTCAACAATTTTAAAAATTTAAAAAGAATTCCAGACCCCCAGAGACCAAACTCACACTGCCCACAGAGCCTGCCCTTTAACTGCTCATACTAGAAGAAGCAGTTACTCAAATAGCGCAGAGAGGTCCTACGCACATACTACTATAGGCCCCAAAAAGGGACCATAAATTAGAACAACCCGCATATGCGGACCTTCATCATCAGAACAGGGTTCGGAGGTAGTTGGCCGTGGAATTTCCGCAGGTGCCGGTGAGGGTTAGCTGGATCTTCACTAGGTGGGGCTTTTAGAGCCTTTCGAAAATATTAGTAAATAAGATCCTCTTAAGCCCAATAAGGGAAAAATATAAAATGTCCCAAAGCCCTACCTAGTTCGACAACCAAGAAAGTATGGATGAGTGCTCGACACCAACTAAGCTGCGCTTGTAGAAGCATTCTCGTCATCGGAAAAGAGAAACCAACATGTAAACATGATAACCACTGAACAACCTAAGGTAAAAGCCAGGAAGTTGGAATATGATTACCCTAACCTTTCTATGGTACATTATAGGGTATCCTACCCTGAAACCATATTCCAACTTTCTGGAGTTCCCTGTAGACGACCAGAAGACGAACACTAAGCCCTGGCCCTGAACCCTAGCCAATCCAAGGCCTAAACCCCAGGGCCCAAGCCCCAAACCATGAGCTTAGGAGCCTACTTGGAGGGGCAGGGGACTTAGTAAGTAAGGTTATAAGTAGGGTTATAATTGGGGTAACTCCATTTAGGGTACTTGTAACTCTACTTATAACCTACTTACTAAGTCCCGTGCCCTTCCAAGTAAGGTACCCCGTGGAACCTGGGACATCAACGCAGGTGATGTTCCCGGGCTCGTGTCCCAGAAATTGAGATTTGCAGATCCTCGCCGTGCAGAGGGTCGACAGGGGTTAAGTATAGGAGCCTGAAGAACTACTTGTACCATTCTTTTGGGTTCCTTGTTTAAACTATACTCTAATATGCCCCAACACCCTCTTCTAACTGTTCAGACACCCATGGTACTTGGAAGGGCAGGGGACTTGGTAAGTATGTTATAAGAAGAGTTATAAGTACCATAAATTGGAGTTACCACAATTATAACCCTAGTTATAACCTACTTACTAAGTCCCCTGCCCTTCCAAGCAGACACCCATGGTAAGGTGTGGGGTTTGAGCTGAAAGATTGGGGTTCGTTGTTTTCCGGGATGAAACGTAAACCGAAGTACACGGATGGCCAGGAATCGCATCTCGGATCTAGGCCTACAGCCAGGGACCATCTCAGAAGATCAGAGTCGTGAACTTTGCAGTGCATGTCTTCTTGCTTAAAGCAAAACGATGTTGACCCTCAGGTGCCTAGCAGAAACGGCTGTGCATGCACATCAGTCCTGCCATTGTCGCCACCACTGAAGACCTCGCCGCAGAATAAATCCCAAACCCTAAATACACCCTAAACCCGAAGCCCCGAACATCCCTAAACCCTAAACCCTAAACCCGAAGCCCCGAACATCCCTAAACCCTACACACGACGCCTAACATTAGGGGACAGAGGGGTGCAGCGAAACTCAGACTAGGGTTCGGACGTCCAGCTCCACTACGAAAGGCTTCTCTGCGGCAGTTCCAATTGAAACTATACTGAACTTAGAACCCTAGCAAAACTTATAATTTTAGCTGTTTCTTAGGGATTTGAATAAGCAAAAAAATAAAAGCTATTTCTAAGTACCCCTAAGTCAAGTTTTTGGTGACGGCGCCTGTACGCGCCTATGCGTTTTTGCATGTTTCAGGGTATTGGGGTGGGGGGGGTGGGGGAGGGGGTGGGGGGGGGGATGGCGAGGGGGGGGAGGGATAAGAACGTCATTCATATTGCGCCCATGCGCAAAATACCGGTATTTGCAGCGTTTTCGCCTCTTTGTACAACCAAACATAAACCCAATCCTGAACCCTGTGTCTGACCTAAGACCTAGGACAAGTCGATACGTTAAGCAAAAAACTCTCTCTCAAATAAAGTTTTGTTCTGCAGCCTCTTCAAAAATGAGCTTAAAACCCGAGCGAAAACGCAGTTAGGCCCAAAGTTTACTCCAGCCTCTAGTGTTTCAGGCACCTGCCTGAACCATAATTTTCTGTGAGATTGCGCTCTCGCTGTGGTTTCGCGCGCATCCATGCAAAACGCCTCATTCTGAAATTCCTAAAAACGCATAGGCGCGTACAGGCCCTGTCACCAAGTTTTTGAGGCTGACGGGCTTAGGGACCAAACAAGCTCTTAGCTTCGAAACCTCTGACACGTCACAGTTGGGAACCTGCCCGCCGCTTGAGAGCATATCACAAAACAGGGGGTCGGGGGGGGGTTAGGGTTGGGGCTTAGGGTTTAGGGCTTTTTACGGTTGGGGCTTAGGGTTTAGGGCTTTTTACGGTTGGGGCTTAGGGTTTAGGGCTTTGGGTTTAGGGTTTAGGGGGTGGGCTCCCCGCCCCGGTGATCAGAGAATGCACCACAGCAATGACATCTGTTGGGGCTTTGAAAATACCAGTTATTCTTCGTTTAGCCGTCGAAATTGATGCTGTGCTGCGTGCAGCCTAGTTAACGGAATGCTAAACCCGGAATACTGATCCCGATCAGCAGTGTCTCAATCCCAAAATCCTATTTCATGATCTTAAAGCCTGTTCCTAAAACCCCTGAACCTCCAAACAAAACCGCCGATGCAACTGTGGGGGCCTTGAAGTAACCAAGAAGACCCAAGTGAGTGGTTGTTAAAATTATGGTCCCTTTTGGGGCCCCTAATATACTACGGCACCTATTATTTAGGGGACCCAAAAAGGGACCCCCATTTTGACAGCTGCCCAAGTGTGGACCTCTGTTTCAGAACGCCACTTGGAGGTTCATGGGACTTAGTAAGTACAGTTATAGGTACCCTAATTGAGATTATGAGTACATATAAGTGTAGCTACCTTAATTATAACCCTAGTTACTAAGTCCCATGAACCTCTAAGCACAATGGCTTCTTTCAGGAACAAATCAAACAGGGGAAGGGCAACAAAGTCTGGGTCTCCAGAACCCTAAACCCTAAAACCACAAAAAAAACACAAAAAAACCGGAACCCCAAACCCTACAAACCTAAACCCTAAACCCCAAAAAACCCCAAACCCTAAACCAGAAAACAAAAAAAAGCTGAACCCCAGCCTCCGAAGCACTGGGCATGGCCCGAAGGACATTGATTCGACCACCGGGGAATTGGCAACGCACGGCCTCTTTTCCAAGAGCAGCGTGTTTAGGGTTTTCGGGGTTTAAGCTAAACCCTACTCGTCTGCCTGAATGTCCGACCGCATGGAGTCCTCCTGGAGGCGACTAGACAGGGAGGCTGTTGGGTGGATGGCTTCCCCGACCGCCGGCGGGATCCAAAAAGAAGAGCCCTTCAGGGGGGTGCCTATAAAATACCCGAACTTCTACGTAAAAATTGGTTAGGGTCCCAAGTTCGGGGTTCTACTTTCTAGACCTTGCCCTACACCCCCAAACGCTCAAGCCCTAAACCCTCAACCCAGAACCCCAAAACCCACAAACCCTAAATTTATAGTGAGTTACAGGATTTAAAGAGAGCTGTAGGGCCGTACTTGGAGGGGCAGGGGACAGTAAGTAGGTTATAACAGTTATAAGTAGAGTTATAATTGGGGTAACTCCATTTAGGGTACTTTATAACTCTACTTACAACCTACTTACTAAGTCCCTAAACCCTAAACCCCATAGATCCCTTTTAAGGAACCCTATAGATCCCTTTAAAGAGCCCTTTAAGAGCCCTTACTAAGTCTCCTGCCCTTCCAAAGTCAGGGTTCCATCGAGTTTCGGTCTGAGGCTCGAGGGCTTTGATGTTCTGAGGTTCAGAGTTGATTGCTTTATATAATTGGTTACGGTTTAGGGTTTAGGGTTTAGGGTTTAGGGTTTAGGGTTTAGGGTTTAGGGTTTAGGGTTTAGGGCAATCAAATCTGAACCTCACGTGTCCAAGTACCTAAAGATCATACACTCTCCAAAATCCTAAGCTACATAACTACTATCCTAAATAATAAGGGTTCCTTTAAAGGGATCTATATAAGGAATCTATGAGTACCTCATTATTGGGTCTTGGGGTAGTTGGTTTAGGGTTTAAAGTTGGGCTGGCGGTCTCTTTGCTCGCCTTCCAGTGTCGGCTCCCAACGGGGCTTTACGGTTTAAGGCGTGTGGCTTCCATGTCCAGGGTCTTGGGTTCAGGGTTTCAGGGGGTTGTAGCCTAAATCCTGAACAGCTAAGCTACACCTAAACCCTAAACCCTGCTTACCAAACCTTGCGAACCCCCGCTTCGGGCTTCGGGGGGGAGAGTGGGGCTTCTCTTGGGTGTTTATAGTCAAAGGGGAGAAGGAGGGACCCTTAATGGGGACCCCCACCCTATAATGGGCTATATAATGGCTATATAATGGCTAGATTAAGGGTAGATACCTAGGGGTCCTTATTAAGGGTCCCGCCTTTTGCCCTTGGATATAGGGCTTCGGTACCTCTGTAGGGCTTAGGGGCTTAGGGTGTAGTCTTTAAGGTAAAAGCCAGAAAGTTGGAATATGATTATCCTAAACCCTTTAAGGGGATCTTACCATTAATCCATATTCCAACTTTCTGGAGTTCCCTTTAAGGGCTTTTGCTTCAAGGTGCAGTGGCCCTTGCTCCACATGAGCTGCAGGTAGGGTTTTGGTGCATGTTCCAGTGTGAGGGGTAAAATATTGGTGCTACGATGTAGACGGGCCATGAGACGCACAGTAGAGAATTCGGAGACATAAACGTATGGATATGTAGAGACCAGAAGGGGGAGATATCATAGCACGGAGCAAAGCAGCTGGGGGCTGAGACAGGAGGGCGGTTTTGTTGGAAGAAGCTGCTTTGGAAGAGCAACATGCCCGATGCTACCACATCGGGTGTGGGGCCTGGAACACATTTATCGTTCAGAGTCTGAGTGTGTAATACAAGGGCAAGTAAACCCTGAACCCTAAACCCTGGCCGTCGGCATGTGACAAAGTCTCCTCCAGGCTATGTGAGCACACGGCGCCCATCTGCGTCCTGTGGAGGAAGATGTAGAACAGGGCTTTTAGGGTTTAGACTTCGGGGTTTAGGTTTAGGGTTTAGGATTTAGGACAAGCGTGACAAGCATTGTCGCAGCAGTGACTAGAATAGGAGATATTCGCACTAAGTACTAAGTGTTCGGACCGCTGTATTTTCTGGTTTTGCCTTGGGGACAAATGCAGGGGCAAGGATCTGGAGCCACCTGGTTCAACAGCACTACGAACGAATCATCCTAAACCCAGAAGCCTAAACCCCAAACCCTATAAACCTCATAAAACCTATAAGCCCTATAAACCCTATGAACCCTATAAACCCTATAAACACTATAAACCCTAGGCCCTTGACCCTCAACCCCAGGCCGAAGCCCAAACTTCGGTTTCAGAATATTCACTTGGCTGCTCTTTAATGCCCCAATAAAAGTTTAAATTTTAGCTCCTTTTAATATAAAATATAAGGACCCCAAAACCTATAAAGTTATAAAGTTGTAGTAAAGTACCACCTAGTTCAGTCCTACTCAGGTGTCAAGTTCCCAGAACCAGAAACCCTCCACGGTACACACGAAGCCCTACACCCCAAAACCGAAATCCCCGATCCTAACACCAAAATCAAAATCCTTCATCCTCCTTCCTACAGCCTAAACAGGTCCTGAACGCTCCACCCTGTGCCTTTAACCGCATGGTATGAACCCCGAGCCCAGTCCCAACGAAGAGAGTCTTGTCATGAAAGGCCAGCGCCGTCGCCTCAGGTTACAGAGCTGCTTCTCGTGTGCTCTAGTATGTAGGACTGTTGTATGGGCTGTCATGTAGGGATTTGGAGGGTGTTGTGAAGTGTTTCTGGCTTGCTTTTATGTTGCATTTACATTGCTTATGGTGTTTCTTGAAACTATAGGCGTCCAGAGGGCATCCCTCGTTCGCGGTCTTGTATGAAGGATCCTGCTACTTCGAAGATGTTGTAGATCCGGCTCAAGGTGTAGGGCTACTTGTTGAAACTCCCGTGCCTTGTTCGGGCAGAGTCTATGGTCGGATCAACAAGTAACGGCTTCCTTCGGGTCTTCTTTACACGTATCGTCCCCCGAAACCCTTTCTGTTTTCTTGTTCGTTGGCTTACTGTTGCTATTAAAACGATCGTTATAACTACATAATATGCTTTCTTTTATGTTAATTACGACTGTTTGTCTTATTGTCATAACTCTTGCGATTTAGATGTCTATTCAGACTATTACCTGTGTAATATTACTGGTATTCTTATTCGTAGCATACTTTATAAAGTTTGTCAGTGTTGTGGCCATTACTACGTACCCATACATTTCACCAGACCGTCAGACACATCCATCATCTCGTGCCGACATTTCCTGTGTTGCAGGGTTGGATTTGGGACTTAGAGTCCTTGACGCCGTCCAAGTTGATGTCGTTGCTGTTCCTGACGGGGTCGGTGTGGCGGCGAGTGTAGATGTCGCTGATCAATGCGTCGCAGACGCCTTTGCGTAACCCGCGCATGAGACGGGTATGCGCTCACGGGACGATGTCGGCGGAGTAGACGGAGATGGAGGCGTTCTTAACCAGCCATTGGATGCGCCAGCCCGGACAGAGGCCGCGGCAGTGCAAGCTGATGCTGCTTTTGCCGATGTTGACGAGGCAGCTGAATCATGCGCTTCATATGAATCCAAGCTTTCAGCTTCCTTTCGAACGGATTCACAAGGGTTCTATAACAAGACTGCCTTAGTGATTACAATGGGGTCTTGGGGTGTATTCTACTATAACCATACATGTATATACATATATATATATATATATACAGATACATATTATATGCATACATATATATATATATATATATATATGTTTCATATGTTTGCCGTTACATCGTCTATGTCCTTACATAAGCACAATGGCAAGACTAGCTACACTGTAACCCTCTAATTTTTATTGACCTCTAATCACGCCGGGTGTAGGTGCTTCAGGCATGGAAGACGACAGCTTGGGCCAGGAATCAGAGGTAAAGAGACCTTGTAGTAGGGTTTAGGGTTTGGGATTTTCGGGTTTAGGTTTTCTTACTTGTCCTAAGCCTCGTAATCATTCACACCCTAATGCACTAAGCCTGTCCCTCACATCCAAGCTTTCTGTCAAATGCAGGGCTTGTAACAAATTACAAAGGGGGCTCGGGGTCTGTTGCACCATAACCATTCTGTCCTAGAAAGGGAATTTGCGAATTTTTCCTGTTGCTACAATAGATCTGCGCTCACATCCACGAACAGGGCTAGTTACTTATTCACCCGTTACTTACGTAACAAGCCTGCAAGCACAACGGGCTGAAGATAATGTTCTACATCTATCCAGGCAGCTATACTTATTGAGCGAATCCTTAAACCCTCAACCCCCTCAAGCCTTCCTGAGAAGTGCTGTGGGGCCTCCGTGATAAGGGCCCTCTTTTTGGCTGTTTTCAAAGGATGCTCCAAATCGATGTAATAATAGTGCAGTAGGGTCTGTGCTTAGGACGTTCATGTGCAAGACTCACCCTGTATAACTTTTCTTCTTCCGCGCTCGGAGTGACAAACGCCGGGCGCCACCGGGAGCTGGATCACCTGTCCGTGCGGAAAACCCGGGAGTGACTTAAGGCCATCCCTGGGAAGTCTTCCAAGAAGGCAGGGCCACAGGCACTAGTCACAGATTTAACGGTGGTTTGATCCTGGAGATAATATTCACCTGATGCAGATTCGTGAACTATGACCCTTTTGCCGACTGGACATCCAAAAACCCCGACTGTTGCATCTTTGCAATCTCGTTCCCGCTCTATTAGAATCAAGGGACCCCGACGATCATTGTATTATTAATTAATTCTTAAACTTATTTCTAAATTTTCTGTATTATTACTATTGTTATTATCGTCGTTTTTCAAATTTCTTGAAATTGTTACAAGCATGGGTCTGACCCTAGGTCGTAGCCTATTACTGAGTCTGACAAATGCTCTGGCCTGCTTGGCGTCGACTCCGGGGAAGTGTCACCCAGTCGAAGAAGGTAGCCTGCAACGGTACCATTGTTGAACAGAACTAAAGCCCTACCCCCATGGTTTAAGCTTTAAGGTTTAATTAGGGCTTATGGAGCTTGAAAGTGCAGACGCGGCTGTTTTCCGGGCTAATGCTTTCACTTATGAGGTGGAGGACGGCAAGCGTGGTTTAGGGTGTTTAGGGGGCGTCCCATTTTTGATTCAGGGCTTGGTGGTCGGCTAGGGATCAACATCTTGGGCTTTGTTTGGCTACTACTTTGCCCCGGACCCTTACTACAAAACAGACCACTCAATACTTAACTTAGAACCCGAAGACCAAACCCCAACACCCCGAAACCGAAATTCTGCACACCTGAACCCGCAAATGAGTTTCGGAACCCCGCCTAACAGTCTGACTTAAACACGGCTTTGGGCTCAAGGTTGGCTATTTTCCAGAGGTGGATCTAGCACTAGAGTCTAGTACGTCCGTTGCGATTCCTAAACACTGTTCCGGGCTCCTAATTCCTACCTTAAAGCCTAAGCCCTTAGCCCTGACAAGTCATGCCATCTGCATCCGCCCCCTTGAGTTCGGCTGGGGTCTGCCGTGATGAGATCTCTGCCAATGCTGAGGGGGCGACACCAGGCTGGTATCGAGTTCAACCCCACTGAGCACAGTTGAAGAAGTCCTTCGCCAAGAAAGCCTGGATGATATGCCCGCAGGCTGCCTTCTCAAGCTTGTCATCGTGGCATCCGAATGCCGTACGGAAGGGCCGTACCCCCACCCAGGGGTGCCTTGTCCGCATGGGAGCGATGAACTTCATCCGCCAAGACGATGGTTTTCTCCCAGAGGTCGAGGACTGAGGCGGAAAGTTCCCCACTCTCGACAATGGCCGAGGCTACTAAGCAGCCTGGCTGCGAAGGTCTCGCCTTCGATTTGTGACGTACGTCACTGTCAGAAGCTTAAACTTAAACCCTCAATTCTTACAGTCGAAACCTCACCGATTTTCGCCGCAACCCTGGAAATGGAAACTTTAACCCAATGTGCAAACTCAACAATACATCGAGAATCCGAAATATCCAACTACCTGTTACACTCCCCAACATATCCTGATCAGTATCTTCTGATAGCTGCCTGTTTCCCGACCCGCAAACGTAGGCTTCAAAATCACCTGTTACCATGGCGCGGCTGCACAAAACCACAAGTGCCCTAAGGCTTACCCCGCAAGACGCTGTTTAGGGTTTAAATTTATGGTTTAGGGTTTAAGGTGAACCGCAAGCCTACATCCCTCCGCTCAGCCTGACCTGCATCCGAGAACCTAGAACCCTAAGCCGACCTAATAAGCCCAGATAAGGCGGGAAAACCCAACCCTCCCTAAGCTCTGCATCGCCTTAACCGCAAATACCCAATAAAAACAAAGATCCTCAAGCCGTCACAGCGCAAGCGAAATGGCCTTCAACCCAGCGTCTACTCAAGTCGTTGACTCCAAATTCGTGTCCCGACCTGCCGCATTCATCAACCCCTCGGCTCAAGTCTCAAAACGCTCCCGAATCCCTCGACCCGAACTCATCACCAAATCCTTAAACAGTTCATTTAAACAAGATGACATCATCATGAAATCACATCCTTCCCAGTCTTAGGGTTTAGGGTTTAGGATTATTGAAATTATGCACGGAACCTGACGTTGACCTTCCACTGGCCTGTGTCATCACCGTGTCCGCAGCAGAATCCTGGCACAATGTCAGTGACAATAGTTGGGAAACCAGAGTCTCTGGGCAAGGGCTGCAGGTTGAGCGGGTGTTGGCACCGAAGCGGGAATGTTTATCACCGGTAACTGTGGGAATCTCCAAATTAAGGACCGAAACCCGCATCCTGAATACCGAACCCGAGATGCTGCATACGAGAACTTCTATCCCTGACACTTGCCGGCACAAGACTACCAGCAAATCCCTGAACCAAAGACCCACAGAAGTCATTTTGCACCGGTGGCGCACCAGGTGATCTGATCAGACCGTCTGTCTTCCATCACCCCAAGGATCGGCAAATCAGGTGTCTGTCAACCTTGCGTATTTTTCCTGCTGCCCTTACACTCTTAGTCTTCGTCATTGATTTATGAGGAGGCATGAACACAACTCCTACACACATGTGTACGCAAGGTTGACCGAATCCTCAGCCTGCATCCGTGATGCCTTGAACAACCAACCACTCCGATAGATCACCCTTCCGGCGAAATTTATTAAATAACTAAGCTCATGTGACAATGACACGTTC
Organism: Symbiodinium sp. CCMP2592; assembly: GCA_905221615.1. Classification (NCBI taxonomy): domain Eukaryota; class Dinophyceae; order Suessiales; family Symbiodiniaceae; genus Symbiodinium; species Symbiodinium sp. CCMP2592. The sequence goes on along the minus strand of CAJNDT010006183.1, from coordinate 268,864 downwards.
AAGGCAAATGCCCCAAGAATACCTTCACTCTCACGGAAGGCGTCAGCACCACCTCAGTGCCGCCATTCTCAGCAAACACTACTTGGAAAAGAAGCACACGGTCACCCACAACATAGAAGCCAAGCCACGTAGTAAGCATGGTCAGAAACTGTTCGTACTTCAAGACCTTGCCGCGAAGTTTGGCCTCCTTGCTGTCACCCTTGTAGTCTGGACCGACCACGCACCAAGCTGTGGCTTTTGTCCTTGCTGCAAGTGAAACAGAAGCATGTGCAGATCGATTAATAAACTACCGAAACATCCAAACATCAGGTTTCAGAACACACATATCCGAGCAGCAACTCTTCTCGCCGTGGTCGGATCACCCAGTTCCGGTGTCCAGCAGGGTGACTTTCTATGATGGCCAACACCTTGAGCAACGGCACACGGTAGCAGAAGCTCTCGTCAAAGTAAACTTGACGGCTCACACTCAATGCTGGTGTCAGCCGTAACACCGGTTGCAGTGGCATTCCGCGACTTTGGCAGGTCTGAAGCCACTGCGGCCCGGCTACAAACCCGCCCAAACATCGGGCCATCGCTGCGCTCAACCCCAATCCATCGTCGTCACCTTTGGGTTGCACGAGGCTCTTCTCTGCGGCAGCGCTGGTGGCTAACCAAACCAGGCACCGAGCTTCCAAAGCCCTCGGAACGAGGGAGGAAGAAGTGAGATGCACCATCTTGGCGCGCGGCGCAAACGATTGCACGGCTTTCGAAGCCTCTTTGATCACCTTGTCAGCCTGTGTGATGTCTTTTTTGTCAATGACGCAGACGATCACCGATGATGCACACAAGTCCAAGGAGGGTGCACCACTCAGCTCGCGAAGCTCCATTGCGAGGAGCTTGCTTTGCCGTTCCTTCTCCTCACCCTCCAAGCGCGCCAGCCGGGCCTTTGCGTCCGACTCGAAATTTTCAGGGCTGATCACCGCCACCTTTGCTTCTATTTTCTTGCGCAAACTCTCCCGCAAGGATTCCTGCTTGGCAGAAGCTCGCTTCACCGATGACTCCTCCGCCATCTTCTTCAATGACTCTGCCTCTGCCGAACTCACCGTCTGTGCTACAAGGTTAGCCTTTTGATCTTCTTGGACTCGAATGAACGCAGCCATGCCAGTCGAGCTCAGCTTGCGCTTCATCACCCTCTTGGGCAGCTCTTTCTTTTTCACATTTGTCCCAGCTGGAAACAACTGGCGATACAAATTGAAGCAGCGTATACCGAAGGTAGTCAATGTGTATGACTTTTCACGGCCATTGTACACCACTACAGGATCAGTCACATCCAGATGAAGCTTCAGCAAGGCTCTCACCTTCTCATGCGATGTGTGGGCTCTCTCATCTCTAGAGCACATCCGCATTAGTGAAAGATTTTGCTCCAGCATGGCCGTCGATTCAAACAGGCAAAGCATGAACATCACCTGGGTGCCAACGTGTTTCGTGTCAGTCGAATGCAACAGGGACGGGCACTGCACCAAAAAATATGTACCCTGCCGGGCGGCCGCTTCACGCAGGAGCGGGAGCTTCTCCTCCCAGTGATTGCACGTTTCTGCCCAATACTGGAGAGGACAGGTCACCCCACTCCTCGGTCGACTCTTGACAAGCCAATTTCACTCACCTGCAAGCTTTAATTACACATGACCATCACATGTGCGACTGCTACTTCGGAACTTCACCCTTTGCACTAACGGAGAGGACCGCTGCAATGCCTGGGCCTTGGAAATCGCTTCAAAATATTGCATCTCAAAGGCTGTAGCAAGTGATCTGCCGTCCGTCGTGCAATGTTCACCTCTTTGGCGAGGGCGTCACCCTGCAGATCAAGTACTCACTCTTACTTCAAATTGCAACTCTCACCGAAAGCTGTACAGAGCTAAGGAGGCGACGGTGGAACCCAGCATCACCGCTAGCGGCTGCACGAAGTCACCCCTGCACACATCGAAAGCACTGCCGTCGGTTTAGGGTTTAGGGTTTAGGGTGAAACAGGCGAGCCTGACATCACCCTTGCCCTCCACGTCGAAGGCGGAGAAACACTTGCCGATGCCAGCTTGATGCTCACACTCCAAGGACTCGACGAACAGCTTGCTGATGTTCTTCACCCTTCCAAGATGCTCGACGACACAATCCCTGAACTGCTTCCGCGTCATGCCTCGTCAGGGCTGCCAACCCTGTCACCCTGTGTGCCCGGTCACCCTGAACTCCTTTCTATGCCTTCACCATTGTAGAGGAGCTGGCCGTCACCCACGATGGTGTAGCCTGCTGTCTCAGAACCTTGGAAATTGAGAAGCTTTAAACCTAAACCCCAAACCCTCAACCCTGCTTTTCGCGTCCGGTGAGTATAAGAGCAATCCTTCGTCGCTGAGCTATCTTCTACACATGATATCACATCTGCAAGCATGGGCCACCTCTGAGCAATAATATTAGATGGTCGTGAATCAGAAGAATCAGCAAAAAAGGCAATGCCCCAAAGCAGTCGAGCGACGCTTCTGAAGACTCTCCCACAGAAGATGAACATATCCTCGTGTGTACGCCTCATCCATCACCAGTGGTTGCCTTCGACCCTGAAACTCGAAGAGCTTCTTGAGCTCCTGAACTGTGACTGTCGACCACACGTCGTTATGATGCTATTGACTCTGCCGTGTCGTCTCCTAGGTTAAAGGCCATGTCTTACTTCAAGCACGTGTCCTGGCCTCTTTCAGTAGGCCCACGCTCCGCGAAACGTAGGCGACTTGGCTCACCCAGTTCGCCTTGGCTTCACCGGATTTGCCGCGCCCTACGTTGTCCCATTTTCTCACGTACTTCGTCGCGGTGGTCACGAATTCGGCGAGAAGGGCGACGAGGATCAAATTCTTGGTCGTCACCACCTGTCAGACATACCAGAGGGCATCAAAGCATATGCTTACCGCCCTGAATTTGAACTAAGCCCGGCAACCATAGCCGGCCTCGTCCAAAAGGCGAGCTGCCCAGTTTGAGTGCTTCTCACCCTTGGCACGGAGTTCGCACAGAAAAGTCACGATCGTCTGACTCCTCAAGCTCACCAGTCGCAGCACGTCGGCTATGGTGCTAAATCTTTGCTGCGCGAATGAAAGCTTGCAATTTGCATTCCTTGGCGATTGAAAATGCATCTGCAACGCGATTGGCAAACGGTAACAGGACTGAACCAAACTTCAAGACGAATTATCGGAATCACACGGCTGACACTGCAGGCCAGGAACGCCAGCTCACCCAAGGAGTCGAGGTCACGCTGTTGCACCGCTGAGAAGTGAAAGCGAAGCTTGTTGGAATTAGTCACCGCTCTGGCTAGACTTCCCAAACCCTCGTGGTCGCTGAATCGGGTCACCAGCTCAGTGACTAGCAGGTTCACACTGTCATCGGATTTCACCGCTGCTTCCAAGCTCTTTTGGCCAGAATGAAGCGTGCACCTCCAAACTGTCCGAAGCGCCGGGAGCCTTGTCCGGCAGATGGAACCAGCCGCCAGCTCGGCTGGCTCACCGTCACTGCAGAAAACCTGACGAAGGGCTTTCAATTCCTATTTGGCACGACTCACCACTCAAATAATCTAAGTCTATTACTAACTCAGCCCTCAACCCTGCCTTGACTTTGCTTCTGAAGCCAGCTGCTGCCCTTTCGTCACCATTCACCGCTCTAAGTATGCTGGCCATGAGTTGCTCCAGCTTCTTCACCGCTGATTTTTCAGGTGACAGGGCAACATCCACGAGACGTGTCTTCACCCTAAAGTCGCGGTAAACATACCTGGCCCTCAAAATCTTGTAATCCCCACACACGTCCTCAGCGAGGCCAATCGCAAGGATGTCACCCTTTAGATCCTTGATGTCGTCTGCAAAGGCCTGCTTGGACATTGTCACCACTTGTGCCCAGTGTTGCCTCTCGCAAGAACGAGCCAATGGGAAGTTGTGTGGATCACCCCTGAAAGCCAGTTCACATCTTCGGCGATACCTGCGATCAAGCTGCACCGAAACAAGTGCGTTGTCACCCTATGTCACACATGCCTGCTACCACACATGCTGCAGCCCGGATGCTCTGACGCCTGTGCCGTTTGAAGCTCACCCCCAAGTTCGCGGCTCAGTTTAAATTGTGCCAGAGTTGGCATTCCCTCTGCCGCCGTCACCCTGCTGGCATCTGCATCCTGCGGCGCTTCACCATCTTCTCCAAGCACGAAGCGCAAGGCCGCCTGGTGATGAGGCCACTGCGCATGCTCCATGAGATCGCAAATTTGCAAGGTCGCCTTGCAGCCTGGCCTCAGATGATTCGGGTTTCCGCAGACAGCTCTGCGCTGTGCTCTGATGCCAATGCCCATTCACAAGTAACAAGCATGCGCAGTGCTCTACTCCTCTCACGAAGACACGAACCAGATAACAAACAAAATCCATTTCGCTAATTCTGATGGGGACAAACGATGTAAGCTTCGCAGTATGCTTTCCAAATTAGGTGTGGCAATGACCCTGCTTTTCATGCTACGCTTGCAGCCATGTCGCTTCACTTCACCCTTCGTGCCAGCCACATACGGGCTCAAAGGGCATTTACCATATTGCCGGCACAACGAGCAATACAAGCCGAAGTCCTGGGACTCACTGCTAAGCTGAAGCCAGGAAGTCTTGGAACCATCCCGCAGAACGTAGCTGCAGCGCTCTTGCCAATTCACCCTGTTCTTTATCCACCGGCAGCGGTTACAGCTCTTCAAAGCCTGACTGACCTCAGTTGCTGAAAATACGGGCTGGGTCTTTCTCACTCTTGCTGGATTCTCTAATCTCGCGACTGTCCTAAGCCTATATTAGCAAGCAAGGTTCACTGCCGAACTTGTCCAAGCAAGCTTTCACGTGCTTCTGGTCACCCTCTCGGGGCACGCCGGACCCCCGTGTCAACTTCAGATAGGCGCCGGCTGCCACCTTGCCCACTTGCCTTTTCTTCTTGCACCCCGGCTGCACGTGCTCCGCAACGTCCTGTGGCTCATCACCTGACACCTCAAGCCAACGGCTCTCTGAAACGGATCTGTGCGACAGTACATTCTGCCACACTGACAAAAGCTGACAGAGGCAGGATTAATATTACGTCAAGCTTCCACTGACTCTGCTTTGCGCTTGACTGAACCCCTGTCTGAGCTGCTGCTGCTGCTCGCCCCACTGCCAGCCCCTTCTGACTGAGCGCAGGCAGCAGCAATCATGACCCTAAAAAACTAATGTCTGCACAGCTTCGACTGTTGAAGTGTTGCTCCCAAATAACGATATGACGCCTTCTCTGCATGAAGCATAGACCCTTGGCCTCAGCCTCTGAGCTATGCTGCCTCCACACATGAACACGTCCATGAGCTGAGCCGGCAAACTGCCAGAACATCTGTTGCGCTCAGGCATGACCCTCGACCGACTGACAGTGTGGGATTCAGCAAGCCCGGCTGCACTCACATGCACCAACATTGTCTTTAAATCTCAGAGTCTGGAAACACAGCTACAATCCTCCGATCGGATATCCACCCCGCTCTATGTAATAATAGTCGGCCCTGACAAAACCGACAAACTAGCAACACACACTGCATCTGCTGGACGTCAATCAATCAGAACACAATAAGAATTTTCAAAATTCCGATTCGTCAATGCCTAGTCCATAAGACCGACACTGTATTAATACTATTCACTTCCCATCGAGATACACTTCTCAACACACGCCGGGCTTGCGATGCACCTGCGCACCGTTCCAATACCGCCAAGACCTGGGCAGCAGCAACTAAGCATGACAAGCTTCACCAAGCCGGCGTTTCACTGACTAGATTCTTTATAGCTCTCAACGCTCACTCAGCCTGTATGATATGATTACCTGGCTTCGAATAAAAACATCCCGGCACCCCTGAACCCTTGATCTTGGGGCCCCAAGCCAACGAGCTGCCGGCTGTCGCTGCAATGTGCTCCCCACCACACACACCTGAGAGAGTTCACGCGCAAAGGCAAAGCACATACAACAGCTGGATGTCTGCAGAAGTCCGCACAGTGATTTGACATTTCTCGCAGCTAGACCGCCACAAGCCGCAACGGCAACTGCAAAGTTGCTAAAGATTACTAAAGTAACAGCGTCTCACCTCTGACCATCGACTCTCGGCTATCACCTGTGCTTGCCGGGCCATTGGCACAATCATTCCTCTGACTCTCCATTGAGATAACACTGAGTCTGTCACTTTTGTTTGGAAAACCAACTCAGTCGCGCCAACGGCTGTCAGAGCACTGCTTGCGCAGAGTCGCAAGGACGTTCTTAAATGCCCGGGCATTTGTGCCCTGCCGCTGCACAGCCTAAGTTAAGCTAATGATACTAGACTCTGACTAGAGGAACAATGCTAACAATGCTGTGCAAAGACAAGGCTGCGATATGACCCACTGGATCCACTCAGAATTGATGGAACGGCTACACTGCGGCGGGGCTCGACTGGCACTGATATCACAGTTGCGAGTGTCAAAACTGTCCAAAGCCAAGCAAAAAATCACCCTAGAAGCCCAGCAGATCTTCATCATCCGCCCCGTTTGCCGGCTCTGCGCCAGCTTCGCTTGCCTCCGGCTCCTCAGTCTGACCCTGGGCGCTCTGCGTCTCATCAGCCTCGTCACCATCGACCGCGCTGCCCTGGCCAGCAGCATTGAAGAGACGACTTCCGGACGTTTTCGTCAGCTTGAAGACTTCCTCCTGGATCACCTCACAACAGAAAGAACACAGCAGAGCATCACCATGCGAACTTATTAGAAGACTAAGTAAAATTAGAAGCCCCAGCCTTCTGCAAGATAGCCATGTGGTCTGTGCTCTTGACCACATTCACCATGAAAACCCGGAGCTCGACCGCCGCCAACGCCAAATTGACGTCGTTCGGCGACAACTGGATCACCCTAGCAGCTCCCGTCTGGTGGAGTAGCTCTTTAAAGAGAACCACCTGGCGTGCAAAGAACGCCAGGGGCACGTCACCGTCGTCCTTGATGTCGACGGCGGCGTCAGCCGCCTCACTGCATCTGGTCATGCACTTCTGCTTCTCTTCACCCTTGCAAGAGATGAGGGTGGAGGGATCCGGCAGCGGAACCGGCCACCAAGCTGAGGAAGAATCACCAATCCTAGGATGCGCTGGCAGTTCAGGGTGGCTTCGAGACACACTTGTCAATGTAACTTCCAAGTCTGAGAAGTGCAAACCAGTGGCCCAGGCGCGTGCAAGAACTTGTACTCCTTGGCGTGGAACTCTGCAGCCGCCGGTGCCCAAATGTAGGCCGTCTCCTTGCCGTTGAACTTGGACATGTCACCAATGATCTTCGCCGACGTTCTGCGTCTTTTCGCACCCTCCCTGGTATCAAGGACGCATAGAACACTTTCTGTGTCAGTGCGAATACTCAAACACAATGCCAGGACACCCTCAGCTACAAGTCACAGTCCTTGCACTGCTCTAAGCTTTTGCACCAGGGGGTATCGGCCCACTCCTTCAACTAATGCCCCAAGTTCTGATAACACATCGCAGAGACACCGAGTACAGTCGTCTGCCCTGAAGGCTAAAGCCACTAAAATGCTACTGAATTAACCACCTCCACCGCACTGTCTTCGTAGAATATAGTCGTAACAAATCTAAACTTTGAGTCCTGCTGCAGAAACACTGATACCCCAAGCTATAAACCACATGTCAACAACAGGAGGACCATAATGAGTCTGAGTATGCATGAGTATATCACCCTTGCCAATCCCCATCTGCCACAAGCGCCTCTTCAAAGCGTAGACTGACCGTTTCTGCAATCCGTCACCGGTGGGCATGAAGTCAATGGAGTGCAGCACGGTCTCATTGGCGCTGCCACTCACACACTTCTTGATGTCGGATGCCAAATGCGCCTGACCGCAGTCGAACGTCACCAAGCAGGCCTGACGAAGCCACACGCAATGATGAGCTACTTGTCTGTTGTCATGCACAAGACTTTGACTGATTGCAACATGTTTAAACAGAAAGACAAGCCCCGCCTGTCCGGCAAAGCTCCCTTCACCGAATGCAAAGCTGTCGCATAGTTTTCGCACATATGCAAAGCGGTTCTTCTGGTGCTTTGGCACCCTTGTAAACGGGCAATGCGTTGTGGTGAAAGAGAGGGATGCTTCTACCTCAACGGCATGATCCCAGTTCACCATCACCTTCTTGCCAGTGGGCAACGGCAGGGTCACGCCCTCGATCTGGCGCAGCAAGCTTGTGAGTTTTGCTGCGTCGTCACCATCATACACCAACCACTTCACATAGAGGTCCATCTCAGCCTGAGCCACAGCTCGACCTGGCTCAAGTGGTGGGGCAGGCGTTTCACCCGCAGCCCCTGCTCCCTCACCATTCTCCGCATCAGCGCCCAACTCTTCTGTCGGAGCGTCTGCCAATGTGGCTGAGGGCTGCATGGCCTCTGTCCACCTGACTTTCTAAACTGGACGACCATTGTCACAGCTAGGGGGAACCAAGTGCCAAGTAACATCACGACACCTCTGACCTGGGGCTCCAGCGTTTCCGTGGCCGGCTTGAAGATCTTCACCATTCGACTGTCCGCGATCCGCGTAGCCAAGCTCGCTTGTGAATGATTGCACAGGACACTATACAGTGCTTGATCGTGTTCTCCCACCAAGAACTCATTCACCAAGCCGATCATGCAAAGGCTATGCGTGGGTAGGGTGCCTGAGTCAACGAGCTGCACTGACCGACTTAATTGTTTGCGGTGCAAACCACTGACTGACAAGGGAGCGCCTGCGGCAGCATGACTTCTGTTCTTGAACGTTGTGATGTCCAAGAAGTCACCCATGTATTTCTTGTGCAAACTCGCGCATGGATCAGCGTCAGGAAGTTGGTACTCTTCACACAATTTTTGCAAGACGCCCTTCAAAAACAAAAAGAAATCAACAGCTTCTTTGAGGGTGTCACGGGTGAGGCTGAGCGCATCGAACTTCACCTTCCTCTTCCAGCCTCGAGACAAAAGACTCTGTTGTTCTCTCCCAATCCTGACACTGTCACTGTTTAAGGCTGCCAAGCTGCCGTCGGGGCTTGACTCTGGCTTCATCAAGAACGAGATGTGAAGCGACACCCATCGCATGTCATCCAGATCGGACTTGACGTAGCCTGGAAGCCGCGTAGCGATGGCCCACCTCGAAGCCCACGTTCGCTCACCGTTCACCATCTGAAGCCCCTTCAGCAGCTCGTAGACACCTGGAGATTATCATTAATTTGCAACGATCCCATTGACCATTGACATGCAGGAATCACCACTCCAATCAACTCCGACTCCCCTGGCCTGCCCGCTGACTGGTCTCGACCAGGTGAATCAGCTTCTTCACCTGGTCCGCCGTCTTCACTGTGGTTTCCGCGGAGGCAAAGCGAACTTCACCACTTTTGATTGCGCTCTGAAGTTCGGAGAACATGTGCTCAACCGTTGTGTCCTGACCAAGGGACTGGAGAACGGCTTTGAACCTGAGGCGGGCGGGAAGAAAGAGCACATCACATCACGCACGCACGCACCTCACGCGGGCTCAAATTCTAAGCTTCGGACTCCACGTACTTCTCACCCAGTCGGAAACACATCGCATTGCCCTGCTCCAAAGCGATCCTTTCGGCATCCTCACCATTCTGGTAGCTCTTCCAAAAGCGTGGCAACGCCTGTCCACTTGATGCTATCAAGCAGAAGCGGCTCTGGCTCGCCGCTTTCAGGAAACTCTTGCACTTCTCGTTGTCACCTTTTTCGAGGCACTCGGACCATGCCACACAGAAGGCTGCAATGCGGCACCAGCTCTCGTTGAGCTTGAAAGAACCCCTGCGCAAGGCTTAACATGTGCACCCTCTCTTCATGACTGTGTTGCAACCGTGAAGCCTTGTGGAGCTCTCATCAATCATCACACTGAGCATCGGAAGTTCAGGTTCACGTCCAGAAAACCAATACTGCACCGACATCTGGAGTTCAGCGTTGCTGGACCAGCAGTGGCCCGACTGAATGTCCAGATCCGACAGCACGCCAAGGTAGTGCGCCTGTTCAGCACTAGGGACACCCTAGATGTTGACAAATTCGAAATGCTCAAGACTACCTGCCTCCTTGGCTCCGCTGTTCATGAGCGTTCTCCCGCACCATCTTGGGGGAAATGGTTGCACACCCTTGAAGCTGCACTCATCGGCTGGCAGTGCCTTTTGGGGCCAGACACCCTTCTTACGAAGATTGCCGATGGCCGCCGACACTGCGTCCACCGCTTCTCTGCACAGGAGGACATCATCTGTCGCGCTCTTGGGCGCTGCCTTTGCTTTGGGTGCCTTTGCATTGGACGTCCTGCCCATGTCACCGGTAGCTGACAGCAAGAGTCAAGAGACTCCGAGGGCTCGCAGCTCGATCTGAGAAAATGCTGCGACTCCACAACGCCTCCTACTTCACTTGACATGCCGAGAAACATGACACTGATTGCAGCCTGACTGATCAAAGACTCCGCAGTCTCGGTGCACTCTGTCAATCACCACAGTGAGCTGAACTTTGGAACCATGCTGGCATGTACGAAAACGACACTAAAAGACAGACCGACGAACTTGAGACTGGCGCCAGGAGACTTCCCAAAACTCCTCCCAAGCCCTTTCCCGACCAGCCAACCACCATCCCGCCGCCCCTGGTTTCCCACACGCCTGGCACCTCTGGGCTTGACTCGTTTGCGACGGGGTGCCCAGTGCACCCTGTCCCCTGCATTTTTGAGAACTGTTTGAAAAGAGGGCAACTCAACAACCCTGTCTTGTGCATGGGGGGGGGACACCCCCCCCAGCGTGCGACAGGGTGCCCAGGGCACCCGGTCTTGTGCATAGGGGAGGGACACCCCCCCTGCGTGCGACAGCATTGTCATCAATACAAGTAATGATGTTTAATGGCAACCTGTCTTGTGCAGGGGAGGGGGACACCCCCCCCAGCGTGCGACAGGGTGCCCAGGGCACCCTGTCTTGTGCATAGGGGAGGGACACCCCCCTATGCGTGCGACAGGGTTTTCTGAAATGTCCGACATCACTTTTTTACAACCTTCCGACCACTCTCTCGGCGCCGGATCCTCTCCAAGTTCTTCACCGCTGCGAATCAGAGCAGCTTGATCCGACAATCACTCTAGCACTGAGCTCAGTCTCGCTGTCGTCACGTATCACTGTACCACCAACAAAAAGGGGGCTGAGCTCAGGTCTTGCTGTCTATCACCAAAACTTACTTGCCGCTTGCCTGCTCTGCCTTACGGCGCTTGGGATGCGAAGCGCAAGTTTCACACTGACACACGCTACAATATTCACGTTTCTTGATGTCTTCTGGACTTGGCTGAGGCTTTTGCTTTGCCAAAAATGTCCTAAACTTGCGGGAAGCAATCTTCACCCTTGTGTCACGGGCTGCCATGGCGGCGGGGAGCGGCTTCAAGAGGATCTTCCCCAAATGTTGGATAGAGGGGAACCCAAAGCCTCGGCAAGAGCAAGAAGCATATTTTGTGCGAGAGTTTCACATGAGATGCTGCCAAGCTACCCTCGAGCTTCTTCTGCACGGCTTGACCGTCACTCTTGGTCACCATGAAATCCCGAATCACTTGCAGGGAATCCGCGGCATAGGTCGAGATGTGGAGTGCAAAATTCAACGAAGTTCCGGCGGCCACACCATCACCTCCAAGAGAAGATGCGAAACCTCCGGCAGCACGTGGATCTACGATCACCACCTGAGCTTCACAGGAGCTGCCCGGACAAGACAGTACCGCCGCTTGCTTCAGAATCGATTTCCCACCCACCTTGTGAAGAGTAGACCGCAAAGCAATCTGTCCGCCAATGGATTCACCATCCTCCCAATACTCACAGCCTGCAGCATACAAAACCGACCCATCATGCAAATCAGCACGTCCGCGCGGAAACGTGTCACCTGACAATGACCCTGACGAGCCTGCGGGGACCGTGTCTTTGCCGAAAGAAATCACCAATTGGTGGCAGCAGCTCGCACTGCTCATCACACTCATGGACTTGCGCTTCGGGAGGATTTCAACAGTCAGGCGGTTCCAATAAAACTTCCTCGGCAGCAGCTTCCCTACTAATCTTGTCGGCAAGGCTGACACTGGCACTGGAAGACACAGTCATGACTCAGCCTCACACTGCCCTTCACCGCCAAACAAAGGTGTAGCCTGCTGCCTGACGAACTTGTTCACCAGCTTGACGAGGTTGGGCACCATGTTCGTTGCCTCCATTACATCAAAGCTTGGCGTCTTCGTGTTCTTGTCACCATTGCCATTTGACTCACCTTTTGCTGCTTTTGCTCTCCCCGCTCCGAAAGAAACCGTATAATGGCTGCGCTTTCTGGAGAACACCTTCAGCAACTCCCTCTCGATAGTCGTGGCTTGGGGCTTCTCACGCTCACCTTCCGGGATTTTCTTGAGGTCGATGTCTTTCAACACATTAGCGGACTCCGAAGGCTGACCCTTAGCTCCAGCTGCGCCAGACATGACCTGAGGAATTGAGAGGACTCACCGCAGACTTGCGAGCCGACACGACTACATGAAGTAAATCTGCTTCATATCTGCTAGTGCCGGCCTGCGGATGATCACTGCTGGCGAGGGAAAACTGGCAATTGTTTGCCGCCAAAAATGCTGCCCAGATGGTCACACTGTCACTGTCACGTTGCAATCAGTCGTAGCAGAACATGGACATGAACAGCTACCACGAGGCGGTGGACTCGTCACCTCCGGCTACAGCATCCTCTAAGCTGGCATGTTGGTACAATGGCAAACGACATCACAACAGTTTTTAAGCTTCACCCCGCGTCTGTGGAGTCTGTCACACGCCTGGGATCTTGAGTCTAGACAGCCCTTGCAGCTCAGACCAGTACTCGGCCGAGGAAGTAGCTTTCTCTGTCACCGCATAATGCCAACGATCCGGAGGCATAGTCGTGGCCTCGACGAACCCAGTGGTGAGGAAGAGCCTGTCACAAAGGCAGAGGCAGCGGCTCATGCAGACCGGCATGCAAAATGACATGGTGAAACCAGCCTTCTTGCCAAACGCTCCACCACTGAAATGCTCATGGCATTTCCGATTGCATCACCGATGGTATTGTGGGACACACCAGCTTGCATCATTGCGGTCAAGATGCGGTCGTCTATGCCTGTAGCGTCGAAGTGTGATTATAGCTTCTCATTCTAAAAACGACTGTACTGTCACTCCCTCACGAAAGGCCTTGTGCCCTCGCCATCTCTGTCAGGTCGGCCATCCGCCACAGAGAGGGAAGCAGGTATGCCAGCCGCTGCCCTCTTGACCCTGTGATCGTCGGGAACGTGTCGAAGGTGAGGCGGAAGCGGTCAGAGCTCGCAGCCGTATCGCACACAGGTGTCCCCACGAAGGTCTGCTTGAGCATCATCTTCCTCACCTGGCCACAAAAATACTAAAACAAACACAGCTCCGGATTCAATAATGCAAGACCAAATACTACTACCAGCCCTCTCTGTCGGCCGACCTGGTGGCTTCCAAGATTTCACATGTCATTATCAAGCTTCTGGAAGTTTTTCAAGTGAGACGTAGACACCCTGAATAAGAACAGGACCGCCCTCACCTTACCATTAATTAAATTACTCCTAGCTTAGAGCGTGTTGCTGCCCAGCGATTCACAAGCAGCGGCCCGCCTTCTTCAAGTTCATTTTGAAAGTCTTGCAACGTCCAGATGAAATTTGCCCCGAGTCACCACTGATGTGTGTCTTCAAGACGGTCTCCAGAGGCACTCTGGGCAGGTCCGCCGGCCAGACTTTGTCGAGTGACCCTCTCCTCAGAATGCAGAAGCAGGAGCCCTGGACAGAGTGTCATGACTGCACCGCTTGCCCAATTGAGTCTGTTGACATGCCGAGTTTCATGGGTTGATCCGTGCGGCAACCGATGATATAAAGGCGCCGCCTACATTGAGGTAGACCATTGCTGTCTGTGTTGCATATGCGCCACGTCACCCTGTAGCCTGCGGCCTTCAAGACTCCGAGAACCGAGTCGAAGAGTCGACGGTGAGGAGCCGAAGCCAACTCCGCGACATTCTCAAGCATGAACGTACGAGGCTGCCGTCTCACCAATGTCTCCAGGCCCGCCTAGGCGAAAAAGTTAGGGCGCAGCAGTATAGGACCGCCTCACTGTGTATGCTCGACTACAACGCTTCAAATCATAGCCTGGACACAATCAGAACACCGCACCTGTCATCCTCGGACCCTGCATTGGTGCCCATCTTGCTATATGGTTGGCACGGATATCCACCCTCGAAGAAATCAATGGGAATCTGGTCCTCACCATGGCGCTGTACTTCAGCTAGATGGTCAAACCTCAGTTGGGACACACACACACACACACTCACACACACACACACACACACACACGCAGCGCTTGCCAGGCAAGCACCACGGCCACGGATTGACTAATGTCGGCTGTGTGTTCACCAAGTGGCACACAGGGTATCACCCTTCCCACCTGACAACCGGTCGTCTGGTGCACCACTTCCAACAGCCGCCGCTTCACCGGATCTATTTCGGTCTCCACGACAATCACCGTGTCAAGGCCGAGATGGGCCAGCGCTTGTGCCGTAGCACCCTGACCCGCGCAATCTGAGCAGACAGTCACCTTGCAGCTGGCACGCCGCGCAGGCAGTGAACACCGCCGTTCTGCTATGTGGGCCGCCAGTCGTTCCAGTCTGTGAAGCTGCTCATATGACATGGCACAGCAGCCCTCACCCTCTAGCCAACCCTGTGAAGCTTCAGGCAGCGGTTTCACATTTCACTAAGCTCAATACCAGACCAAGTGGTCCAATGCACACAGGATCCAAAGCCAAAGCCGAGCTGAGACCCCGGCAGCGTCTGAGATCCAGCTGCCTGCCGCAAGAATACAATAGCAACAGTTTAACGATCACAGTGCTGACCGCAGACGGACTCAGAAATCTTACCGAACTTGTTTTCCTCGCATCGCACACGCCTCACCCTGCTGTGCTTCGGACCCAGGCCTCGTGCCAGCTTTTGTGGCTGATCTGTGGCCTCAAAATTCACCCGGTCATTGCCACTGCAATTTGGTAGTCTCTCAGCAGAAGGGTACTTCGTTTTATGTTCACCCTGCGACGAACTCGGTGGGCTGCCTGGAAGACCTCGACGAGATACCCTTCAGCCGCCTGCTGAAGAGCGTCCAAGGCCTCACCATTGATTTTGAACTTGTGCTCCAGGGAGTCAAGGATGGCCTTCACCAACTTGGCAAACTTCGCGCGGGGGACCTGCACCGTGTTTTTGAGCAGTCGCTTGTCCCGCGCAACACGTACTGACATACCCTTCTTCTTCTTCTTGTCCTTCTGACCCGTCACCCTGGGCTTGTCCGGAATCTCAGCTTTGACCTTGATGGGCTCCTTTTTCACTTGCGGCTCAGCTTTGACCTGGATGAGCTCCTTTTTAATTTTCACCTGTGCCTTAGCTTTGACCGTGATGAACTCCTTCTTCACATGTGACTTCTCTGGCTTCATCTTCTTCGGCTCCGATGATCTCACCCTTGAAAATGATGTCGGGCGCTGGTCCCGCTACCATCACGGCTCTCACGATCTTGGAGCGCATCTTACCGAGCGGGCTATTATATTTGAATCCAACCCCACCAGATTGGCACGAGGCACATCACCGGAACCTAGAGATTTGTGACATTTGCTCCTAGCCTAATATTTGCCGTCACAACAAATTGCCAACAATCCATGACTTTCCGGAACTTGAGCAAAGGAAGCGTGCAGTTGAATCGATCTTGCTCAATTGCTCAAGCGAGGACTCACTCTCAGTGAGCACTGACACTTAAATGGAGGCCGCAATCGTCAAACGGTGCGGGCCTGCTTCACGTCGACTCCGGTAAGCTGCCAGCGGCAGAAATCCACCGTCACCTGAAACATTGCGTTGTTTATTGACCGAAGGAGGTGTGGGAGGTTGGAGAGAGAGAGAAGTAGCAGCTTCGGAATCGGAACTTTATATTTGCCTGGGTTGTAAACCCCAAATCCACTGATAACAAACAGCTACGGAACATTTTCCTTGCACGGAAATGTCCCAGGGGACTGCTTTGCACTGAGACCCTACTACCCTGCTTAGTCAATACCCCTATTTTCGGGTTTAGCTAAACCCTAAATTTCCAACCAACCTGGCTGGGGGAGGGCAGTGTAGGCGTCTCAAACAACAGCTCCGGAACGTTTTCGTTGCACAAAAGTGTTCCGCAGAAGGGTTTTGCAAATTAATTGAGTAGTAGTAGTAGTAGCAGTAGTAGTAGTAGTAGTAGTAGTAGTAGTAGTAGTAGTAGTAGTAGTAGTAGTAGTAGTAGTAAATAGTAGTAGTAGTAGTAGTAGTAGTAGTAGTAGTAGTAGTAGTAGTAGTAGTAGTAGTAGTAGTAGAAGTAGTAGTAGTAGTAGTAGTAGTACTAGTAGTTGTTGTTGTTGTCGTTGTTGTTGGTTGTTGTAAACCCCAAATCCACTAACAAACAGCTACGGAACATTTTCCTTGCACGGAAATGTTCCAGAGGATTGCTTTGTATGGATCTGTTGACTTCTGTTTAGTTAGAAACCCGACACCTGCTTAGTCGCCCAAGCTTAAACCTTATTTTCGGGTTTAGCTAAACCCTAAATTTCGAAAAAACCTGGCTGGGGGAGGGCAGGGCGCCTCAAACAACAGCTCCGGAACGTTTTCGTTGCACAAAAGTGTTCCGCAGAGGGGTTTTGCACGTTAATTGTCGTACATTAGTAGTGGTGGTAGTTGTAATAGTAGTAGTAGTAGTAGTAGTAGTAGTAGTAGTAGTAGTAGTAGTAGTAGTAGTAGTAGTAGTAGTAGTGGTAGTTGTAGTTGTAGTCATAGTTTATTATAAACCCTACAGGCATTCATACCAGTCCAGGTGCCGCACCCTCCGATGTCCAAGGCGAATCCCCGGCGGAGCATTCACCTGCAAGGGAATCCAGATGTGATTCGCGGATTCATGCAAAACCACTCCGTGGAACACTTTCGTGCAACGAAAACGTTTCCGAGCTGCTATTTCAGGGCTGGGGCCTCTAAACCCTGTCTTTAGCAGACTCACTTGTAAAAGCTAGACCCCAATACGACAAGCTTGGTGACCCCAAGCTTCACCTTAAGAACCTGGTATTAATCACCAACAAAAGCTGCGGAACGTTTTTGTTGCGGGAAAGTGTTCCGGAGAAGTGTTTCGTACGGATTACGGATACATTCTTAGATGGTTTACAATACACAAATCTGGGACGCCAAGCCCATAATTCTGCAGGATATTTCGGGCGAGGGTTTTGTATGGAACATCAAGTAGGTTGCAGTTGCAGGCTTTCATATAAGTTTACTTAATCCCAAATATAACTTTAGCTGAACCTGAAAATGAGGTTTAAGGTTTCCTTGACGCTGACAATCGGTGCTGGGGGGCCTGCCGTGGCGATGCTGCAGCAGCCAAAAGCACCTGCGAAGCAAAACAGTGCATATTCAACACACGATTGCAAGGGAAGCACGCTGCTCTCGGACCGGAGCAAGAAGCGCTGTTTTTTGGTCGCGAGGAGTCGGCGGAGGCACTGTGGCCATCAGAAAGGACCCCTCGAGAATCACCCTCGACACTGGTGGGTGCAGGTAATTTCTTATGACTCGATGGATAGTCCTTTCAACTGCTGTGTTGTCACCCTTGCATGGGTTACCTTCCTGCTTTAACTTCGACTCGACCAGATGCCGAAAGGACTCCTTGAATCAGAACCACACCCCTCGTTGAATCAAAACTACACCCTCGGCGCTGGTCTCTGGAGACATTAATTTGTGGCCCGATAGATTGTCACCTGACCTTAGCTACATTCCTCCTTGGACCGGAAGCCAAAGGGTTCACGTGAGAATCACTCTGAGAACTCTGAGGGCTGGCGAAAGCAATGTACTTGAAAATGTTCTGATATTATTCAAGGCCAAAGGTCTTAAGTTGGGAGGTCTAAGACTAAGAGTGCCCTCATGATTTTCATGCCGAGTACACCCTCCACCCGGAATCGTACCAGGGGTTCTCCTCGCGAGCTAGGGCCTCGAGTTGGACCCGTTCAGTATTCACCCTACCAGATATCCACGCATCCAAACTCTTCGTCGGGGAGTTCCATTTCGCCCGAAGAGCTTGGATCCTCGGATGCAGGAGCTTCTGGAGTTCAAAGCGAAGCACTTGGTTGCCATTGCAGAATGTTTGCCAAGTCGCATCAGGAGGGCGATTCTGATTCGCCCGCGCTCACCGAACTCCAGGAGAGATTTCACCGCTGCTGCGGCTGGCGCGTTCACCTGGAAGTCGGAGAGCATCTCATCCCTGAGCTGAGCGTGATCATCAGCTGACATGTCATCTATGCATCTAACGCAAGCCCACTCACCCTGCAGACAAGGTGCAAAACCTGGACGAGGTTGCCCTGGTTATGCCAGCCCTTTCCGGCGCCTTTCGTCACCGCTGCGACGATGGGGTCGGCATCGGCCTGGGTGTGCTTGCCCTTCTTGCCATCACCCTTTGATGGACTACCGCCCGTGCCAGCATCACCCTTGTTGCCTTTCTTGGACTTGCCCTTCTTTCCACCATCGCCGCCATCACCCTTGGAGGGCTTGCCATCGCCCTTGTATCCCTTCCTTTAGCTGACTTCTGAACCCCTCGAAAAAGTTTTACCTTTAGCTTATAAGTTGATATGGAAACCAAAAAAATCAAAATCTTCCATAAGAGCGCCAAGTTTCTGTCCATCACCGGCACTCTGGGCAAGAATCTGGCCCATGCCCAGATGAGAACCCTTGGCATCACCCTTGTTGGCGCCATCGCCCTTCTGTCCACCGCCATCTCGCGTGCCCTTGGCGCCATCGCCCTTCTGTCCACCGCCATCACCCTTGTTAGTGCCGTCGCCCTTCTGTCCACCGCCATCACCCTTGTTGGTGCCGTCGCCTTTGCTCCCACCGCCGCCATCTCCCTTGCCCTTCGCGCCATCGCCCTTCTGTCCACCGCCATCACCCTTCTTGCCTTTGCTTCCATCACCGCCATCTCCCTTGGCGCCCTTCTTTCCACCAGGGCCACCACCCTTGGCGCCGTCACCCTTGGCACCTTTCTGTCCCCCAGTGCCACCATCGCCGCCGTAACCCTTGGCGCCGTCACCCTTGGCGCCGTCACCCTTGGCACCTTTCTGTCCCCCACCGCCACCAGTGCCACCATCGCCGCCGTCACCCTTGGCCTTGGCCTTGGTGCCTTTCTTTCCTCCAGCACCATCCTTGGCGCCCTTTCCACCATCACCCTGGGTGTCGTCGCCTTTTTGTCCCGAACCGCGGCCACCATCGCCGTCATCACCCTGGGAGCCGCTGTGCCATGCTTGCCTTGGCTGACTTCTGAACCCTGTTATCTTTCAGATTCCTTGTCGTCAGTAGTTTATAGAAATCCCAGGATAAGCTAAAAGGGAGCTATCTTAAGAGTTAGCCGGAAGAACGCCAAGTTTCTGTCCGTGGTCTCCCTGATCCTCCTCACCCTGGTCGTTGTAGTGGCCATCACCGTCGTGGGCCATCTGGCGACAGAGGCCACTGGAGGCCGTGCTGATTGTTCAGCCTGGGCTTAGTAATTAATTAGGAGGCAAGTGCAGATGCAACCAAGAACCGAATGCAGACAAGAGGCTCCTTCACCACTCGTTCAGCGGCTGCCAGTAACCAGGTCGAGGCGTTCTCCTTCTCACCACTTGTGTGCAGGTGGCGAGCTATGTCGTTGGTGGAACCAGGGGCCAGATCGTGCAAGAGATAAAAAACTTGCTGGGCCCCCCTGTCCAGGTGTCGCTCCGCGACTCCACCCTGGTTGATGGGCAGAAAACTGCACGCGACGGAGTTCTCGGACGGCCTCCAGTCCATGTGATCACTCTATCTTCCTTAGGTGGCTGTCTAGTTGACATAGTGAGTTGTGTAGGGATCGTGCTAATCTTCTTTGTATCGTCGTTGTATCGTTCACCCTATGTGGCGGGCACTTGTTCTGGAGCTCTGCAGGGTGCCATGCTAATCTTCTTAATCTCACCCTCGGATGATCTTCTTAATGACGACTGTGTGCTGCTCTGATCTGCACATGATGTGTGGCATGCTTCAAGGCGGCCTACTCACGTGTCTGGGCCAATATTTACAGCGGTCGATTCACCACTGCTCAACATGCCATGCCACCGTGCGCGAAGCAATCAGACAGGCACACGACAAAAGCTGTGGTGCAGGCAACGGGAGGGTGGCACCTGCTGTGCTGTCGTCACTCTGCCCAGGAAGTCTGCTGGCCGGCCTGAGAGGAAGAAGCAGGAGGAATGACTATCACCCCTGATCTGCAGAGCCCTTGTTACGACTTCTCCATCCTCTTAAAACAACAAGATCTGCTGACCTGAATCCAGAATTTCTAATCTAGCTCACTAGGGCTTGCATCACCTTTCGTCCTGCTTGCGCAAACAATATTAATGAACCAACACCCTTTGAGTGTTGTCTAATGGCTGCCTAGACAGCGAAAATCGCATGCTGTCGTAAGTACCCTACACCTAGCCGACATTTTAAGACTAGTCACCCTATGACAATACAACGGCGGCTAGTCACCCTACAGGTTTGCGGCGAATGTTACATGCCGCCTACTGATTACAGCCCCTCCACCCGACTTAAAAAATCCCCCATCACAGGCAACAAACTCACCATTCTGAAAGCTCGGCCCTGCCCAGCTGGCAAGCCGACCAGCCGCGAAGAATGCCTGGGCTGCAAGGATCTGTGTTTCAAGAACCCCCTAGACCATCTTTAGTAGGGTAGTTGCAGCACTGGTTAGTTACATCACCCTGAAGCCGAAGCGCTGTCCTGACAGCAAATGGCAAAGTCACCCTTGCGGAAGAATGGATAATAATATTAACACCAAAGGGAAATCACTCACCGAAATAGGAGCCCTGAAGGGGTAGGCTTCATAACATAGGGTTTTGACGGGTTTTGACAAGCCATGCCTCAAACCCTAAGGCCTATATCAGAACATCCTAGACCTTGTCACCCTTGCAATTCAAGGACACAGTCGATGAGCAGTTGCACTGTTACTGTACGTTGCTGTTGTCGTGTTTTGAACTATAGCTCAGCTTCGGTACGGCCTTTTTCAAAAATGCAGGCGCCATCGGTTGCGCAGGGCTGTACAAGTGAGAAAATCACCCCTCAACGACTGGCCTGGGCAGCACTCACCCTAAATTATGGTCTGGTTTACAGTACCCGTAACATTGATATGTCATATTATTATCACCCGTCAAATCATAATAATAGTGTCACCCTTTGTCTAGTATATTATTATCACCCTTTGCCCTTGCCCTTCGTTGGCGGCGACTCACCCTGGTCGGCTGTTAAATCAACCTGGGGAGGGCCACCCTTGCCCTTCATGTCACCCTGAGGCGGCATTGGCATGGTGACCGGCATGGTACCCTCACCCAGGGGGAACGCGGCAGGCTTGCCTTTCTCACCCTGAAAGGGAGCCTTGCCCTTCGTCATGTCACCCTGGGCGGGCTTCCCCTTCTCAGCGTGGGACGCGGCAGCCTTGCCCTTCTCACCCTTGCCCCCCGGGTCACCCATGATGAAGGCACGAAGCTCACCGTTCTCTTGGTTGAGCTCGTTCACCCGAGTGTTGAGTCGGTCCATCTCGGTCCGCATGTTGGCCCTCACCCTTCTGTCGGTGTCGCAGATGTCGGCGAACTTCACATTCTCAGCGCGAATCTTCTCGTTCTCTTGTCTGCACGCCTTCAGGTCACCCTTGGCCTTGTCCAAGTCTCTCAACGCCAAAGCGTCCTGCACCGCCAGCTTTTTGGCGTGTTCACCTCTGAGATCTCTGACCTCGTTGACTCTGCGGTCCTGACCAGAGATGATTGCTTTGGGAGTGCGTTTAATAAAGACACCCTTCAGGATCTTTATTAAAATCTATTGATGTTCGTCAATCAATTTATCCGATTATCGCCATAAGCCTCGGCTTCGCTGAGCTCACTCCGGAACTGGAACTCCTGGTTCACCATTTTATCCTGCCAGGGGGGTTCAAGCTCTGCTCA
This sequence comes from Symbiodinium sp. CCMP2592, assembly GCA_905221615.1. Classification (NCBI taxonomy): domain Eukaryota; class Dinophyceae; order Suessiales; family Symbiodiniaceae; genus Symbiodinium; species Symbiodinium sp. CCMP2592. The sequence continues at coordinate 246,818 of CAJNDT010006183.1, read as the reverse complement.
ACTAGCTAATTAAACGGGGCTTAGGGGGGGGGGCCAGCCGGCCTCCAACAGCCTCTTCTCCCTGTCACTCTGGACATCTTTTTCTGCCAGTTAGGCCTTCAGGCGACATTGTTTAGTTACCATGGGGTCGGGCTTTGGAGTTTTCAAAGTCTGGCCTGGAGGGCTGAGATCCGCTCCCCGTTCTCGTTCCCTTCCCTCACCCTTCTCTCCTAGCAGGGGTTCAAGTTTTTATTCGTTATTGTAATAAACCACCTAAGCCTATCAACAACGACGTGGGGTGCTACTACGAGGCACCGATTTTAAACTTTAGAATATCTACTGTTACTTCTATCCAACCCCAAAGCCGCACAACCTGAACCCCACAACCCTAACCTCGAGGCGCCGCAGCTGATCCCGCAGATCATCGATGGTCGTATTTGCAGCGGCGAAGAGTGACCCTCGCATCCGTGAGGTGGCGGTTGGAGTCCTTCCAGCAATGGAGAAGATTAGATGATAAGTTTCAGGGTGCAGGGTAATAATAATTATGAGGGTTTTAAGGGGGTCGGGTTTATTAAAGCTAGTGATCACAAAAGTCCTGGTCTGCTCGTCACCCTTGCCGCTGGCTTTGCCTTTGTGGCCGCCGTCCCAGCCGTAAGGGCCCCACTCACCAAGGCCCTTGCCCCAGCCGTAGAAGTCACCCTGGTGAGGGGGACCAAAATCTGGATGCCGCCAGTCCATGGGGCCGTAGTCACCCTTGCCATGGTGAGCCGGCTCCCAAAAAGTCGGATCCCAGCCGAACTCACCCTTGCCGCCAGAGTGAGAAGAAGCCGGATCCCAGGCCATGGCGTCACAGTGTCACCGACAAGTGATGACAGCGCCTACTTGTGTGTCTCTCACCCTCTCTGCCCTGCAATCATCATGAATCTCGCAATGTCCCTCGCCTTAACCTTATCTCAAAATAATCTGTCACTCTATCATCCTGAGGGAATTTCGAAACCCTCACTTGAGATCTCGCTCTGCGACAACATGGTTTGCACCGCGCACACACGGCCCTATCACCCTCACCTTTGACCTCAAGCCTTGCATTGCAATCACTCACTCTATTAAATTAAAGCAATACACGGCTAGTGCGGCCCAGGTTGCCGTGCGATCACCCTGCCGATATGAAGATGGCCAGCAGCCGCAGCCGTCTGCAACGGAAATGCAAAAGCCAATAACCATCACCCTACAATACAATGGCACAGGCATCCAGACATGACATGTCACTGCAGCAGCACTCACTCTGATGCAAAACACTTCCGAAACTGAAGCAACCTTCAATGCAAGCACTCTAATCACCCTTTTAATTTTAGCACTAGACTACCAACTCGGGCGAATGTATCTCCTGCCAAAACTTGTAGCTACTCTAGTCACCCTAGATAATATGAAACTTTAGCATGCATCTACAAGTCTACACAGTCACCCTAGGGCCCTAAAAGACAGCGAAAGTCTAGCATGCTGTCGAGTCACCCTACAACGGCCAGTTATCCTACAGGTTTGTGGCCGCCTACACCCTATGGCTAGACAGCGAATTGTCGCATGCTGTCGCACAACAACCTACACCCTACCGACATTTCTTACAATCTAGCTCAGTCTACAACGGCTACTCACCCTACAGGTTTTGCGGCGAATGTTGCATGCCGCCTTACCCTACACTTACACTTAAAACTAACTGCCCCCACCAGTGCTGACACTCCCTGCCTGGTCACCGATGATGTCGCCAGTGATGGCCGGGGTCACTCTTTGAAGGATTAATTAAACTAAGGTTAAAGCCTTAGGGGGTTGTGGGTTGAGGCGGTCGGGTTTGGGGTGGGGTCGAACTTTAAGGATAGGGCTTCGGGGCTTGGTTTTGTACATCACCATGAAGTCTGTAGGTTTTAGGGTGGGTGAGATTACAGGGTTATGTCGTTGAGAGGCTCAGTACACTTCTCGGTTTGTGCGTGTCATCCTAAAACACGGGCCTGAGTGAGCTACGGGGCCGAGCATTACTTCAACCAAAAAGAAGAGCGTCAACCCCTAAACCCATCAACCCCTCACCCATTAATTCAATTAGTTTGTATCACGATCACCAACTCCGAATCAACCCTAAGTGGAAATCTCTATCTACTGTATGCTGGAAAACCTGACTTAGAACAGGTCTGTTGTTGGGTTTAGGTCTTTAGGGCATTTTTGCGGTTTTAAGACTTAGAGTTTGTTACCAACAGTCACCATTGTTATGATTGTCTTATTGTCACACTGCTGGATTATTGGTGGTTCGGGCTTAGAGGTTTTGGGGGGCGAGTTTATTATTAGGGTTTCGGGACACTTCTCGATTTGTGCGCCGGCGTATTTGGTGCACTTCTCGGTTTGTGCCTGTCACCCTTGCACAGGGGCCTGAGTGGGCTACCCCCCAAACCTACTGACCCCTCTAACGAATTTATGTGAACCCAAACCAACCAACCCTCAGAATTATTTTCTTTATTTCACAAACCAAAACCCCCTCAACCCCAAAACTAATAATCCCTCAACTGACATCGAAGCGACTCCGAATTAGGTGCTGTTATTTAGGGTTTGGGGTTTAGGGTTTAGGGTCTGGGGTTTTAGGTTTTACTGTACAGGAAAGCTAAACATTACAATGCCAATATAGTAGCTTGAAATAAGTACCTTCCCCAAAAAGGGGATAAGGGTAGCACTGTTCTTCTCAGCTTCTATAGGGGCCTTCATCATTACCTCTTCTATTTTAGGGGCTCCTTATTACAATTGTAGTATTATAATGGCCCCCAAAACCCTATTCTAATTATGAAGGCCCTTATATTACATAAACCCAGCAGGTGAGCGGCAACTTGCCCAGATGGCAAGGAGATGATGCGCACCACCTTTCCAGCGAAGTCCTCCTTCTCCACGAAGCGGATGGTGGAGCCTACTGTAGTGGCCTTAATAGTTAGAATAGGGGTTTGGGCTCCTTTATAGTATAATTCTAATAAAGAACGCTAAGGAAAACATAGGTAATTATTTAGGCCTCTATATTAGTGGCACTTTGAAGATATTTGGGTCAGGGCCTAGGGTTTAGCACTTAGGCTTAGGGCTTTACAAGAATGGCCCCCGGTCAGGAATACCCTAAGCCCTCCTCAAGCCCTATCTGGATGGTCATCTGAATTGCAATCCTGGTACTGGGCGGGGCGTGGCTTGACTCTGCAATCTACAACCGATACTCAGATCTGAAATCAAAGGCACGCCAAAGTATCCAAGCTATTGAACTTTTGGTCCAATAAAAGCATCAGGCCCCACGAGACCAGATACCCGGATGATGCACATAGGGTTTTGGGTAATAAAGGAAGTCTCGTTCATCGAGAGTGGCTATAACAAAGGAAGTGTGCAGGGCATTCTCCTTGAAACGAATGATCTGATAGTTATCCAGATGCAAAACTTATGGCCCTTGGCGAAAGCAGTGTTACACGATGGTCTACTTCAGCCCATCAGAGCCCGTTATGAAAGCCCCCATGAGCACCACAAACACTTACCAAACCTTTAAGACGGTAAAACTATACATACATACATACCAAAAAACATAGAGAAAACATAAGTATACGGATTTACAGCCGACAGAGCATGTAATATATATATATATATAGATATATGTATATATATATATGTATATATATATATATGCACATAAACATATAATTACAACGGTTAGACAAGAAAAACCGAGTGAAAGAGCGGTGGAGCCACTTTTTGAAACGATTGCTGCAGGCTTCTGACCTGGATCTCATGCTTTGCAGCCGGCCCGAAACCCTGAATCGTGAACCCTTCTGTAGGGTCACTATAAATTCTGTATTAGGGTTGATATGAAGGACGTACCGGAAAGTAGAGTAATTTGTGGTAGTGCAGGGTAAAGACTAAATCCTAGGCCCCAAACCCTGAATTCCAACCCCGCATGCTGCCTTCGCAGCCGGCCGCAAACTGTTGGAAAGCCTCCGCGATCGCTAGAGAAGACAGCTTGCCTCAGCAAAAGCCAAAAGAGCCCCGTGATACAGCCTGATAGAGGGGCCTTAAGAATCAGAATAAGGTTTTGGGGGCTCATTATACTATAACCATATTGAGGAACCCCAAAATAGTATAGGTTAGAAGGTGCCCCCACCCATAAATAGTGGTATAATAGGAATATAATAGGGCCTTAATATAATACTTATAGTCACTATTACAGGGTGGGGGCAGCTTCTAAAGTACAGGTAATTATTTAGACCCCTACAGAAGGGGCCGGGCATTACGAATTCAAGCAAGGGCTTTGGCTGGACTATTCCGAAGTCTCCAAGGGTAAAAGGAGGGACCCTTAATAAGGACCCTTAATATAGCTGTGATATACCCATTATATAGCCCATTATAGGGTAGGGGTCCCCATTAAGGGTCCCTCGTTTTCCCCTTTGAATGTCGGCTCACGAACCAGGGACCCGGCATTCTTCCAGGTGGTAGACACCTCCAGGCTTCGGGTTGTTGTCTACTATTTGCTTAAGAACTCCCCCCCCCCCAAAAAAAAAAAAATATATATATATATATATATATATATATATAATCCCTATATTATCCCTATAAGGAATATAATTTATATTTTTTGAGGGTTCTTAAGCAAATAGTAGTAGTTGTTGTTGAGGACGAGAAGTGCCCGCGGGCAGTTAAGCTGGGGTTACAATGTTGCTGGGACCTCACCGCGCAGGTGTAGGGCAGCAAGTTTCGGGTTTAGGGTTTAGGGTTTACGGTCTAGGGTTTCGACACTGAATGGTGTGAGAAGGGGGCACAGTACGGTTGCATGCATTGCATATAAACAGGCTATAAAGAGTGTCCAGATACTTTCAGGATAGTTGTGGGGCTCTGTAAGAACACCTCTTGTTCATGCTTTAGGTGTTACACTTTGATGAGTCATCCGATGGGTTCTTGCTTATCCTTCTGTACTTTATGTGGTGTGATCCGGGCTTACGCTAAAGGGCCCCCCTAAGCCCTCGAACCCACAGCATTCCTTGTTTGATGGCTCGCTGTAATACCCAGAGACTCCGAAACCCCTACATAAAGGAATATTTCAACTCATAATACGAAAAATACCAGTAAGGAATATACTGACTACTATATGGATCGTAATACATAAGGATCCCCCTGTAACTTCGCGTAGATTCAGTAATTTCGTTTTGGGGGTTTGGCGACCCCAGCCGATGAGAGGAAAGGCAGCAAGGCCCCGCAAGTACCCCGGTAGACCTCATATGGGTGGTTGTCAAAATTGTGGCCCCTTTTTGGGTCCATATTATAGTACCTCAGCTAATATTTAGGGTACCCAACAAGGAACCATAATTTGGACAACTACCCATATCCTACCTCTCGGAGCTCGGGGTTCCTGTCTCTAAAGGGTTGGCGGTTTAGGGTTGGGCGTTTAGGCTTGAGGTTTGGGGTTTAGGGACCTCTCAGAGATTAGGGTCCCGGACTACAGGGTTTAGGGTTTAGGGTTGGGTGGGTAGGGACCTGTCATAGTTTGCATTGTTAGGGTTCCAGCTCTGTAAGGTTGAGGGGTTAGGGTTGGGGGTTTGGGGGGGAGGGACGGACCTAAAAGGGACTCTAATTGAGAGAACCGCCTAGGGCCCCTTCACTTCTTTCTGAAACTCCAAGATGAGCTACACCCGGTGAAGTAGACCTCCCTTTCTCGGAAAGAAAGTATCAAAGGGGAAAAGGAGGGACCCTTAATGGACCCCTACCCTATAATGGGCTATATACTGGGTATATAATGGCTATATTAAGGGTATATACCTAATTAGGGGTCCTTATTAAGGGTCCCTCCTTCTCCCCTTTGAAAGTAGGGATCCTAGTACTAAGGGCCCTTGAAGAGCAGCGGTTCGTTAATCATAACCCGTAACCCGAAACTCGACACCCGAAACCCTAAACCCTAAAGCCATAAACCCCTCAACCCGAAACTCTAAACTGCACCCTAAACCCGAAACCCCAAACACCCGAAACCCCTAAACTGAACCCCCCCGAAACCCGAGGCTGAAATCCCGGTGCTGGAGCCTTCCAGCTGCATCTGCCGCTCTCGCAGATTATACCACCAGGAGCCTCCCGGAGTCTCCAATATCCCTCAAGTAAGGGATACTCCTTAAGAACACTAGGGTTCTTAATATGGGTTAAGAAATATTCGTTAGTTAAGGGATATTCCTTACATTACAGTAGGGTGCTTGATATGATTTAAAGACTATTCGTTAATTAAGGGATATCGGAGTCCCTGGGCTATTCGTGCAGGGTTTAGGGCTGTGGTTTAGGGAGTTTTGGGCTTAGCGTTTCTATCTTCGGGTTTGGGGTTTAAGGTTCCTTCCCTGAAATATTCAAGCCCGTTTAATTGTTACTTGGAAGGGCAGGGGACTTAGTGAGGGCTCTTAAAGGGCTCCTTAAAGGGATCTATAGGGTTCCTTAAAGGGGTCTATGGGGTTTAGGGTTTAGGGTCTACTTGGAAGGGTAGGGGATTTTGTAAGTAGGTTTTAGGTAGAGTTAGAAGTACCCTAAATGGAGTTACCCCAATTATAACCCTACTTATAACCTACTTACTAAGTCCCCTGCTCTTCCAAGTACCGCTGGCTACTTTTGTCTATCCCTGCTCATGCACTGCTGGCTGCCCTCGGATTTATCTAAGTCGCGAAAAAGCTGAATACGCAGCTTTAGCCTGTCGTTGCATATGTGAACTCAGTTAAAACGCTCCTCCAATCCCTAACTAACCCGAAACTGAAAACCCAAACCCAACTGAGAAAAACATCCCTCCAGAAAGCTGAACCTAAAGTCCTTGCAAGGGTACAAAGGACCTATTGATTGGGTCATTGGGTTTTGGCCAGTAGTGTTGCGATAAGTATTTGGGAGACTCTCTGCATCTATACGCTTGTGAATCAGGCACCCTAAATCCTAACCGATACACCCTTGTGTGAGAAAGTGTCTTCCATGTCACTGTCACCCGAACTCTCTATATCCCGAAAGTGTCCAGGACGGACAGTCTTGTGTGGCTCAGTCTTAGAAGAATTTCTTGCTCTGTTGGCTCGAGGTTTACTCCCCCTTCTGCGCCAAGCCTTGGTAAACTGCAAGCTTCCACGGCATGCGCCACTGCTGAATGACGGCTTTGGGCGAGTCTGCCTCTGGAGATTAAAGATACTTTAGGGTCTACTTTTTGTGGAAGTAGGGTTTTAGAGTTGAGCGGTCATGGACTCAAGGTATAATTACGGAGGATTTTGGTTGCCGGTTTAGGGATTCTGGATCCATGGTTTAGGATTTACGGCTTGGGGCTTGTAAGTCTAGTCTAGAGGCTATATAGTTAACCTATGGTTCCCCGATGCCACACCTTAAATGCCTCAGCCCTGCAGACAATCCTGGAGTCCCTGCAGAAGGCCGAGGCCACGAATCTTCAATAAACTCGCAACCCTAAAATCTGAACCCTGCAAGATTCAGGGCCTACTTGGAGGGTCGGGGGGGTTAGTAACTGGTTATTTTAGGACTTGTAAGTACCATAACCCCAATTAGAGTCCCTTTTAGGGTACTTATAAGTCTACTTACTACCTACTTACTAAGTCCCCCGACCCTCCAAGTAGGGTTGGCTCCTGGCTTGCATCCAAAATCTGCAGCCGAGTTGCTGCCAGCTCTGTGTTTCCACCTGCAGGCAAGCCAGTGAGAATCATGCCCCCTTGCAGCCCTAATATAGTAAAATGAACAAACCGCAGGCCAAAACCCGAGTCCATCGTAAACCCTAAGCCCTACAACCTAGACCGTGAAACCTTAGTCTAATTCCCAAGGTGCCCATAGTATAATGCATCTAAAGGCTAGACCGTGAGAACCTGCGCCAATAAAACTTGATATTCCGTATCATGCTCCTTGCTTGTCTAGGATACCCAGTAACCTAAGAATAAAAAGGCCTCTCTTTTTGGTATTGGGTAACTTTATAAGGAACCTAGGACTACAAAAAGGGAATAAGGGTACTACTGGGCATCCTAGTTGTTGATAGAAACAGGGAGTCAAGGATTCCGGGTTGAGGTACTCTCTGCGTGGCATGGTCCTTCACTGGGCTTCTTAAGCAACCAGGGAGAAAAAGTATAAACTTCTATTTCATAATGGCTCCTGTAAGAAAAAAGCATGAGAGTGTGGTACTCCAAAGCCCAGATCACCACTATTGCAAATCGGAAAACCCAGTTCTAGTTCCAAGACACTCCCGAAAACCCTGAACCCCAAAACACCAAACCCTGTTAGGACCCGCCGAGGTCTCGCTGTCAACAAGGCCTAATGCCGAAACCACAAACTCAACCCGAAGAAACCTAAACCACGACCCTAAACCCTAAGCCTTAGCCTGAACCCCGAAACTGACACACCAAAACTCGAGGGGGTTTAGGGGGGTTTAGGGGGTTTGGGGGGTTTAGGGTTTCTAAAATCTGAGCCCCAAAACACCAAACCAACGTGACATGGCTTAGGAATCAGCGCGCGGGCTCCTGTGGTACCCGTGACCCCGCGGTCCTACACACCAAACACTACCTGGACTTTGAAAACTCAGCCCTTTTGTAACCTACATAACTAGACTAGACCCAAGAGTATCCTAGGAAAAAACAGGGTGCCCTTTTTGGTTTAAATGGGCTTGCAAGGTAACCTGAAGACTAAAACAGGGAATAAGGGCCTGCTCTAGGTCCTCAGATCTATACTGAACTTAGAACCCTAGCAAAAAATGTAATTTAAGCTGTTTCTTAGGGATTATAATAGCCAACAACTGAAAAACTGTTTCTAAGTACCCCTAAGAGATAAGGTACTTACAATGAGGAGCCTAATGCTGGCAGGTTATTTCGGGCTCACGTAAAGCCGTAAAGCTACGGCGCAGGCTTCGGGTTCCCTTTCTGCTTGGTGTAAGAGCCTGATTAAGAAACCTTGGGCCTTTATTCGGGTTCCTTATACTAGGATACCCAGTAACCTAAGAATAAAAAGGCCTCTCTTTTTGGTATTGGGTAACTTTATAAGGAACCTAGGACTACAAAAAGGGAATAAGGGTACTACTGGGCATCCTAGTATATAAGTCCTACTATTTTGGGGTCATAAGCCCAGAGTTTCTTAATCAGGTTCCTACATTAGAACCCAGTGCTCCTGCCGGAAGTAAGGCTGGGTTTTGGGTGTCAGGCTGCAGAGTTCGGGGTTTCGGGACCAGTATCGAGGGGACCAGAGAACAAGAGATGCCAATGCCAATATCTTTCAATACCCTCAAGCTAAACCCTACGAAGCAATCAATCAACCGGCGGCCACCCTAACCCACCACCCACTGATCCATCCACCCAACCAACCAAACAACCAATGACACAATCGCTCCGCCAAACATATATGATGAGCATGCATATATGTAGGTAGGAATGCATATGTATATACATATTCGTGTGTACCTAATTTTCGGTTAGCGTCCTTATTTAACTATCGGTTTACTTGCTTACTTACTTTTTGTTTCCCTCAATAGCGATGTCCATGCATTGCTATAAGGACGTGTGAATAAGGAACCCGCCGTATCTTTACGCACAAAAGTGACCAGATCTGGACCCTACACTGGTCCTAGTGGGGCCTCAATAATTAGAATAGAGCGGCTTTGGGGTATATTATACCATAAACATAGCAAGAAATAATGTAGTAATTATGAAGGCGCCTACACTAACCCTCTGCAAACACGGCGCCCTTGAGCCCAGGAACCTACGAGGACAGAGTCCGTGCCACGAAAATGCACCAAGTCGACCAGAGAGATGTTCGTATGCCTGAGGCTTAGAGTTTAGAGTTTAGGGTTCTGGGCTTTAGGGTTTAAGGTGTAGGGGTTTCGGGTTTAGGGTTTAGGGCTTCAGGGTTTATTGGAGGTTTGGGGTTTAGGGTTTAGGGCTTTAGGGTATAGGGGTTTGGGGTTTAGGGCTTATGGCATAGAGTCCGGACTTTAGGGACGAATTTAGGGTTTAACTAGACCCAAGGGTAGCCTAGGAATAAAAAGGGTGCCCTTTTTTGGGTTAAAGGGGCTTCTAAGGGAACCTGAAGCCTAAACAAGGGGAATAAGGGCCTACTCCAGGTCCTAGTTAAGCAGTAACGATTAGGCCGATGTTCGTTGGCCTTTCAACAGGTTTCTACGGGATAATAAAGGGGTTTCTATGACAACCATATGTGAGTATCCGAAAATAGGGGACCCTAATCTAGCACCCAAAATAGTAGGATCCTTATTGCGAGGATCCAATTTAATGTACTGAACCCGAAACTAAATCCACAGAGTTTGCGGTTTAGGGCTTCCCACTACACCGTGAGCTAAACCTGTGCCTATGAGCACAGGTGGGGTTCAGCGTGCGGTGCATGGGTGTCTAGTACATCTCTAATACATCTAATACACTAGTTGCGATAGCATTTTGGGGAAAGTATAGCACTTTCTGAAGGAACAGCAGTATTGTCAAGTGCTGAGGCTTCTATATTAGGGGTCTGGGACTTGAGGTCCAGGCTTGATTTGGGATTTCTATGGGTTTAGAATTTGGTATGGAGGCTTTGGTTTCTGTGGCGCCCCTGTAGGGTTTAGGGTTTAGGGTTTTGTGTCTAGGGTTTAGTTAGGAGGGCCTCCTCATCCTTGGACTACGTGGAACAGCAAAAAACCCGGAGCCGCAGAGCCCTAAAGCATCTTAAACCTTCACCCCGATGACAATAAACCCCTAGGCCCTAAACTGAACCCTAAACCCTGAACCCGTGAACCTAAAGCCTCGGCCCAATAACCATAAACCCCTAAACCCTACTAGCAAACCCTCAACCCTAAACCCAAGCACCCAGAACCCCAGTATGTACACAGTGCTCCAAGCCCTGAGCCCCGAATCCTAACCCCTCAACCATCCTAAATCATACACCCTAAACCCGCAAAACCCTAAACTTCCAAACCCTCAACCCCTAAACAACCCTCAACACAGACCAGGCCCATATACTCCTCAGACTTCCGAGACACGCATCCGTCACGGGCACTGTCATACGCCCGCGGACATCCCATCTGGCATCGGGACTTTTGTTATTGGGTTTAGGGTTTAAGTTTTAGGGCTTAGGGTTTCGGGTTTAGGTTTAGAGTTTTTGTTAGTGTATCGGGGCTTTTCCCTAGGGCTTGAAGGAATCATTTATTAAGGCTGTTGGGCCCCAAAACCATACTGGATAAGGCTTTGGGGCTATTTTGAGTCCCAGGGTTTGTTATTGGGTTGAGGCTTTCGGTTTAGGGTCCTTAGAAGGGGAGGCCTTTTGTTGTTGAGTTGAGGGCTTAGGTTCGAGGTCCTTTGAAGAAAGGACCCGACGGTTGAGAGATGAGGGCTTCTTGACTACTTGGAAGGGCAGGGGACTTAGTAAGTAGGTTATAAGTAGAGTCACAAGTACCCTAAATGGAGTTACCCTAATTATAACCTACTTATAACCTACTTACTAAGTCCCCTGCCCTTCCAACTAGAAGCCGAAGTTTCAACTGAGATCACTCGTTGCTCAAACCCTGAGCCGTGCTGTAAAGTTCAGGGCTTAGCGTTATCTAAGCCGAATCTACAAAGGAATGAAACTTCCGTCATGCTCGGAATGACTCTCTTGCTGAAGTGCGCATTGCTTCAGTAGGGGGTTGAAGGCGGTCTCCGGGGTGCAGGATTCAGGTGGCATGGAACAGCGCAACACCTCCTTAGGGTCCAGAGTCGAGTGCTTTTGGGCTTAGTTTAGGGTCCGGGGCCTAAACCTCAAACCTAAAGGCAGGGAAGTGAAACTGACCTTCCTGTGACTGCCTGCCCGATCCCTCTGTCTTCACTGTGTTCGCGGTGGAGGGGGCGCAAGGCCGTAACGGTCAGGGTCTTGGGTTTAAGGTTTAGGGGCTTACAGTTTCGGGTTTTACCCGAGCCCCGAAACAGCAACAATAGCCTGCAATGGCAGGAACGCCTGCTTGCGCTCGTTTGCATTCCCGTAGAGGAGGAAACTGAGGAATACATGTTTCGACTGGTGGTTAGTCCTCCTCATCCGCTGCTTCCTCCACCAATTGCCAACTGAAGCCGAGAGGCAATGAGAGCATGTGGGGACTTTCGTAGTGGGCATCAAGCCTCAGGCAGGCACCACTAAACTCATCACTAAAACCCTAAATCCTCAAACCCCCTGGACCCTGGAGACCTGTAACAGTATAGCATCCGACAACTCCGCTCACCCAGTGTACTCTACCAGAACCCACTTATTTTTGAAAGGTTCCCGATAAATTCCATATCAGGGTTAATCACAAAAACCTACCAAAAAGCAGCTCAAGGTGGCTTCAAGTACATTGGTAGATTGAGGTAGACCTACCCAGAGGCTCCATTGTAGTTCCTTTTTGGGATTACCTTGTGGGATTCTAAACTATGCCCCCAAAAAGGGACTACTATGGAGGCTTAGCGTAAAAACACACCCATGCTTTAGGGTTTAGGGGTTAAAGGGTTTAGGGGTTGGGGTTTAGGGGTTGTGCGGCCTTGTCTCAGAATCCAGGAGAACCTACGGTTTGGGACGTCGGGTGAACTGTGCGGTTTTTAGGGCTTTAGGGTCATGGTGAAGTGAGGAGGCTCTGTGGCTTTTGTGTGAGAAAGAATAGAGATCTGAAGAATTAGCAATTAGTACATCGCCTTCATAATCCCTGCACAGTAGTATCGACGTACTGTAGGGGCATTAATAGTTAGAACAGTGCTTCGGGGCCGATTATACTATAACTATAATGAAGAATACCACAATGGTATAGGTAATTCGTAGGCCTCTATAGCACTATACACTATACAATACCCCAAACTAATACTCCGACTGCACGTGAAACCCTCGACCCTGAACCCAAGGTTTAGGGTTGAGAGTCTCATGGGCTTCTAGGATACCCAGTAACCTAAGAATAAAAAGGCCTCTCTTTTTGGTATTGGGTAACTTTATAAGGAACCTAGGGCTACAAAAAGGGAATAAGAGTACTACTGGGCATCCTAGTTAGGGTTGAGAGTCTCATGGGCTTCAAGCAAGAGGCAAAAAGAAACCATTTGGTGAGGCCACCAGCGGTCCTGGTTCTACGGCACGGTTCAGGTAGGGCTTCGGGGTTTAGAGTCTTGGGGTTGGGGGTTGAGTGTTTCGGGTTTAAGGTTTAGGAAATATAAGACTACTGAAAAGTATATGTGGGACTCACGAAATGCCAAAGTTCCAGGCTGAAAGCCAGCAAAGGTATAAATTAATTATGGCATGGTGTGGTATACGTCCTGGTCACAGCTGTTATTAGGAACATAAGAGGACAGACCCTACATCTTTGAACGTAGTACAAAGCGGAGTCTCCGAAAATCTGAGACAAATACGACTATACTACGGTTGATAAAGAACCTGCATTACCCATAAGAAGGAATACACTCCCATAGTTTAAGGGCCCTAAGGTAATGCAGGATTTATATCATCAACCGTACTATACACCTTCATCGACAAGATCCGCCTTTGTGGTGAAGCCCGAAGCCTCAAACTGCCAACCCTACCTTAAGCCAGGAACTCCTAAAAGCCCTAACCCGGCAAAGCTTTTAGCCCCAAAACCACCGACACCAAGAACCCTTTCGAAAGCCCCCTTTGCCCTACTAAAGCGAGGGAGATCTCATACCCAAAACCACCAGAAAACACGAACTCTGAAAATGTCCCGAGCCCAAACGGTGCCTAAATTGAGCATGCAGGGTTCAGGGAATGGGGCCTCCCAGGTCTTTATAGTTGAAGGTCTAGTGTCTCGTGTTTTAGGGTTCCGAAACTGCATGTGGAGATCTATAGACTTAAGGTCCTAATTTCAGGGCTCAGAGGAAGGAGTCGTGGGGCTTTAGAACGGAAACTTTCAGACTGAGTGTTGCAATGCAGCCGCCTTAACCTCAACGCCTCCAGAACCTAAGAACCCTGTCCAACCCCAGAATCCCAAAACCCAAAACACCACCCCCTGATAGAAACCCAATACAGCCCTGTGTAAGAATCCTTGAAGGACCCTTTAAGGTGCCTTCTGCAGAGCTCGCTACATCCCTGGAACTTCCTGCAAGGAACCCTTTCGGAAATTTAAAGACGCCAAGAATCCACCGACGACTCTGTGAAGACCAAGTTGAAAGCCGCTTCCTTGCGGAGAGGCTCAGGGTCTTAGGGTTTACAAGTAACATAGGGGCCATAATCAGTAAAGGATTTCCTAGGATTCCTTTAAGTTGGGGATTGAATATAGGGGCCTTAATCATCACAATGAGGTTTTGGGGGCACGAAATACTACAATTACTTGTAATAAGGACGCCCCAAATAGTATTGGTCCTGTCTGTGGCCTGTTCAATTCAGGTAGCCTGATATGAACCACAGCATGTAGGGGCAATTGCATAAGTCGGAGCCGGCCGCCTGCGAGGTTGAGGGTGTAATTAACCTGAACTGGGGACCTGGTCGGAAAAGCAAGCAACATGCCTCAGTCAAGCCGAAGAAAATCGATCTTATGACAGGTTACCTAGGATACCCAGTAACCTAAGAATAGGAAGGCCTCTCTTTTTGGGATTGGGTAACTTTATAAGGAACCTAGGCCTACAAAAAGGGAATAAGGGTACTGCTGGGCATCCTAGATTTGATTTAGCCCAATTCCCGTCAAATCCGGACGCCCAGGGGAGCGCAGCTACAAGAAGTCGCGGGGCAAGATTTCGTGCTGCCCAGATTCGCGGGAAACGCAGGTCAAGAGGAAAAGCCAGAATGACCTTGCTTGCTGCAACCTCTACAGCAGGTCGACAAAAGTTGGAACATGGTTTGTCTCGGACGTAGCAGGTTTCAAAAAAAAGCTATGCAGGAAAGGGTCGTTGGGCTTGGAATATTGGCCGTTTAACATAACTGCAGAACAGGCAATATGATTATTAGTCTGTCTTACTATGAGCACAAAAACCTGAATAGTATGATCATGACTATCATAACTGAGCCCGCTCAGAGCCACTGTCGAGATGCGTCTGCGGCCCCCTGCAGCCCCGGAGAAGTCTGCAAGCTTGCTTCCTCCGCACCTTTGAAAGGATTCCCGTGGACTGGGGTTTAGGGTTTAGGGGCGCTTGAAAGTATCGTGGTGGACTAGGGGTTTAGGGTTAAGGGGCGCTTGAAAGAATCGTGGTGGACTAGGGGTTTAGGGTTTAGGGCCTACGGCTTACAATTGGTCTTTGATGCTGTGTTTAGAGCCTTGCACGAGCCCACATGCACATGTACGTAGACAGACCCAAACCCAAACCCCCGCCCGCACAACCCTAAACCACAAAAACCCTGAAAACCCTCAGCCCACAACCACAACACCTCTAAACCCTAAGACCGCTAAAGCAACAACTGTACACAGCCCAAGGCCTCAACACGGTTTAGGGTTTAGGGTTTAGGGTTTACGGAATAGAGATGCAGGCTTTGGGCTCATCCACAAAAGCCCAACCTTTCTAAGATAGACCATACACATAGAGCCCGAATAGCCCTTGTCAGCTCATCCCTGACCTCAACCCGTAAAAGGATCTAAAGCCAGAAACAGCACAAAGGCATCCGACCATTGTACGGGTTCAGGTGAGTTGTGTCTTCAAAGGCTCTGCTTTGTGGACTTCGCGGCGGCCTGTGTAAGAACTCTAAACCCAAAACCGTTAAACCCTAAACCCTAAACCCTAAAAACCCTGAAACCCTAAACCCCTAAACCCTAAACCCTAAACCCCTAAACCCTAAACCCTAAACCCTAAACCCTAAACCCTAAACCCTAAAAACCCTAAAAACCCTAAACCCCTAAACCTTAAACCCTAAACCCTAAACTCTAAACCCTAAACCCTAAAAACCTAAACCCAAAACACTCAAACTCTAAACCCTAAAACCACCTACACCCTCAGACCCCACGACTCCCTAAACTCTGAACCCTATACCTTAAAACCTTACGTTCATAAGACCCTAAGCTCTAAACCCTAAGACCCTGAACCCCATAACTCTTCACCTCAGCTAGGATACCCAGTAACCTAAGAATAAAAAGGCCTCTCTTTTTGGTATTGGGTAAGTTTATAAGGAACCTAGGCCTTCAAAAAGGGACTAAGGGTACTACTGGGCATCCTAGCCTCAGAGTGACCCAATGGTTCAGCCCGGTGGCTGTTCGCCAAGTTCGCCAACACGAAGGCTTCATCTGCTGAGAAGGTCCAGCCCCGGATGCTGCCTTCGGGTTTATAGGGCTTCGGGTTTAGGGTTAGGGTGCTTTTGATGCCTTGGGGTTTATAGGGCTTAGGGTTGTTGGCTTAAGGCTTGAGGGTTCATGAACTTCAAGAGATAAAGGTTTAAGAGCCCTTGGATTTCTTTTCGTCGCCCCTGTTTCCTTGCGCCTACACGGTCGGAAATGCCTAGGTAGACGGGACACTCATGCATGGCAGCAGGGACACGCAGCCCTTGGGTTTAGAGCTTAGGGTTGTTGACTCTGTGCTTGAAGGTTTATATAGGAAGTAAAGTTTAAGGGCTGCCTGTGGGTTTAGGGCATAGGGCCTAGGGCTTAGGGTTGTTGACTTAGGGCTTGAGGGTTTGGGAGGTAAGAGTTTAAGGGGCTGGCTTTGGGCCGGCGAAGGGTTTCGAACTCGGGCCGCAGCGCTTCGGAGATCTCAGGGCTTGGGAAGTTGAGGGGTTCGGGAGTTTGGGTTTACGGTAAAAGCCAGAAAGTTGGAATATGGATTAATGGTAGGATCCCCTATAATTTACCTTAAAAGGGTTACGATAATGATATTCCAACTTTCTGGCTTCTACTGTAGAGTTTGGTTCCTGTCGTTCCCAATGCTTTCTTTGAGGGCTTCGTGTCTTGGGGATGTTTGGGATTATGAGGATTTGGTTCGCATGGTTCGAGGTCTCAACAGAGGTTGAGGTCAAAGTAGTCTAGGAATACATGTACCCGGCTGGACTCTGTGCACACAAGAAGACAATATGTCACCCAGACAAAGCAACACCCCTTACTCACTGAAGGAATACTGTATACCCTGGGCTATCATAGTAGGTCAGGCCGGATAGGAATCCCCTATATAATGACTTAAGGGCGGATCCCTTAATTACATCCTATAGTGAACCCCAGAAAGTTGGAACATGGCTTTAGGAGGATTAGTGCTAGGATCCCTTATACTTTACCTCAAGGGCACGAGGATAATGATGTTCCAACTTTCTGGCTTCTACCGTAAACCGACACAACACCCCTGAATGGAACCCTTAAAGGAACCCGAAATCCTACGCCTAAACCCCTAAATGGAGCCCTTAAAAAAGCAGTTTTAAAAGGAAGCCTGTAAAACCCCTGAACTGGGTGTCGATCTCAACAGTACAAAACTTAGGGCTCTATTAGACAACAAAGGATATTACAACTTCTCCCAGATCGATACCTAGTCAAAACCCCCCAACCCTAAACCCTAAACTAGCCCTGAACCCTAAACCCTAAACCGCTGGTATGCACATCTCGCTGCCGGGCCTGCATACTTGAACGTGGTCGCTGCTTGCTGGTCACCATCCCAGAGCTCGGCGATGCCCGTGTTCCCACCTTAGAAGTTAGGATTGTATAGGGCTAGTATAGGGTTCAAGGTTTAGGGTTTAGGGTTTAAGGTTTAGGGTTTTGAAGTTTAGCGTTTAGGATTAGGGTTTAGGGTTTAGGGTTCAAGGTTTAGGGTCTAGGGGCCCCTTGGGGATGTAGACCCTCTCAATAAGGTCCCTTTACAAAGAGTTAGAAGTAGGGTTTAGAAGGGTCCCGTTTGAGGGGTCTCCCGAGTACTACCTAGGACACCTAGTCTGGGGATTAAGGTTTTTTGAGACGCATTGGGCTCAGGGCCGTTTCCTTCAGAGGGCCCGAAGTATCTGTATAGTAGGCTGCAAAGTTCAGAAATTAGGAACTGTTAGTCAGTTCTGATCTGGGAGGCATCCCCCATGACAGTACCTAGTACCCTTTGGGTTAAGCTTTAGTGAGTATAGGCTTTACGCGATTTTAAGGCTGTAGGGCTGCTCGAAACCACACTTGCCACTATGGAGCCCTGCGGCAGCATTGGGAGTTCTCTAAACTGGGATCCCTTTAAAGAGACTTACTACAAGCTAGCACATGCTACAATGTCGTAGCACGCCTTGATTGGTCTAATTGGGGGGGGGTGAGGCTTTCGGCACTTCGGGTGTAGGAACTCAAGAAGCTAAACCCTAAACCCCTAAACCATAAACCCGCCCAGAGACTCCAATATCCATTAAATACGGAATATTCCTTAAATCGTATTGAGGATCCTAGTATAATTTAAGGTATATTCCTTAATCAAGGGATATTGGAGGCGGTAACCCTCAACCCTAAAGAGTTTAGGGGTTTGCGTCTGTTTTGCAAGGGAGAGGCTTCGGATTCAGTCCATGTTTACGTGGCCCAGCCAAAGTACACCACGCTCGCGATTCAAAAGCCATGCTACAAAATCCCTAAACCCAAACCCCCCCCCCCCCCCCCCCCGCAACGGACAGTCTGAGAGTCCCATGCAGCTTACTGCAGAATCCATCTTGAACGAAAGCTCAGGCATTGCAAGCATTCATCTAAAAACATATGGTTCGGAGATGAACTACGGTCTAGGGCTTAGGGTTATCCACATATGTAAGTATATATGCACATGGTACTCTGCAGGATGGTACCAATAAGTTGCAGCAGAGCCTTACCCCTGAAACTTGAAACCCTCAGCAACCTGAAACCCTTAACCCACAAACTTCAAAGCCAGCAGAACCCCTAAACCATAAACCCTAAACCCTAAACAACCCCAGGGTTTAGGGGTCTAGAGTTTAGGGTTTAAACCCAGCCAAGTCCACCCCAACACCAATATGCTGAAACGTACGAGCTTCTGGCCCATAGCCCTAGACCTCACCCCAACCTTTGCAATCAGCAGACCCTGAACATCCCTGAACCCATCGGAACCCTACGTCCGAAACCCCCAAAACTCCCACAAAAACATATGACTAATCCTGTGCCCCAAGATCCAGCCCTCCAAACCCTAAACCCTACACTCAAAACCTCTGCATACGTAGAAAACAAGAACGTCAAGCCCCTAAAGCTTTTACGGACTACAAGCCCCTAAACCACCCCCAAACCTCGCTTAAACCCTAAACCCCAAGCCCAAAACCCCAAAACGCAAAACCCTAACTCTAACTCCCTAAACCCTAAACACCCTCAAACCCTAAAGGCCCTAAACCCCCAAACAAAATACACCCTGAACCCAGTTAAACCCTACCCCCCCCCCTCCCTCCCTCTAAACCCTAAACCCTAAACCCTAAACCCTAAACTCCAATTCCCTAAACCCTAAACCCTAAACCCTAAACCCTAAACTCCAATTCCCTAAACCCTAAACCCTAAACCCTAAACCCTAAACCCTAAACCTCATCGAGGCGCCACTCAAGAGGAAGCCTCCAGAGGCCGAGAACTGTAGGTGAGTGACCTTGCTTGGAGGGGGCTTTGGGGGACTTAGTAAGGGCTCTTTAAAGGGCTCCTTAAAGGGATCTATAGGGTTCCTTAAAAGGGATCTATGGGGTTTAGGGTTTAGGGACTTAGTAAGTAGGGTTATAAGTAGGGTTATAATTGGGGTAACTCCATTTAGGGTACTTATAACTCTACTTATAACCTACTTACTAAGTCCCCTGCCCTTCCAAGTGGCTGACTTCCCAGACCTTCGGGAGGATCCAAAAAGTCCTTAATGGGGGTTCCTATAAAGTACCCTTAGTAGTATAGGGCCCCAAATTAGGGGATCTACTTTCTAGATCCTCCCGGGGGTCTGACTTCTGAACCCCTCCGCAAAGTTAAACTCTTGGCCTCCTTACTATAGCTCATATAGAAACCCCTACAGTTAAACTCTTAGCCTCCTTACTATAGCTCATATAGAAACCCAAAAAGTTAAAGTCCTGAGAGCCAGCCAGAAGAATGCCAAGTGACAGAGTAGTCCACGCCCCTGGGCTTCAAGGTGGGTAGCATGATGAGGGAGACCCCTTCAAGGGTACCCCTTCCGAACCCTACTCCCTGGCTCTCTTAAAAGGGACCTTATTGAAAGGGTCTATATGCCCGAGGGTCCCCCTAATTCCATCTCCCACGAGGGCTTCGACCATTCATGGCTTCGGGTTTTAGGGTGTAAGGTATGCTTCATGGTTCAGGGGACTAAGAAACCAGGAATGTGAGGTTTAGGGTCCACGCCCCAGGGCGTTGAGAACTTCGAAGGTTTAGGGTTCAAGGGGTTTGGGGTTTCGCGTTTAGGGTTTTGGGGACCACTGGGAAAAATAGGCTTTAGAGCTTGTGCTTGTAGGGATTGTGAAAGGTCCAGGGACTATAGGGACGATGTGAATATGGGGATATGGGGTTTGGGGTCTAGGCTAGAGCGCTCGGGGGACTGTAGGAAAAATCGCAGATGTGGGGTCTAGGGTTTAGGGCAATGTAGGGCTTCGGGTCCAGCAGACTTTCGGGAAAACAAGTAATATGGGGTCTGGGGTTTGGGTAAAATGGGGTTAGGGTTTAGGCTTCTGGGTTCAGGGGGCTATTAAGACTCTACGCAGTTGTTTGGTTTAGGGCTTATAGGGTGTCCTTGCACCCCGAAGCCGTTCTCGGAGGATCAGAGGACTTAGTAACTAAGATTGTAAGTACCCTAATTGGGGCTATAAGTAAATCCTAAGCCCTAAAGCCCTAAACCTTAAACTCTAAATCCCTAGACCCTAATTATGGTTACCTTCTTGATAACCCAAGTCACCAAGTCCCATGATCCCTTAAGCAGGTTTAAGGGGACGGTACGGAAAACAGCAGATATGGGTAGGGTGCAGGGCTTGTAGGGTGTAGGGATTGAGGTCGAATCTATGAGGGTTTTAGGGTTATTACCGGCCTTGTAGGGGAATGTAGATGCCTACAATATACAGTAGTGCCATTCCTAGGTCTTTTTTTAAAGGGCCCTTTGGGGGTCCTGGCACACCCCCCCCCCCAATCGACACATAAACTGTAAACCCTTAACCCTATACCCTAAACTCCCAAAAAGAACCAGAACTCCGAATCCGCAAACCCCCACCACCGACCCACCCAGAGACTCCAATATCCCTTAATTAAGGAATATTCCTTAAATTATAGTAGGATTCCTAATATGATTTAAGGAATATTCCTTAATTAAGGGATATTGGAGTCTCTGGGCATAAACCCACCTCTGCTGCATGGGGTGACCATCTTGTGAAGTGTAGTGCCAGGTGGTCAGCCGCCCCTGCCTTTGGGATTGTCGGGTTATTTAGGGTTTAGGGCCCAGTTTTGGACGGTTTAAGGAATTTAGGGTTTAGGGAATTTAGGGGTTTAAGGTTCAAGGATTTTAGCTTTTTGGGCTAAGAGTTTAGGATTTTTAGGGTTTGGGGTTTAGGTTATGGGAGCGCATGCATAGTCTTGAGTAGTGAGTATCCATTACTACATATGCAGGACCCTATGCTGCTAGGGCTCTGTAACAGGTTCTATAAGGTTCCAAACGGTTTTCATTTCCCTAAACCCTAAACCTCGGAGGCCTCAAACGGTGGGATGAAGGTAGGTGGGGAATTCCCAAATGAGAGTCCTTATATAAGGGATCCTTGATCCTGCCCACATTCATCCCACCTTTTGAGGCCTCCGATAAACCCAAATCCCTAAACTTCTCGTGGATCTTGAAGTTTGAATTATCAATTGCTGTTGTCTAAGATTCCCGGAAGCCGTATGTAAACTACCCTAAACCCAAAACACTAAATCATTACCCAAAACCTTAGAACCCTTTTCTAATTATTGGAAACCCTTCTTCCTTATTGCGGCCGCCTTGTTCCGGTGTAGATCCAAGGCAGCGACGGGTGGAAGGCGATGCTAAGCACACCTTTGGATTTAAGTTCAGGGTTTAGGAGTTTCTGCGGTTTAGGATTTGGCGTTAGGCTTTAGGGCTTCCGGGGCTTAAGATTTAATCTAGGACCAATCCCTGAGACAATTACACTAGCCCCAACCCCTGATTGCTAAATCCCGGACCCGAGAGCCCCGAAATCCTATTTACGAATTCCTGTCCCTAAAGGCGTAGCAGAAACAGTATCGTTTAGGTACTGCCCCCTTACAGTAAGAGTCTATAATAGGGCTACTATTAAGATCCTAATATATCTATATTATGAATATTATTCAACTATTACTGGGTGGGGGCCGTACCCAAAGCATCGTAATCATCATCACCATCGTAATCGCCATTATGAAACAGCAAGCACACCGTCACGAGAGTCAACCTCATCGCACCTGGAAGTGCAACGAAGCAAATAGTCCAAAAACCATGACCACGATTTCAACATAACGGCTCGTAGTTTAGGGAAACATCCTCATCGGCAGCAGCATCAGCATGATACCCGGAGGCGCGCAAGCCAAACCGTTGCAGCGACATGATCGTGCATACAAACCTTTGCAGAGTGTTGTGCAGAGAAAGACTCGAAAAACACCAGCAAACCGTGTACACAGAACCCAACCCAAGCTGAATTTTAAACCCTGTGCCCCACAAAATCGATTCGACCCAACCCAAGGACACGAAAAAGGCAGAGGCCGAAAGAACTGAAGCAAGGCTTGCGGGATTTCTGCTTCAGGGTTTGGGGGTTGAGGGATTAGGGATTAGGGGTTTAGGGGTTGGTCTGGGGCTTAGGGTTACAAGGTTTCTCAGAGAACTCTATCGCGGCTCCTTCAGATTTCAGCTGACGAGACGATTGTCAACTACGTCTCCCTTGAATTTCAAGCGGTCCTGGATGCAGTTCATTCTTGGAGCCCTTGGAGGAGTCCTAGAAGGAACATTCATCCAAGGCCTTAAAGGAGAGCCCAACAGCCCAATGGATCGCAAAAACTGAAGGAATCCTTCAAGAAACCCGAAAACCTAAACCTAAAGAAAGCCAAAACCCCCAAACTGCAAACCTGACAGGAAAGCCGTAGGTAAGGTAAACCTAAACGCCGAAACCCTGACCCCCAATTAAACTAGACTCTAAACCGTAAACCCTAAACAGTACACCGAAACCCCTACACCTTAAACCTGAAACTAATGGCTGAGACGCTTGAGATGTGCGTCGCCGTGTACTGCGGCTGCAGAGACGGCGGCCTTGAAACCAACCGAGCCGGATCAAGGCGCTTTAGAGTGGTCTGTTTAAGTGTAGGGTTTAAAGTTAGAGTCTCGGGGTTTAGGGATTTAGGGCTTAGGCGGAGTTCTGCATTTTTTGTGCGAACAGTGTTTCACAAGGGTTGTCAAAAGGATTTTAGAAAGGCTTCATACAGGGTCATAGGGGTTCAAAGTATTATGGATGCATTTGGTTGGTGTTTTGATAGGACGTAAACAACTGTTTTGCAGGCTGTTCGAGTGCCGTATGCAGGTTTATCAGAGCTTGATAAATGGTTTCCCATGTCCATACGTACTTGCGCCCTAGTTGTAGTTTTCCTGCAACCCACATGTCTTTCCCACAACATTCACAGCCTGGGTCTCTGGACCACAGCTAGTTCTGATACTTTCCGTACAGTACTGCACTTGTTGCAAGGCATAGCCTTCAATTCAACGATCGCCCAGCACTGTTGAGCCCGTCAGTCAGTCAGTCAGTCTGTCTGTCTGTCTGTCTGTCTGTCTATCCGTCTGTCTGCCTGTCTGGTCTTTACAGACCTGCAACATTTACACACATGTGCGCACATAATGAACACTAGTATTGCTAATGCAAAGGTCATTAACATTGCTGTTATTGTTATTTGTATGAGTAATGGCATGATCGGCTTTTACCTGCCATTATTGATACGACTATGAGTAGTAATAACATCAGTATGAAACACCCTATGAGTATGACTACTTTTGATGATGTCATTGACATTGCAAGCCTTGCTCTGAGCATCATCATTATGTTAATATCCCTTAATTAAGGAATATACCTTAAATTATAGTAGGATCCTTAATATGATTTAAGGAATATTCCTTAATTGCGGGATATTGGAGTCTCTGGGTACCCAGAGGGTCCAAGTTCCCAAATAGTAGGGCTTCAGGGCCCAAAATCCATACTCTGAATGGTTTTTTGGACCTTGAAACCGTGTTATTTGGGCACTTGGACCCTTAGGGTTAATTATCATCATCGTCAGCATCAGACTGGTTAACATCCTCCAGCCCCCTTTACCCCGAAGTCCCAAACAGCTCGGCGCACGAGGGACCTTCAACTCCTCTATCTCCAGAAAGACAGCCCAAAGAACACGTACGGTTTAGAGTTTAGGGTTTAGGGTTTAGGGTTTAGGGAACTAGCGGCCTGAATGATTAGAATTGGTTTTTTAGGCTAAAGTAAACTGCACTATACTTGTAGTAATTAGTATTTGGCTTCTTCTAAAGTGTTTTCCAAGACGCCGCTTAAGCGCTTTGCCGCAGGTTTGACGAGGTTTCGACAGCGGGTGCTAGTAGCCGAAAGAACAATGGAGTCTGTCAGTGGAGTAAATCGAGCTGAACCTTGATGATCCAAACATAACAGCGGTGGTGCTGACAGGCATCATCGTCAGCATCAGGCCAATCATATAGAAAGCAAAAGTTGCACGGACTCGGAGAACGAACACGACCCAAATGGCAAAACCTATGTCCTGAAAACTCTAAACTCAACCCTCGGACGCCCGCATCTCACCAATCTCTGGCCGGGTACGAGAACGAGCTCAACTTCCAAATCATCAGGCCTTGGAGATGTCTTGAGGTCCACCTTAAACTACCGGGCCATACCTACTTCTGTGCAGCTTCTTACTATGATGAACCCTAACACGGATTCATAAGGCATAAGGGTCTTCCAAAAAGCAGGGTCTGATAGGTTAAAGTGGCTTATGCTTCTGCTCGTCAGTATCGACGGGGTGGCGCCAACAATAAGAAAAGCCAAATCTGTCACTGTTGGGTGATATTGTCACAGCAACACACGAACGTTACTCCAAATTTTCGACCCCTTGAAAAACCCTCCAAAAAATAGAAAACCTCAGTCCTAAGCCCCCAAACCCTAAACCCCCCAAAAAAAAGCAACAACAAAACGATTAAAGCAGCAGTGGGACGGCTGGTTGGAGAGCTGTGGGGTGGATCGGCGCCCACTGCCAGCCACCGGGTACCTGCAGGCTGGACGAGAACTGTTAAAGGGTAGTTGTCATATTGAGGACCCAAAAAGGGACCCTGATTGAATGATACTACAGTTTAAATTCTATGGGAGCTACAAAGGAATACTACTCGTAATCTCAACATTCTCAGACTTGCGGCGATCCTCACCGATTCCTCAGCCCTAAGGGTCCATGTGCCTAAATATTATAAACTCTGGCCTTCAAGTACTCCCTATATAGGTACTTTGTGGCCAAAGTATATACTGTTAGAGTACATGGACCCTTAGGGCTTAGGGCCCTAAACCCTAAACCCAAAGCCCTAAACCCTAAACCCTAAGCCCTAAAAAACCCTAAACCCTAAGCCCTAAACCCTAAGCCCTAACCCTAAAAAGCCCTAAACCCTCAGCCCTAAACAACCCTAAGTCCTCACCCTAAAAAGCCCTAAACCCCAAGCCCTAAACCCTAAACAACTCCCAGCCCTCTCTCCTCACTTCCAGGCTTAGGGCCTCCTCGCTGCAAGGCGAGAGCCGTCAGTCGCTGGGGCTCTCCTGCGGAGCGGGAGTTAGGTTTCTATACCCCCCCTTAAAAACCATCATAAAAACAATGCTTTAAATATTCTCCTGGCTTTTATATGAACCCTAAACCCTAAACATAATATCTTTAATATTCTCTTGGGTTTTATATGAACATAACTTAAACAATAATAAATCCTAAGGAGACGATAGGTTAAGGGTTTAGGGTTTCTAAGGGTGCTCAGGGATCCTTCAAGGGTTCCTCTGAAGGCCATCATTTAGAAGCTGCCCCCACCCTGTAATAGTGACTATAAGGGTTATATAGGATTATATTAGGGCCCTGATATATTCCTATTATACCACTATTACAGGGTGGGGGCAGCTTCTAAGCCATCATACACTAGGCTCCAAAAAGATGAAAACCGGATTAAGGACGATTAGTGCTGGAATTCCCTGGGTTTAGGGGTTAGGGTTTATAGTAAACCCTATAAAGTTGGAAACTGGATTAAGGCGAATTAGTGCTGGAATTCCTTATACTTTTTCTTAGGGATTGAGGCTACTGGGTTTCCAACTTTTGGGCTTCTCCTCTACAGGGGACTAAAGGTTGCCTACTCTATACTGAACTTAGAACCCTAGCAAAAATTGTAATGTTGTTTCTTAGGGATTATAAATTACAATAACCAAAAATTCAGAATTATTTTGGGAGTTAGATTGATGGGTTTTCGGTTTAGGGCTTGGCGGGGTTGCAGGGGTTTAGGGTTTAGGTGTTGTAGGGGTTCTAGATTGTTTAGCGGTTTAGGGTTTAGGGGTTTGGGGGTTTAGGGCTTCGGATTAGGATTCTTGTGCCTTTGAGTAGATGTTTTGGTGTTTAGGTTTATAGTGATTAGGAGAGAATTGAATCTTCGGGTGTTTTAGGGTTCAAATTTTCAATTTTAGGTGGCGCTTTGGGCCCCTCTTTGATTCCCGAACCTTGGCGACATGAAGTGCCCAGATACTAAACTTATATATACAAAAAAAGCAATCGAAATCACTTTTGGCGGGCCTAGAGCCGTAATTTGTGGGTACTTTTGCCCCACATCCCAATGGCCAGCACATTGAACCCAGAGACAATTAAGGACTTCATATGTGGGATCCTACTAAAATTCACAATTCCAGTGATATTCCTTAATTAAGGGATTTGGAGTCTCTAGGAAGACGCTCTACGGTTGATGATATAAACCCTGCATTACCTGAAGGACCCTAAGCTATGGGAATTGTGGTATATTCCTCATTATGGGGAATGCAGGATTTATATCATCAACCGTAGTATCGTGGACTAGTACTAATACTAATACTAATACTAGTACTAAAATTGAAAATTTAAGGGGTATTCCTTAATTAGGAGATATTGGAGTCTCTAGGAAGACGCTCTAGGAGGCCTTGATCGTCTGTGACGTGGAGACGCCAGGAGATCGTCGCCTCCAGAGGGGCCCAAAGGGCGTGAAGAAGTTAGGACTTGGGTTTATGGTTTAGGGTTTAGGATTGAGGGTTTAGGGTTTAGGGTTGCGGGTTGAGGGTTTAGGGTTGAGGGTTTAGGGTTTGCGGGTTGAGGGTTTAGGGTTTACGGTTCACGGCGTGAAGAAGTTAAGATTTGGGATTTGGGGGTTGGCAGTCGCAGATTATATGGATTACCTGTAGGCTCATACGCTGCCTTTTTTTGAGGGTACCTGATTTTGTGGCTAGGATCTGTTGTATAGATCGTGGATACCCGACAAAACGGTTTGGGTATGAGCCTGCAGCTAGGGTTGAAGGTTTAGGGTTTAGGTTTTGGAGGTTGGGGGTTTGGGGTTTAGGGCTTCAGGTTAAGAGGCCTTGAGATGTATGAAACCCCGAACCCTAGATGCTAAACCCCAAACCCTAAACCCAATTACCGAGACTTAAACCCTGAACCCTAACTGCTAAACCGTAGACCCAATTACGGAGCCTTAAATCATGAACCTTAACAGCTAAACCCTACAGAGCCTGAAAATCTGAACCCTCGATGCTATACCATAAGCCCTAAACCCCAATCACGGAGCCTTAAACCTGAACCCTAGATGCTATACCACAAGCCCGACATCAACCCTAACTCGAAAGCGACATTGGAAGGCCAAGCCCGTGCTTTGTAGGCCCAATGCATGTAGCATTGCTTGAAGCCCGAACACCATGTCTCAACGGGTCCTAGGTAGTTTTAGGGTTCCTTTAAAGGGTTCCTTTAAGGGTTTCTATAAGGCGATAGGGTTTAAAGGCTCCAAGGTACGTAAATAGTAGAATGTAGGGCTTCTATATGCGGAATACTTATTATGGTTTGGGAAAGTATCCCCCATAACAGTACCTACGACCCTTTGGGCGTGCAACTCTACCCCATCCTTCAAGTAGGTCCATTAATTACTCTCCAAACGCTAAGCCCGTGCTTAGAGGTCCAGGGCCCGATCAATCTGTACTTATAACTAACAGAAATAGCTACAGCCAGGGAATTATATTTGGGCTCAGTACAGTAGTAATCGGATCAAACTTTAAAAGATAAACCCTGCCAAGCACACCTTAATCTCTCAGGTTCCAAGCCTCCGAATTTTCGTCTGCATACAGCCAGTACATGGTCAACACGCTGTTGGCGCATCCTCGCTTGGACCCTATTCTAACATGTTATGATCTCGGGGGGGCGCTTAGGGTTCTGGGTAATGGGTTTGGCTCTCAGGGGGCTTCAAAGCCTTTGCAGCTAGATTCATGGACATGGTCAGTCAAACTAAGTCCAGCACCACGGCATTTAAGGTAAGTTTTGAGATCCTGCAGTAAGAGCCATGAGGAAGCCCTGAAAAAGTCAGATCCTAAAATCCCAGGTAAGTCC
Organism: Symbiodinium sp. CCMP2592; assembly: GCA_905221615.1. Taxonomy (NCBI): domain Eukaryota; class Dinophyceae; order Suessiales; family Symbiodiniaceae; genus Symbiodinium; species Symbiodinium sp. CCMP2592. The sequence continues at coordinate 218,377 of CAJNDT010006183.1, read as the reverse complement.
CAAATTGTCCGATAACCCCAACTCTTACGGGTCTTGGCCGATTCGTGCCAAAAGAAGAAACATCAAACCCAAAACAAGAAACATCAAACCCCAAACTCCCCCCTCCTAAACCCTATATAAGCACTGCCTGCTGTGTGGCAAGGCTGGAAGCAATCCTATAAGACATGCAAATGGATTTTTTAGTGTTTGGGGCTTGGGCTTTGACTTTTCAAGGCTTTTGAGCTCCGAGCGTGAGAAGTCCTGTAAGCAGCTGATGGCCATCGTTTGCCAGAAGCAAAACGTCTGCATCATGGGTCAACAGCCGAGGTGTCGTGCCAATCCTAAGCAAGTTTAATGTGGGAACCTGATTAAGAAACCCTGGGCCAATAACCAAAAATAGTATGACTCATCTAAAGAACCCTAACAAAGGCCCAAGGCTGCATAATCAGGTTCCTATATTAGGTTTGATCGGGGTCACGGGCTGTGGTGCTTCGAATTTCGGGTGTGAGCGGGGCGAGTGGAGTAGGCTAGGAGCTTCTCCTGCTGCTGACAACCCATGAATCCTAGGGTTCAGGAATATGTTGCGCATGTCTACATCGGTTTGCGGAAAGGTCTCCAGGCAGGGCTCAATACCCCAAAGCTATTCTAAATACCTTGATTCGACTATCAGGAAGCTGATGAGATTTCAAGTTATTCCTTCTGTTTAGTGGGCGTGCGACTCACTCTGTGTGTATGTGTGTATGTGTATATAACTATAGAGATATATACACATACATACATTTGTGTATAATATATATATATATATATACACATATATATATATATACATATATGTATACATATAGAGGCTTCGATAAGCTTTAAAAATCAGTCTCTACCAGAGATTCTTCAGCTGTAGCGGATGGAGCTGCCAGAAGTATACCTCTCCAGGGGGAGCAGACTTAATAGGGATCAGTGTTTAGGGCTCGGGTTTCGGGGTTTAGGGATGAGGGCTTCGGGGTTGAGATTTAGGGTTTACGTGGTGCTGCAAGAGAAACAAGTCCTACAGGAATAGCGATGGCACCAACAGCGGTAAATTGCAACCGGAACATCACGGTGATGGTGGCAACACGAACAGTTCGAACAAACAGCACCCAGACGTCTACATGTGAGCATGATGGTTGAATCCAAAATATAATGGCAATGGAAGTGAGAACGGACATGAGCATGAGCATGACAAAAACGATCGCGCTAGTAAAAAAACATGAGCATGCTCATAGCCATGATCCTGGTCATGAACATGCTCATGGTAAGGATACTGATGAATACGATGACAATGATTCTGATGATGATCCTTTTCATGTAAACATAACAGCGGTTCTGACTCGTGGTAATGACTTAGGTCATGGCAATGATGATAATAGCAACAAGCTAACTGTTGACTGCAAGAATATCATAACGCTGTCACACGAACTCAGCGACTAGGAAGGAATGTATTTGGAAACAGACCAAGATACTACCTATGCACCCTAACCCTAACCCCCAAAAAGACTTGTTCCTGAGCCTTTTCCTGTAGCCCCAAACACATGATTGCAGCACAAAGCAGCATAAGTCATGTACCTGCTTGTGAACACATGATTCCAAAATATACAGAATGCCAGAGCACGCCAGAAATGCCCTACATACGGCCGAAACCCCATTGATCAGCTCGAAAACCTGAGCTTCAAACACCAAATCCGAAACCCTACTCCACATGAAGCAGCAAACACACAACCTACGGGTCACGAATATCATGTAGAAATATGTGAACCCTACTATATTGAAATTATAGACCCAGGGTTTCTTCTAATCAGGTTCCGACATTACCTTTCTAACCTTAGAGCCCGAAACTCTAAACCCCGAACCCTAAACTAAACGCCTGCAGAAACCAAGAACCCTACATTACACCGAAAATGTTGGGATCCTTCGTTGTACAGAAATCCTAAGCCCGGGACCCAGAGCCCCAACTACTCTACCAACCGCCCGGCCATTTGGTAAGGGTTTAGGGTTTAGGGTTTAGGGTTTAGGGGTTTAGGGTTTAGGGTTTAGGGGTTTAGGGTTTAGGGTTTAGGGTTTTAGGGTTTAGTGTATAGGGCTGAGGGATTACGGTTTAGGGTTGTGGGTTTAGGGTTTGGGGTCTGGAACCTCGTTCTTGACTGCGACGGCCAATGCGAAGTCGCGCACCAACTGACGAGTGCAATTGGTTAAGGCTTTGCCTGTGACATAGTTCGGGATTCAGGGTCGGGATATAACTCTAGTCTAAACCATAAACTTTAAGCCGTCAGGGTAGGGACTCGGATTCAAGCCCAGTCCAGGGTTGAGGAGTTAGGGTGTGGGGTTTACGAGGTCGAATGTGCATGGGAGTGGGATTTGCGACTTGAAAGATGGGACCTCTGGGGATTTGCAGTCGGCTTACAGGGAACTCCAGAATTTGGAATATGGTTTCATGGTAGGATACCTTGTAATTTACCATAAAGGGTTTAGGATAATCATATTCCAACTTTCTGGCTTTTACTTTAGGGGCGTGAGCTTATTCTTATTCTCTTCCGCTGCTGCTGCTGCTGCTGCTGCTGTCGGGCATTGCGACTACGACTACGTCGATGTCCACCACTAGCAGATCTCATGATAGTGGCGATGTAACAACGGCAAGAACGGCTGCACTTGTAAATGCAAAAGAAGTAGAAGACTCAGCATCGCCACAAATGGACCAGCAGCTCGTGCCAGACGTCGTACTCGTGTGTAGTGTGTGGCAGGACGAGGAAGACCCAGCAGAACAGAAGGGGTGGGGGAGCAGAACCAAGAGCAGCGGTCGCTGTTGCGTGCGCCTGCGAAAACACGCGTCGCATGACCGATAATCGCAAGAAGCCAAAGCCTGGGGATCCACCGTACTACGGTTGATGATATAAATCCTGCATCACCCATAAGAAGGAATATACCATAATTTCCATACGTAGTTTAGGGTCCTTAAGGTAAGCAGGCTTGATATCATCAACAGTACTAGTCGTACGCACATAGCCCTCTGCCTTTCGTAAGACTAAGTTGCTTCAAGGTTCTATACGTGTCGGAAAGTGTGACAGAACGCTCTGAAGGTGTTATTTTGCCCGCACGCCCAAAACATGCACACTTTGCAACTACACCCCGGAACCCCCCGAACAAAATCTTTACATAAAGTGAGACTGAAATGAATGCAAGATAACCACCTACGGAGACGAATGTTACACTTACTTAGAACGACTTTGGGCCTTGCGCGAGCCGTGCAAGAAACCCGAAGCTAAATTCTGACACCTCTAAACAGATTCTCAACCCAATACGGAAAGCCAAAAGCGACCGCCCTACAAGGGTCCTTTAAGGGTGCCTGTAAAGGCTACTATAAGGGATACTATGAGGTCCTTAAAGGGTTTATAAGGGATCTTTAAGGCATCGCTTTATTACGCTGGAGCCCTTGCAAACCCAAAACCCGAAACTCGTTTAATAACCTTCAAGTCGAGCCGGGGAGCTGCCAGGGCAGAGGAAGAGCTCGGCATCGTTCTGCAGACGATCATCTTTGTCTGCGGAGCAAGCTTAGGATGTACGTTGGATCTACCCATATCTGACCTCGACCCTAAGCCAGACTCACATCTACCCTAAACCCTAAAGCCTACTGGGATGAAAGATGTTCGTCCAAGATTAACAGAACTCGTCGCCTTCATCCACAAGCTCCTTGACCTGAAACCTAAAAAGAATCCAAACGATTGTTTAAAAGTTCTTCAAGGGTCGTTCAAAGGGTCCGTTCAGATACTCAACCTAACCCTATAGTTCTCGAGTAGACCCCTGAAAACAAGGATGCTAATTTCTTGCTACTCTTCAGCTTCAAAACGGGACCCAGAGTTAAACCTAGGTAAGCGTCGGCAAGCCTAAACCCTAAAACCCTGAACCCTAACCCCTCAACTTTATGAGTTCTTCAAGAATGCTTCTAGGCCCGTTCTGTTCGAAAGCTCTTCATGGATCGTTGCAGGGCCCCTTAAGGTACCTAACGTATGGGTTTAGATGTTTATGGCTTGGGTTTAGGGCCATCAAAGTTTTAATAGGGTTTTGTGGTATATTCAAGTAGAAGTATTAGCAGGAATCAGGGATAAGGGTTTAGGGCCTTATAAGTTTTTCGATGGTTTTGGGGTATATTTAAATTCGAAACATCAGCCGGAACTCTAAGGAGTTTTTACAGGCAATTACCTAAGCCCTATAGGAAGGGGTCCTTACGTGATCTTTGGGGGGTCTTCAAGGGAAGTTTCAGGGTTGGAGCTGAACCCTAACTTGGAAGGGCAGTGGGCTTAGTAAGTAGGTTATAAGTAGGGTTATAATTGGGGTAACTCCATATAGGGTACTTATAACTCTACTTATAACCTACTTACTAAGTCCCCTGCCCTTCCAAGAAGTCCTAAACTCCTAAACTTTAAACACTAATCGCCTTCGAGTCCCTATAGAATTCTTCTGTATGTGGCCCGCAATCCTGGTCACTGGTCTAGTACTAACATAGGAGTTAGGATTAGGGGGGCTTCGGGGAATGTAGACCTTTCAAGGGCTTAGGATTTAGGGTTTAGGGGTTTAGGGTTTGTTGTTTTTTAAAGTTAGGGTGACGTCCTTCTTTGTCTCTGCCTGCGCGTCTCCCAACAACATGACAAAAATTTTAGGGGTTTAGGGTTCAGTCCCTCTTAAGAGAGGCACAAGTAGGGTTAGGAAGGGTCCCCTTCAAGGGGTCTCCCTAATAGTACCTGGGGACGACAGCAGGCTAGAAAAAACCATGGAAAACCCCGGTGAAAGCCTACAAGAGCCTATCAAGAAGCCTTATCGAACCCTAGAGGGAACTACGATGAGAGCATATACCCCCAAACCCTGAACCCTATTTCAAACCCTTTTAAGAACCCCGGCACCTGAAACCTCAACTCCTGAACAATCAAGGCCCGCATATTACCGGCCCTGAACCCTCAACCCTGTTCACCCTAAACCCTAAGCCCTAAACCCTAGTCTAATAGGCCCTAAACCCTAAGCCCTAAACCCTAGTCTAATAGGCCCTAAACCCTACGCCCTAAACCCTAGTCTAATAGGCCCTAAACCCTACGCCCTAAACCCTAAGCATTCTAATTATCAAGGCCCCCTAAACGCTAAACCCTTAACCCTACTCTAATTCTCAAGGCCCCTACACGGAGAAGACCGGTGAAAGCCTATAAGAGCCTCAAATATAGAACCCTATGGAGAACTACTATATCTAGTTCATGACTCCTTGTTGGGTTTAAGTACGCATACAATTTTAAAATGTTACCCAACTATGACAAAGATATACGCCAAACCCTAAACCCTACTCCAAACCCGCCTCTTCACAGTGGGCCTCAACGTAGTCCACGCTGCACGAGGGCATCTCCTCGTGCTCGAGGCAGAGGCTTTCTGGGGGTTTAGGGTTTGTGGTTTTAAAGTTTTAGGGTGTAGGGTTTAGGGTTGAGGGTTTCTGGGCTTTGAAGTAATCAAGCGGAAAACCAAAAAAAGATAGCATACTGGGCCCCATAACCCTGTTCTAAGCATTCACGCCCCTATACTAAATACTATCATTAGCCCTTACTTATAGTAGCCCAAAAAGGGCCGAATAAAGGAACCCTAGGAAATCCCTCCTGAATCATTAAGGCCCCTCAATTTTTTAAAAAAAATGAGGTTGAGGGTGTCGGGCTCATGGTCCGGGGCTTAGGTTCAAGGATTTAGGGGTTTAGGGTTTTTGACTTGAGGCTTTGGATTTGGGAGTTCCCGAAAAGTTGGGGTACCTTATTTTGGGGTCCTTATAATACTAGGATACCCAGTAACCTAAGAATAAGAAGGCCTCTCGTTTTTGGTATTGGGTAACTTTATAAGGAACCTAGGACTACAAAAAAGGAATAAGGGTACTACTGGGCATCCTAGTCTTACTATTTAGGCAGCTTTCAGAGTTTAGGACTTGAGGCGGCGGCACAGAGTCGCCTATTCAGGCAGGCCTGGTGACCTCCCTTCCAAACCCCTGAAAGCTTTAGGACTTGAGGCTTAGGATTTAGGGTCTACAGCTTTCAGGGTTTAGGACTTGAGGTTTAGGATATGTGTTTTTCGAGCTTGGTATGTTTAGCCCCTCTTGTCCCAGATAAGCAGAAAGCAGATGAGAGATCCCAGTCGGGAAGGAGTTTAGGCTTGAGGGTTTACGGCTTCGAATGGCTCCGTGGTCATCTTTTCTTGATAGGCATTATACTTGGAAGGGCAGGGGACTTAGTAAGTAGGCTATACGTAGAGTTATAAGTACCCTAAATGGAGTTACCCCAATTATAACCCTACTTATAACCTACTTACTAAGTCCCCTAAAGCCCCTCCAAGTAGACCCTAAACCCTAAATCCCATAGACCCCTTTAAGGAACCCTATAGATCCCTTTAAGGAGCCCTTTAAAGAGCCCTTACTAAGTCCCCTGCCCTTCCAAGTAGCCTTCAGGGTTTAGGAAGTTCAGAGAGTTCCCCAAAAAAGCACTTAGGCAAAAGTGAGGATCGGGATATCCCGTCTAATGAAGCCCACTAAGGTAGGGATATCCCTATATAATGCTTATGCTTCTGTCCTTTTGGCTCCCTATTGAAGTGGGGCTTGGGAGGATCGTAAGTTCGGGGCCTTAACGATTAGAATGGGGTTTTGGGATATATGATGCCATAATTTAACGGAAGACCCCCAAGAAGATCTGGGTAGTTATTCTAGGTTGGCCCTTTAAAGCCTCTGAAAAATATTCTTAAATAGGGTGCTATTAAGCCCAACAAGGGAAAATAAAAAAAAAAAAAAAACAAGGGCCTACCTAGTGTGTTTGGCCCTGCTTTGTTTGATGACTTCGAAAGCGAACGACTAGAAAACGGCGCGACTAGCAGGGCTTGGAGGTTCAACTGCCTTAGCACAGGGACGAACCGAAAAAAATCCAGTATCCCTGAATTAAGGAATATACCTTAAACGGTTTAGGGTTTAGGGTTTTAGGATTTAGGGTTTAGGGTAAATCATATCAGGGATCCTACTATACTGTGAGGCATATTCCGCAATGAAGAGAAATTGGAGTCCCTGCGAAGCTCTTTGGGCAGTTGAGGCCCCTAAGCAGACAGGCTGTCTTTTGGTATTTTGTTGGCTTAAGGCTTAGCGTCTTTGAGTTTGGGATTTAAGGCTTCCGGGGCTTAGGGTCTGTGAGTTGAACGCTTTTTGTGTTTAGGGTCTCTTTGCAGACAGGCGGCCCAAAAGCAGACTTCCTTGTCATGGCTGGTGATGAGAAACAGTCCATCTTCGGATACCTGGGCAGCACAAAGCCCCACAACTGTGTGCCTAAACCGGGTTTAAGATGTCGGTTTCAGGCGGTGTGGAAGTTGAAACAAGCCCGTCATATACAACGGAAGATAACTTCCATGCCAGTAGGAGGCTGTGTGACAAAAACAGCGACTAGTCTCAGCATGTCACAACAACGACATCAACGTCCATGAGTGACGGCGACAACGACGAGGAACAGAGGTCATCATTACGTAGTACTCGCAGCCGACAGCCATACTTCCCGAATGCCTATGTGGGGTGGCAGTTCAAACTTCCAAAAAGACTAACGTATACGAGCCTCAAAAGTTGAAAAGTTGGGTGTTGGGCCACTGAGCAACCATTCATGGTGAGATACAACCATGTCCTGTGCACAGCTCCAACCGCCGCAGCGCATCAGCTGCAAAGGCTGATCGGGCACGGTCCTCTCTGGCTCAAGGCTGCGTTTAAAACTTCGGGTTCTGAGGTCTAGGGTGGGGTTCGAGGCTTAGGGTTTGGGGCTTCTTCTGCTGCAAACCCCACACCTGCAACTACAACGGCTCACAATTTAAATCGCTAACCCCCTTGCCGATAAACCTCACACCATACTCTACCTAAACCTTAAACCCTAAACCATACAAACCCTACACCCTAAACCATACAAACCCTAAACCCTAAACCAGCAAGCCCTTCATCGCATGAAGCACCCTCATAATCTCACGTTGGCTCTAGTCCTTGATTAGGTGATGTTGGGCTCTGGGCTTCATGAAACCTCGGTTTAGGGTTTAGGGTTTTGTGGCTCTTAAAAAGGAATCGGGGAATGGATCCCTATGATAGCCCCTTAAGCGGCCCTCTAGTAGTCCCTAAAACCCATTCCCCCATTCCCTACCAAGAACCAGACAGTCTCTTAAGGCTAGGGCTTGAAGGTTTGGCTTGGGGTTCAGGGGCCATAAGTTCAGGGTAGAACGGACGTACAGAAAGCAACTCCAGAGAGGCCTGAAAACCAAAGCCCAGCCAAAGTCGGCAAGACATGAAGTAGGGTTAAGGGTTTAGTGTTTAGGATTTGAGGTTTAGGGTTTACAAACAAAAGAATGGAACTTCGGGTGATGATCCAGGGTTTAGGGTCTAGTGTGTCTTTGTTTGTTTACTGTTTAGGGTTCAATAATACTGCTAAGAAAAGAATAAATAACTAATAACAGTAACCATATCTATCATCATAGCCACAGTAATAACAGCAACTCTAAAAAGATGGTGAGGACGATTACAACAAACGTGGTCAGACTCATTCTCATAACCGTCGCATTCACCACCGTCATCATACTAGAAACCGAAGCATATCCATACCTGTAACCCAATTATGCTAAGATTCTTTGGGAGCCTTGATGATTTATTAGGATTGAGTTAAGGGGTATGTTCAACTATACATATGACAAGGAGCCCTACGGAAAAAAAATGTGTAATGCTTCCGGCTTCGATCTATATTGAACAGCAACCTAGTTCTGCAACCCTGAACCCAAAACCCAAAACCCTACTAAACCCCTAAACCCTAAACCCCTAAACCCTAATCGCTTGGGGTCCAGTAGACTTCCATGGACTTGATCAGTCCTGGGCTTTTCCCCACTTGAGGCACCGGGAGGATCCAGAAAGTAGATCCCCTAATTTGGGGCCCTAATGGAACTTAGTAGGGTTCCTTAAAGGGCTCCTTTATGGGATCCTTTAGGATTTAGGGTTTAGGGTTTAGGGATCTAGAAGGGAAAGTAGATCCCCCAATTTGGGGCCCTATACTACTTGGGGTACTTTATAGGAACCCCCAATTAGGGATCTACTTTTTGGATCCTCCCGGGGGTCTGGGACACGGGCCATTGGTCTTTCAGGCTTCGGGGCTTGAGGTTTCGGGTTTGGGGTTTTAGGGCTTAGGGTTACGGGTTTAGGGTTTGGGGCTTGGAGTTTCAGGGTAAGGCTGTGGGGCTCTTCTGGTCGGTGCTTTGCCTTTGTGGGCTCCTTGCCGTCTGCCTAAACATGGGCCCCAACTTAGCCTTATTGAGCTTCAAAGTAAGGGTGTAGGGCTTTTCGGTTTGGGGGTTTGGGAGGTTCTCAGCTGAGGATCTAGGATTCAGAGCTTGAAGCTTGGGGCTTCCCAGAGACTCCAATATCCCTTAATTAAGGAATATACCTTAAATTATAGTAGGATCCCTAATATGATTAAAGGAATATTCCTTAATTAAGGGATATTGGAGTCTCTGGATTGGATGTGGAGTGTAGGAGTCTTGGAGCATTAGCTTGTGACTTAAAACCCTACAACTCTCACCTGCAGCCCGACAAAATATTACGTTATGACCAAGCTCTCCATGAACGCCTTTGTTCGGCTTTTGCGCATAGTGTTTCTGAAGTATCTGCAACCTATAGTCCGGATCACAAAATCTGACATAGTAGAACACGGTATAGTATTATACTACAAAATCATATTAATCTAGGACCCAGCGACGGCTGTGGATCTTCTGGGCGAGCGCCAGTAGGCAGAGGATGCGCCCCAGCGACATCTGGACAACCACGCGCAGGACGCGCGGGCTGGTGATGTCTAAGGGTTGTACTTGGAAGGGCAGGGGACTTAGTAAGTAGGTTCTAAGTAGAGTTATAAGTGCCCTAAATGGAGTTACCCCAATAAAAACCCTACTTATAACCTACTTACTAAGTCCCCTGCCCCTCCAAGTACAGGATTTGCTAGGACCAGGGCCTTCATGGAGGCTTTAAAGGAAAAGCCAGAAAGTTGGAATATGATTATCCTAAACCCTTTATGGTAAATTATAAGGTGTCCTACCCTGAAACCATATTCCAACTTTCTGGAGATCCATGTACAGGGTCTTAATGATTCAAAAAAGTCTTCAGGATGCCCAGAAAGGCCAACACCCCCTGCAGAAGAATGCTGTGGCTTGAAGGCTTAGGGGTGTTGGGCTTTGGGGCTATGAGGGTTCAGGGGCCTTTAAATGATTTCTGTGAGGGCTAAGGGGTTTAGAGGTTAAGGTTTAGGAGTTTGGAGGATTGGGGTCATGTGGTTTAAAGGGTATTTAAAACGGCTCTATACACAAGGGTGGAGCCTTAACAATTCGAACAGTGCTCCAACGGTTCCTTTGAGATAGATAAACGTTATATAAGGGTTCGAGATTGTTTTAATTAAGGAGCCCTGCTAAAGGAACAATAGTGGCAATTGAAGGCTTCTAGCTTATCCAGTCCCCGTTCCCCCGACACGGAGAGCAAACATGGTTCAGGGTCCAGGGTCTACGGTTGAGGGTTTTAGGTCCTATGAGGATCTACGGCTACGGGGTTGGTTTAGGATTTAGGGTCAGTTTAGGCGACTAGGGTTTGGGGTCTGCGGTTGAAGGTTTAGGGGTTAGGGTTGCGAAGACCTGTGCCCCGAATTGTAATCCCGAGCCCCTGAACCCAGAGACTCCAATATCCCTCAATCAAGGACTATACCTGAAATTATCGTAGGATCCCTAATATGATTTAAGGAATACTCCTTAAATTATGCCCAATATGAAGGAATATTCCTTAAATTATGCTTAGTATGATTCAAGGAATATTCCTTAATAAAGGAATAGTGGCGTCTCTGGGAACCCTTGCTTCCTAGAAGAGATCCCCCGCCTTCCGGCACGGACTCCCCCATGGTGCGAACGCTCGGGTGGGCGGTCGGGGTGTTTTAGCTCAGGGTTTCAGGTCGAGGTTTAGGGCTTAGGGTTTTTAGGGTTTAGCTTTAGGGTTGAAGGGCTTGGCTTTGGGGAGGTTAGAGGGTTGGGGGGTCAAGCACTGCTTCAAACTTGGGCTAAGACGTTGGGCTTATATGTTTAGCACTTCTTTCGAACTTTGCTTAATGTTGCCGTTACCTCTGATGGCTCTGATCCTGCGGTGAGTACCATGGTGCTTCATTGCACTTGGATCCGAAACGGCAGCTCGGAGGGCACCACTTACCGAAACTACCCAGTAATTTTGCAATCTACCTTAAATCATATTAGGGATCCTACTATAATTTAGGGAATATTCCTTAATCAAGGACTATACCTGAAATTATAGTAGGATCCCTAATGCGGTTTAAGGAATATTCCTTGATTAAGGGATATTGGAGTCTCTGGGTACCTGTGCTTCATGGCTGCTAAGCCTCGGAACGCGAGCTACGTTGGCCGATGCTGCTGATAATGAGACCGGTAGTGATGATGGTCATAGGGATGGTGTAATGTGAAGGGTAACAACGATGGTGATGATGGTGGTATCGGTGGTGTGACGACCTGTAGATCAGATACGGCTGTTGCTGCCACAGTTGCCCGTACCAACACGACACATGCAGCTGAGACAACGGCAACGAGTCTCTCCATGACCACGTCTATGACTTCGACTTGACTGCAACCGCCCCGACCAAATCTGACGACGACGCCTGACGACAGGTGCATGCACGTATTACTTGCAAAAAAGACCGCTACAAAACTGAATCCTAAATCTGAAGACCCCTGTGCTCCAATCCTTTAGGGCTTTGAGGTTTAAGCTTTAGGGTTAGGGTGTAATCAACCCTAAAGCCTAAACCCGAATCGATTTGGGCTTTGAGGTTTAAGCCTTGGGGTTTAGGGAACAAGCTACAATGTTTCTCGAAGCTGCCGTCGCGGCAAGTTAGGGTTTTCGGTCTAGGGTTAAGGGTTTATTGCCCCGCACGGCAAATCGAAGCTCCACACTTTGAACCCTGGAGTACTGGACGCTGAACTTCAAATGCTATCAGACATCACAGTCGCCCAAACCTAACCCCAGAACCCAAACCTAAACGCTAAACACTAGCCCTAAACCCTAAACCCTGCCCCACACCCCAAGACCCAAAACCTGAATGCTCGACCCTGGCCATAACCCTAACCCCCCTTGGCCCACATCCACATGTTGAGGCAACCTGTATGATCTCTCCCTCCTCCAGCTTCCGCGTTTCTGCGGAACCCTGGCGAGCTCTTGGGCTACGGGACGTGAGTTTGTCTAGTGTTCAGGATTTAGGGTTTAAGGTTTAGGGTTCACCTTAACCCTGAATAACTTACCCTGTTTAAGGACTAATATGAGGATATCACCCTAAACAAGGTGGGTTACTCAGGGTTAAGGCAGGGTTTAGGGTGGAGCATGGAAATTGAACCCTAAACCCTAAACCCTAAACCCTAAACCCTATAAACCCTATAAACCCTATAAACCCTATAAACCCTATAAACCCTATAAACCCTATAAACCCTAAACCCTAAACCCTAAACCCTAAACCCTAAACCCTATAAACCCTATAAACCCTATAAACCCTATAAACCCTATAAACCCTAAACCCTATAAACCCTAAACCCTAAACCCTAAACCCTAAACCCTAAACCGTGAGGTACGGGGCATCGACATGAGGGCGATCAAGCCATGCTGGGCTGGGGACCTTTGGTTGAAGCCTTATAAGTACCCTAAATGGAGTTACCCGAACTATAACCCTACCTATTACCTACTTAAGAAGTCCCCTGCCCTTCCAAGTGGCTTTTGGGTTTAGGATTCCAGGTTGTAGGGCTTAGCGAATTAAGGTAAAAGCCAGAAAGTTGGAATATGATTATCCTAACCCTTCTATGGTAAATTATAGGGTATCCTACCCTGAAACCATATTCCAACTTTCTGGAGTTCCCTTTAAACCCAAATGCCCCCAAGAAGAGTACCCAGAGACTCCAACATCGCTCAATTACGGAATATACGAACCTTAAAATTTTCGCAGGATCCCTGAATTAAGGGATATTGGAGTCTACATCCATGTCCTGACCTAAACCCGGAACCCTAAAGGCCTCAAAGCTTGTATACTATTTAACAACGCGGTTTAGGGCTTTCTCCGAACAAGACCTTGATGCAAAACTCTTGCGAAATCCCACACAAAATGGGGGTTTCCGAAAATAGGGGACCGTAGTACATTACCCTAAATAGTAGGATCCTTATTATAAGGACCCCGAAATAAGGTACCTCTCTTTTCGGAAACTCCCAAATCCTGGCGGCATGGCAGAGGCAGGCTTGCTCTCCAGCGCGACGCTCTCGCTGCAAGTGTAATGCCTAGGTTTTACCATTTGTAAGGGCTCAGGCTTCCGGGTTTTATAGTTTAGGGCTTCCTAAACCCTAGACCCTGAACCCTGAGTTTTATGGCTTAGGGTTTCGTAAACCCTAAACACTAAACCCGAAGTTCTATGGAAACCCGTCCCTAAACCCTAAACACAAGTTTGGGGTCCTACAACTATACTGAACTTAGAACCCTAGCAACAAATTTTAGCTGTTTCTTAGGGATTATAATAACCAAAAATGAAAAATTATTCCCTAAACCCTAAACCCTAAACCCTAAGTACCCCTAAGACAACAGCTCTTGAACCCATCATCTCCAACCCTGACTGATTCTCGGAGAGCCCCAATTTTTTTCCCAGGAATATACGGGAGTTTCCGAAAATTTGGGGTACCTTAGGGTTCCCTTAAAGGGTTACCATATAAGGGTACTATAAAGGTTCCTTTAAAGGGCTCTATAAGGGTTTAGTATTTCGGAAACTTAGGAGTACCTTCTTTTGGAGTCCTTATCATATAAGGATCCTACTATTTATGGTACTATATTAGGGTCCCCTACTCTCGGAAACTCCATACCTGAACTCATGATCTCAGGCCCCGTATATCGAAAGGTACATTTCCTAATTGAGGGGTTTGGATTAATTACGTACCTGGGCCCTGATCAGTGATGCTATTCCTCAGGTTCTTGACTACATTAGAATGTATCCCAAAACCCTATTGTTCCTGACTACACTAGAAGGTATCCAAAACACTAGAAGGTATCCGAAAACCATCCTTAAACCCTAAACCCTAAACCCTAAACCCCTAAACCCTAAACCTCTAAACCCTAAACCCTACACCGCCCCTCTACCCTAAGACCGCTCCAGGGCCTGCGAGGTCAGGCTTTACTCCAAGTACTCTGCGCGGCTCATCCAAAAAGTAGAGCCATTGATTTGGGAGTTTCCGAAAATAGGGGACCCTAATAGAGTACCTTAAAAATTTGGATCCTTATTATAAGGACCCCAAATTAAGGTACCCCCAAATTTCGGAAACCCCCATTTGGGACTCTACAAATAGTAAAGGGTACTATACAGGAACCCCCTTTAGGGGATCTACTTTTTTTGGCTCTTTCTAGCGATTCTGAGAAGTCAACCAACACTTGATCCCGCCCTTGGCGGTGGCCGCCCATATATTAAACCCTAAACCCTAAACTCCCTACTTGAAGGGTCATGGGACTTAGCAACTAGGGTTATAATTAAGGTATATAACTATACGTATAGTTATTTATAACCCCAGTTAAGGTACTTATAACCTTACTTACTAAGTCCCATGATCCTCCAAGTAGACACCTCCCAAGGCCCAAGGCGCTTTGGGTGCCCGGCCATAACGATCCTAAAAGGATATGCAGCCGGTAGCCCCAAGGACTCCAATATCCCTTAATTAAGGGATATACATAAGGTCTAAGAGTTCCTTACAAAGGGAATTAAGGAATATGCCTTAAATTATTGCAGGCTGCCTAAAATGATTCAAGGAAATTCCTTGATGAAGGGATATTGGAGTCTCTGGGTCCGCTACCAACTTGAATTTGTTCGGTGCTACATGTGCTGTGCAAAGGGAGGTTGGTTTCACACTAACATTTGTCCTACTATTCAGCTGCAGAAGTAAACTCTCGGAAACAAAGGGTTACTACTGGGGAACAAGCACTGCACTGTCCCGGGTTAAATTCAGGTTTGAGGCTGCAATTTCCTCACATACAGTGTTTGGCGGCTTTAGGTTTTGTTACGACTCTTGTGCTGTGCTGGTTCAGGGATTAGACAGTTTGTGTTGAGACAACGAGCAACTTCAAATCTAGAACCGATTATTCCACCCCTACACCGTATTGTAACGGAGGCACTTGTCGGACTCCTCAGCATAGGAGGTGCCCTGATTTCCTGGCAGGACCGCTTACAGTAGCTTCTCGAAGCTATGGCTTAAGGAGCCGTTCAAGGCTTCCGGTTTAAGGCGAAAGTCTACATCCTAATGCGGAAAGCAGCTGGTTTTGGAAACAGAAGAGATGTCACGACAATTGCCGAAGCGGCGGTTATGATCCTGGGCAGTGGTACCGCCCATAGGCAAGCTACAGCCACTCCTACAGCTACACCTTCTCCTCCTCCTTATGCTCCTCCTCCTCCCCATAATCCTCTCACTACTTCTACTACCACTGCCATCACTGCCAGCATCACTGCTACTGCTGTCACCACGATTAATGGCAAGAAGAGTACTACTACTACTACTACTACTACTACTACTACTACTACTACTACTACTACTACTACTACTACTACTACTACTTCTACTACTACTACTACTACTACTACTACTACTACTACTACTACTACTACTACTACTACTACTACTACTACTACTACTGATGACGATTGCATTGACGACAATAGTGCTGACAATAAATCCCTACACCCCAAACTACCCAAAGTATCCCAAAGTACGACTGTCGCTCTGTACAGTCACGAAAGAAGACTACGATTGAAGGGTTCCGGGTACAATACATACGTGCCTTGATAATTGGAAACGGGCTTGAGTGTTATTATCGTACAACAACATGAACCGTATTGGTGTCGTCATCACTTCCTATAGGATTGTTCGTGCGGCAGGTTTTTTTGATGCGAGCTTTCTCGGGCCTGCAGTGCATGGCAAGCCTCCGACGAACCCGTCTGAAACCTAAGCCCTAAGCCCCACCTTAAACTGACATAAACTAGATCTTCGTAGGTTCTTACTATAAACCCAGAATGGAATTTACAGGGGCCCTACCTTCCAGTAGGTCTTTGTCGTTCAAGGTAACTCCTGAACCCTCAACTCCCTCATCACATGATCCTTTCGGCACCTTTACAAGGGACCTGCAACCCCTTTTAAAAAGCAAAGCGGGGCTCCGGCCTTTGACGGTGACCCAACCTTCCGCGCCGTCTTTCTTAGCCTGGTTCCGTTCGGTTTGAGGGCTTCGGGTTTTGGGAGCAGGGTGCACATGTAATCTAGGGGCCTGATTAGAATACGGTCTTCCGGGTAAGTTTGTAGGAAGCGAGCACAGGCTTTTCTAAATAAAGAACATCTCCCTCTTCCCCATCACGTGGACCAAGGGTTTCTCTGAAGGGACGATGAAACCCTTAATCCTCATATACACTTGGATCCTGAGTAGCCCCCTTAAGTAAGGGTGCCCTTTTCCCTGCTATTTGGTTTTAGCACGGGGACCCTTACCAAAATGTAAAAAGGATACTTCTCTCAGGAACCTAGTACATGTAATGTCTGGCAAAGCCTTGGGCCCTCAATAGGTAAACCTTGGGAAGTAGAGTAGGATTATAGAAGCTCCAAAAGGTCAGTGATTGATTGTTGCTTTGCTGTCCGCAACACTGCCCGTGTGCAGCCGCCGAGTGTGAGCGCTGCCTGTGTGTACAGCACGGAGCAGCCTCCAAAAGGCTAAACCCTAAACCCCAAACCCTAAAGGTTACCTACTCAGCCCCTAAGCAAAAACAGCAATCCCCTTCTTGAAAGCTTAAGACACCTTAAAGCTTAAGCTGCAGCCTCGGCTTGTAGATCCCCTAGCTCTAAACCCTAAGCCCCAAACCATGACACTTGCTCTGGTCCTCAGGTTCAACCACTTCTTGTGACTAGTCCCTGAATGTAGACCACCGAGAAATATTCAGGGTGTGCAACCAGGGATGAACGTCAACCCTACACCTCACACTGATCCTTAACCCTGACGGTCCACGTACTCCGATAGTACATACATTGGCCTCATAGCAGTCCCTATTTAGGTACTTTAGGGCCCAAGTATTTACTATATGGGTACATGGACCCTTATACCTTAAACCCTATAGAACCTTGTTGTTTCCTTTAGAGGAACCCTTAAAGAAACCCTTTACGTAGATGGGTACATGGACCCTTAGACTAAGTTAAGATCCCTTGTCCTTAGGTCCTCGGCCTGCACTTTCACGCGGCTCAGAGAGCGCACCGAGTCCTGTGGCGAATGCGTCTCCACTGCTTGGTAGGCAAGAAAAAACTGGAGTACACCAGGAAAGGAAAGCAGTAAACACTACCCAAGATCCTTCAAAATTTTTGACTTTTGTAGTTATGACGGGTGTTGTTTGAAAGATCAGAAGGGTTGTAAAGGGTCATTGCCAACCCCTAAACCCTAAGCCAAACCCTAAACCCTAAACCCCTAGTTGCAGAGGGGTGGAGGTTCATATGGGAGTTTCCGAAAATAGGGGACCCTAATGTAGTACCCTATATAGTAGGATCCTTTTTATAAGGACCCCAAAATAAGGTACCCTAATTTTCGGAAACTCCCAAAGGGCTTTCATGGAGGTTTTTCTGGGGTGTTCTTCATTTGATGGTTCCAAGATCGGGTTCCTTGAAGGGGATCCTGCAATTTTGGGGGTTTAGGGTTTAAGGATCAGGGTTTATCATCATTTCAAATCTCTCATCTAGGGGTCTCGCCAACTGAAGTGGCGATTTCGGAGGGTTCACTGCAGCCTGTCTGCCTAGAGTTTCTGGTAGGCTGCCTCACTCACCTCGAGGCTACCCAGAGACTCCACTACCCCTTAATTAAGAAATATACAGCAAGTTTTAGTAGGGATCCTAATAGGATGTAAGGAATATCCCCTCGGGGATATTGGAGTTTTTGGGTACCATGCTGAGCGATTTGAGGCTAAGACATGAGAATCAAACCTTGCTAGCACGACAGTATTTTGATCTACATAAAGGAAACTCCAGAAAGTTGGAATATGGTTTCATAGTAGGACACCTTATAATTTACCATAAAGGGTTTAGGATAATCACATTCCAACTTTCTGGCTTTTACTTTAAATTCTACGACTCTTGGTCTTGCAAGATATCATGTCGGCGCAAGCACAGGCTTCAAAACTTGAGCTTCGCAGATTGACCACAACCATCTAGCTTGCAATGGTAGAACAAGTGACAACTGTCTTTTGTGACCCAACAGCTTTCTGAGCCCTAAACCCTGAAGCTTTGATGTAGCACCACGCGATCCACGAAGAGCAGCGGAGGTTGACAACTGGCTCTCAGCAGTCTCCGACGGTTTCAACACCCACAACCAGTCCAATTGTTCAGGCCCCGAAACTCAAACCCTAGAAAGCCTTGTAAGTACACTCATGAAGTCCTGGAGAGTCTGTACAAACCCTGAAAAGCCTTACTAAGCCCTACAAAACCTATTTGGAGCCCCGCAACACCTAGTTCACTTTTTCGACCCTGTTGCAGGGACCACCAGGAAACCCAACAATTAAGATCCTGAGGTCCTATCATATACTCTGATTCAAAAGTAGTTCCAAGCGGCTAAATCTTGCATCCTGCGGACCTTTTCGGTTGGGTTTCACTCAGACCCTCGCCTATTTACAGCGAGCCCATCATACAATTTGGGCGTTACCTCTGTCACTTAGAAAACTAGGTGCCCTAACGTAGGTTCAGGGTATGATCCTGTAGGCAGGGATAAGGATTTAGTCTATCAGTTGCGAGGTTTAGGGTTTAGGGTTTTCGGCGCTTGAGGTGTAGTGCAGGGCAGCCTTCGCCTGCTTGTAAGCCATTAGCTGCATATGAAGCGCTAAACCATAACCGCTACAACCTTCCATCCCTAAATCCTTAAACCTAAACCCCGAGCCGTAAACCCGAAACCCTCAGTCAGTTTACTGTTTGCCCACCTGCCTCTGTGGGCCCCTCTACGACATCGAGAACTTCGCCCACCTGGGTGAGGTTGAGGTTTGCGAGTGTTGGGCTATGGGTGTAGGTTTTTTGAGGTCTCGGAGTCTAGGGTTTAGGGTCAAGCCTTACGGTGTCGTTGGTGGTTACACGGTTTATGTTTGGTTGAGTTTTTTAGCGGTTTGCGACATGGGTTTGAATGTTTCGAGTTTACAGGGTTTAGGGTTTTGTCGGAATGCCGTTTCGGGGTTCAAGTTTGAGGATCGTCTGGCAGTGGTTTATGGGCCGTTTCTAGTGGGCCGGAATATGTCGAATGGTGTACTTACAAGCTTGAACCTCCTGTTTTTAGAGGCCTAAAGAACAGAACACAAACAAATGGGGATTGGTGCGATTATTGAAATTACGAACGATATGGCAGTCAGGTAGGGAAGAAATGTGTGAGGCAGCATTGCTACTCCGATGCTTCCATGAAACAGCCAAGACATTCGGCAAATAGACAAACACATGCCATTCCCGAGTAACCCCGAAGCTATTCTAAAGCCCATAAAACTGTCTGGCTCTTACTAGGGAATGGGGCAATGGATTATGGAGACTACCATTGGGGATTCTGTAGGGACTACAATAGGGATCCATTCCCCCATTCCTTACTGAGCAACAGACAGAAAATGGAGGATAGGGATGTAATTCCTTAGCTAAGGAAGGCCCCGCTAACGACAATCTTCAGGCTGCCGCTGCAGGTGATTTCCGCAGTTCAAACAAGGAAATTGCTGGAGAGGGCTTGTGCCCATGTCCCTTTTAGAACCCCTGTCTTCTTAGGGTTCAGGGTTAGGGTTTACAGTTTCTTCTGCCATCCGAGCCAGCGACGTCTAGTTTTCTCAGCGCCTGCCAGTAGAAAAGGCATGATTGTCGCAAGGCTTTTGAGCTCTTGCCTAACTTCGACCTACCCAAACCACTTTTTTCGTAGGGCCCCTGTACATTCCATATGATATTAAGGTTTCTAAGCGCCTACAACCAAAGCTGTGGCAGCTTAGCAGCCTAAGGAATGCTTCAGCATCGAGGCTTGCAGGCAGGCTCTACCCGGAACCTGCATGCTCTCTCCTTTAAGAACCCCACAAACCCTTGGCTGACTTCAACCCCTCCAAAAAGTCAAACTTTTAGCCTCCTTATTATTATAGTTCATATAGAAACCCAAAAAGTGAAAGCCTAAAGAGCCAACCAGAAGAACGCCAAGAACCCTAAACCCACATCAACAAATCCGGAAAACCGAAACTCAAGTCCGAAGACAAATTGCATCGTTCAGGAACTCTTTAGATGGGCCTGCTGCGGCAAGCTTGGCTGAGGAGTACGGTTAGGTTAGGATGGACCGAAGGGTAGCTGCGAAGCCCTTAAAACTCTACACCTCAGAAAGCTCAAACCCTGGACAGCAAATCCTAAATCGCCTACATCCGAAAGCCGCAGCACACTGCACCCTAAGAACCCACAAGACCCAAAGAGCCCAATGCACGTTGAACAAGGCATCTACCTCAAATCCTACAGCTGCGCCCTACTTTAAGGATTCCTACATAAAGGCGTCTTGGGTTCTCTGGGAGTACATTAACAACCCTCCGGAGAGAGCCTTTCCCGCAGAGATGTCGAAGGAGTTAGTGATGGCAATGCTCTGCTTGCCTGGGTTGTAGTTTCGGGGCCGTAAAAGCATTTATGAAGAGGCTGCTTTCTTTGAAACCCTAAACCCTAAACCCCCATTTTATGAAGAGGTAGCTCTACAGGAACCAAAAAGGAAAAGTAACAAATTTCTCAAAATGCCACCTAGATGCAAACCATGAGCTTTGCTGGCTTGAAGAACTCCTGGAGAGCATTGGGACGGTTTGGCATTTTGGGATGAAGGCCCCCTTTAAAGGTTTTGCTACGGTTTAGGGTTGAGTTTGAGGTTCCGTTCAAATCTCATACCAAGGTGCTGTATCGTAGGGGGCCACAAGGATTTTATGTGGTTTTACGGGTTGTGGCTCCCCAGCAATGAAACCCTCACCATTGCTGACCTCTATGATCTTCCTGAACCCCAAACTCTAAACCCTGAACCCTCAACTGTAAACCCTAAACTTTCTGAACTCTGAACTCGAATCTCTATTTCTAAACTCTGAACTCGAATCTCTAAACGCTAAACTCTGAATTCGAATCTCTATTTCTAAACTCGGAACTCGAATCTCTAAACGCTAAACCCGAAACTCGTCCTTGCCGGCACCATCCTTGAAGGTGACCCAGCCTCAACAGCGCCGCGAGGTCTTGCGCACAGGGTGTAGGGTTTAGGGTTTAGTTACGAGAAGCTGTGGCGGGCCCGAAACACAAAGAGGCCCATACCCCCATTAATTCAGATTCAAGAATTTCATGGGTGCTGCAAAGATATTTGCAGGGTTTATGGAGGGTTTGGGCACCCGGCCCCGTCCTTGATTAAAGGGGTTGGGCTCTCTGGAGACGCTCTGTGTTTGGTTTTGGTTCCAGACATCCGGGGTGAGAGGCCGCTAAACAAAAAACCTCGCGAGTCTACAAGGGTTTGGGTTTTAGGGTTTAGGGTCTACTTGGAAGGGCAGGGGACTTAGTAAGTAGGTTATAAGTAGGGTTATAATTGGGGTAACTCCATTTAGGGTACTTATAACTCTACTTATAACCTACTTACTAAGTCCCCTGCCCTTCCAAGTAGGGTGTCGGGTTCAAGGTCTATTAGGGTTTAAGGGTTTTTAGGTATAGGGCTCAATGGTAGGGTGTCTGTTCGGACATGATCGAACTCTACAGAGGTTCTAGTCTTCTACTTCTCCGGAGTCCTAGAAACTCTAAACCCCTACGCCCGAAACTCTAAACTCCTGCACCCACTGAAACCGTAAACCCTACACCCAGACCCCTTAAGCCCTAAATCCCTAAAGCCCTCAACCCCACACCACGTAAAATCAACACCCTATAAACCACAATCATGAAGGCCTTAGATTAAACACCTTACGCTGCAAAAACCTTACAAGCCCTACTAAGCCCTACACCCTAAACCCTAAACCCTAAACCCTAAAACCCAAATCCATCCGGGTGCTCAGGGCGCTACCGGTGCTTCCGTCCTGCTTAGGATTAGGGGGCCTGGGGCTTAGGGATTGAACTCATAAGAGGTAGGGGTTCTCTTATAGGGTTTGGGATTTATAAAGTTTAGGGTTTCTGGTTTAGGATTTCCAGTACTGCAAGTCTTCGGGCTAGGGTTCAGGATGTTTTGGTGCCCGGACACTCCAAAAACTACAATACCTAGTTACGGAATATACCTCTCGCGTTTGTTTCTAAGGCATATCCTTACTTGCCTTACTTAAGCGGGTTGGAGGGGCTCTGGGTGTTTATGCGGACGGATTGATCGTTGAGGACATAAGGCTTTCACTTAAGGTAAAAGCCAGAAGGCCAGAAAGTTGGAATATGATTATCCTAACCCTTCTATGGTACCCATAAAGGGTTAGGAGCTCGAGGTTGCACGGCTACTCTGAGAGAACACAGTAATGAGAGCTTTCAGCGGCATGCCACGTTGACCCAAAATCAAAAAATGTGTTTCATAAAACCTTGAGCTTAAACTATGTTTACAAACCTCTGATAGAGACGCTGAAAGTAAGGTTCGGGTTTCATGGCCCTAGAGTGCGTCTAGAGTTCAAAGAACGCTTCGGGTTTTGGAGTCTAGACTTGAAATGGTGTCGAGGCCCAGGGCTTTATGTGTTGCCACAAGGGAAACTAATTAGGGGTGTTGCAGGTTCTTTTTCTGAAGCTCGCCAAGCAAATTTCCAAACCAAGAGAAGGTTTCATTGGACCTGAAGGCATTTTATTGGGCTTTAGAGGGCTCTAGGGTTAAGAGGCAGTTACGAGGTTTGGGGCGTCATAAGTATGTAGGGTTTTTGAAACGTTTGTAGGGCTGTATGGGTTGATATAGGGTGTGCACAAGGCTTGCATCGGACTGCTTCAGGTTCATAATAATGCCCGCGGATGTCCCCAGCACTTGTACCTATCATTAAGTTAACAAACCGGAAACCAACCAACAAGAGCTGCAACAAGGTTCCAAAATAGAGTACCCTAAACCCTAAACCCCTAAACCCTAAACCCTAGCCGAACCCTAGCCCGAAAATGATCAGAACCAGCAAGCGCTGGACGATTTGACAGTCAGCTTGCAGACTTACCCCTCGAACACCAACTTCTAAACCCCAAAGCTCCAAACCCTCAACCCCTACACCCCTAAACCTTAACCCCTAAACCCCTGAACCCTTAACCCCCCCAAACCCATAAGCCCCTAGACCCCTACAACCACAGACCCTACACCCTAGACCCTCAAGCCCTAAACGGCTAAACTCCTAAACCCCTAGAACCCTAAACCCAAAACCCTAAACCCTAAACCCCTAAACCCTAAACCCCTGGACCCCTAAACCCGAAACCCCCAAGCCCAAAACGTCGCGATCCTGGCTGGCTTTGACCTTCATCCGATGGACTTCCGGGGGCTCCTCCTGAGATCATGGCATTGAGCCACGATGTCCCCAGTTTTAGGGATTTAGGGATTTAGGGTTTAAGGATTTAGGGTTGAGGATTTAGGGATTTAGGTTTTAGGGTTCTAGGGTTTAGGGGTTTACTGGGTTCCTGTAGCTCGGCAGGGTTCATCAGAATCGTTTCGACTTGATAACCTGTGGATCTCGGAATAGAGAGAACTCTTGCAGACACGCGTTTGATAACCGTCACGTTCTCCAGCACGAAGCACGCGGGTCACACTTGTTGGACGACCGCAGGGACTTTTTGGCCCTGGTCCTCCTCAAGTAGCTTTGCCTTGGAGGCTGAACGGCTTGCAGCTGAAGCCCGCAGTGTACAGGTGAAGGAACGGCGCTGTGTCACCATCCATCCAGCAGTGTCTGGGTATCTATCCTTCAGTGTAGGTGGCAGCTGTCCTTCTTCAAATAAGTTTTGCAGAATGTCCACGATGCGCTGGTCAACTTTCTCAACGGCATCTTGAATGCGCATCACTTGAAACTCTACCGGATGGTGCAGGATGGCAATCTCCCCGAGGCTATGAATCGGTACATCAATGCCGCCGCAGTCAGTTCCCACCAACAATCTTTGTGAAAGCTTGGCCCCGCGACGAGACCAAATTTGCTGAAGATTCGGGTTTAGGGGATTTAAGGGTTTAGCGTTTCAGTGGTCACTGTCGCCACTCATAGCGCAGCTCATGATTCTTCACTTGTTGTTGTTGCAAACCCCTGTCGAGTGCTTGTTTCATATGCAGAAGCACGGCATGGTTAATCTGACATCGACAAACCAGCTAAAGATCACGAACTCTTACAGGACGGCCGCCAATCGTCGTAGTAAAATCCCCTGCTGTCTAGATTTACAGTAGAAGCCAGAAAGTTGGAATATCATTATCATAATCCCTTTGAGGTAAATTATAGGGGATCCTGCCAATTTTCCATATTCCAACTTTCTGGAGTTCCTTTGACGGTTTCCGACATCCGGCAACCCAGACCCTGATGCTGGGCAGAGTTTAAGGCATGGATACGTCGAAAAGAATGGTTTGTAGGCTCTTTGTGGGCTCTACAAGGGCTCTATGGGGTTTAAGGGTACAGTGCCTTAATTCATTTCACTCACAATACGTCAAAAGTTATACTATAGATTAGCACAGGGACTATAAGGGATGATATAACTGATCATTGAGGTCTCTGAAACACACACTGCCGGCAACCCAAAACTCTGTGGAGGCAGGTGCTGAGATTTCGGGCTTTCACTCTTCGGGTCAAGGTGTTGTGCCCTAGAACTGTCTTTATGAACCTCACATCAAGCGATGAAAGCTCAGATTTCGGGAAGCCGTTTCTTTTTGAGAGGACAAAAAACCGAAACTTTGTGCCCAAACTCGCGAATATAGTAGGGGCCCAAATAGTTACCAATACTATTTGTTTGGTGTTCCGTATTCTGATTTTGTAGCAACAATGGGCCCCAAAACCCTATTCTAATTATTAAGGCCCCTACGCTATAGGACCTTACTCATAGCACCTTTTTAACGGAACCCTAAGAAATCCCTTTAAAGGAATCCTATTCCAATTGTTAAGGGCCCTATATTATACGCCCTTCTCCAAGGCCCTCAGCTGCAAACTTCGCTTCGGGCTTCGGGGTCCACGGCGGAAGGTAGTATTTCGGGCTTACAGGGATAAGGGTGTAGGTTTTTAGGGTTTAGGAAGTAATGCAGGGGCACTGGGGTGTGGGTATTGTGCAGCAACCTTTGCAAGGCCCACAAGGGGATACGATTGCGAACCAGTCAGACCTCACTATTGAGCATCTTGGAACAAAGTTAAGAAAAGAGAACATGAATCCGGGTATACTACCATGATAACCTGTCATGACTGTGAACATCTGTGAACTCTTGTATGACCCACAAAAACACAAAACCCTGAACTCTAAGCGCCTGCAACCCCCAAGAGCCTAAACCCTCCACATAAGACCCTGTAAAGGGCCATGCAAACCCCTTTCAAGAACCTTAAGGCCCGCTTATAAGTAAGCAGGGGCCTTATACCCTTATGATATACATCCTTATGTTAGGGTATGTGAACCCTAAACCCCAAACACCCCTCAGAAAGCTCAAAAGCTCGAGCCTTTCGAGGTCCCTCCAATATCTCGAGGACATCGCCGTCCTTGGGTGATTGGAGCTATCCGAATACCCTAAACCCTAAACCCCTAAACCCTAAAACCCTAAACCCTTACATTGTTTTACCTGCGTTTGGGGTTCAGGGCTTTGGTGTTTGGCCTTTTGGGACGAAGCGGGAGGTACCGACCAAAGCCAGGGAGGTGATGAGGACTGAAGCTTGAAAATGTATGGTCAGGATCCATAAGCTATTATGCCAAAGGGGGGAAGGAGGGACCCTTAATGGGGACCCCTACCCTATAATGGGGTATACAATGGGCTTGTAATGGGTATATTAAGGGTATATACCCAGGGGTCCTTATAAAGGGTCCCTCCTTTTACCCTTGGATTATGTGCACCCTACAGGCCGCCCATAAACCACCGCCTGAGCCCTAAACCCTATCAGGGCTGAGGCGTCAGAAAATTCGATGGACATTTTCAAATTCTGATTCTCATTGCACGTCCAAATCAGGACGGAACCCTAGGGTTCGGGGTTTAGGGTACTGTGGCGGTTCAGAGTTTAGGGTTTGGTTTAATGCTAAGGGCACTCTGGGGCTTTAGGGTTTAGGTTACTGTGGGCATGAAGGGTTTAGGGCCTAGGGTACTACTAGTATGATAGGGTAGTTTAAAGTTACTATAGGGTAGTTTAAAGTCACTACAAAAAGGTAAGGCTACGATACTAGGATACCCAGTAACCCAAGAATAAAAAGGCCTCTCTTTTTGGTATTGGGTAACTTTATAAGGAACCTAGGACTACAAAAAGGGAATAAGGGTACTACTGGGCATCCTAGGATACAAAATTCCCAGAATCCGAAACCGCAAGCCAAGAGTCCCTTAGAACCGAAATCCAAACCTCTCGCGGACCCCCATACGTATATTACCCTTTTGAAACCGAAGCTTGAAACTCTACAGGCTACTTCAACCCCCTAAAACCGAAAAGACCTGTATTATACTAAACCCTATAAGTCTACTTGGAAGGGCAGGGGACTTAGTAAGTAGGTTATAAGTAGAGTTATAAGTACCCTAAATGGAGTTACCCCAATTATAACCCTACTTATAACCTACTTACTAAGTCCCCTGCCCCTCCAAGTAAACTCTATCATCCTAAACCCCACAGGGTCTAACATCCTAAACCCTAAAACCTGAACCCTCAAGTCCCAGCCGCCTGTAATCGCTTCCTCTCGGAGCTGCTAGAGGAAAAGCCTTCTTGCAAAGGCGACCTGTTTAGGGTTTAGGGTTTAGGGTTTACGGTTTAGGGTTTAGGGCTTGAATGCCAGAGTTTTGAGTTCGGGGCTTTGGGCTTCAAGGTTTGCGGCTTTCTGTTGGATGAATTCGGGTGTAGGGCTTTTCGGGGCCGTGGAGGGTCTAGTCTAGGGTCTACTTGTCGGGGCTTGGCGACGGCGGTGTGCGTTAAGGTCAGTCATGGAGTCATGTCAGCCAAGTCTTCACCGCTGGTCCACGGGCACTATGGATTTCAATTCGAGCTTTGCTTGGAAGGCTGTCTGGAACGGTGTATATAAGTGTTTGGTCTTTTACTTTTGTGTGATATATTAGTGTTCATTCGGAGATGCTCTGGATATGGTTCACATCACCCAAGAACCGAGGTGCGTCAACAAAACACAACACCTCAATGCGAGACAAAGGCAAGAAGGCTACAACACAGAAGCTCTACATATTTATAAGTAGCAAACCAACTCTGAAAAACAGGTAGTGGCCTGACTCCCTAAACCTTTAACCCTACACCCTGAATACTTCCAGGTTCAACTCCCAAACCCTACAGCCAGCCAAGGGGCTCAGCACTGCAGCACATGAAGGGCTTGGGGCAAGCTTCCTGAGTCGATACATGCCTTAATCCGGTTTCCAACTTTTTGGGGTTTACTACTGCTGATGGACAAAATCCTGCATGACCCTAAGGACTCTAAACTATGGGAATTATGGTATATTCCTTATATTGGGTAATGCAGGATTTTGTCCATCAACAGTAGAAAGCCGGACTTTGGAGCTTTTGGGTTTCGGGGTGTACTATAGGGGCCTTCATAACTAGAACTAGGGGTCCTTATAGGCCTCAGGGTTTGATTATATGTGCTCCTGCGGCCCGGGACACCCGGGACTCCGCAGCCTTGTAGGCAGGTAGTAAGGAGGGTTTGGGCTCTGAGGCTCAGAGGGTTGGACCCTAAAGCGGAGAAGCCCTACACCCTCCTGCCGCCGGGACACCAGGAAGGAGCTGCCAGCGTTTCCCTGGGATGTCACCCAGCCTTCCTGCATTAGGGTTTAGGGTTTAGGGTTTAGGGTATAGGGTTTAGGGTTTAGGGTTTAGGGTATAGGGTTTAGGGTTTAGGGTTGGAAAATGTCGGTCAGCATTGGACTCGGAAGCACAAACCCTGAACGACAAAAACCCATCTATAAAACCGGATAATAAGTATAACAACTCTACACAGCCCCGCAGAAGCCTGAACAGGAAGCCCCAAACTCTAGAACATACAGACCACAACCCAAACAAAGGAACCAACTCCAATAAGACCTTCTTTCAATCCAGAGCAAACAGCAACCCCTGTCGTTGCGGGTTTAGAGTTTAGGCTTTCGGGTTTGGGGATAAGCCCTAAACCCGAGACCGTGAGCCCTAAGCCCTAAACCCTGAACCCTAAACCCTGAACCCTATAAAACCCTAAACCCTAAACCCTATAAAACCCGAAACCCTAAACCCGATAAAACCCTAAACCCGAAACCCGAACTCCGAAACCCTGAACCCCGAACCCTAAACTCTGAACCCTAACCCCGCAACCCTGAACCCTAAACCCTGGGTCTTAAGGGAACTCCAGAAAGTTGGAATATGGATTAATGGTAAGATCCCCTATAATTTACCTTAAAGGGGTTACGATAATGATATTCCAACTTTCTGGCTTCTACTGTAGGGCTCAGGTTCCAGGGGGCTTGGCGCCTTGAGGTCAACGAGCGCCCGGCAGCGCATGCGAAGGAGGCTTGTGGCCTGGGCTTTGAAGTTTACGGTTTTGGGGCCCCTTATACTATAACTAAAAATAAGGAACCCCCAAAATAGTATAGGTAACTATTGAGGCTTGTAGCCTGGGCTTTGTTTACCTTTGGATAGCAGGGAATGGAAGAATGGTAGTAATAGCAGTTACAATTGTACACCATTCCTCCACTCCCTACTAACCAAACGTAAGATTGAAGTAGCCAGGGAGAGGGATCTGGGGTTTAGGGCTTGGGGTTCAGGGTTTAAGGGTTGAGGGTTTAGTTTAGGGTTTGGGGTTGAGGGTCTGGGCTTTGAAGTGACCAGGAAGAAGGAGATGGGGTTTAGGGTTTGGGGTTTGGGGTTCATAAACCTAGACCCTAGGCCCTAGGTCCCAAAAAAGAAGTAGGGTACTCCAGAACCGAACCCTTTAACAAATCCTGAAAAGGAACCCCTAAAACACCCCTTAAAGATCCCCTGAGGCAGCCCTCAACAACGGACCCCTTAAGGATCCCTTGAAAGAAGCCTCAAGTATCACTTGAAGGATCCCTCAGGGAACCCTGAAGGATCCCAGACAGGAACCTTTAACGGAATCCTTGAGGGAACCCTTACGGATCCCTGAAAGGTTCGAGAATTCTTCTACTCCAGAGCCCAGTGGCGGGGTCAATCCTGCCGACCTCGAGGACTTCCAGCACCTGATGGGTAAGGGTTTAGGGTTCAAGATTTGGGGTAGTTTAAGGTTTAGGGTCTGAGGTTTAGGGTTTAGGGTTGAAGGTTTGGGGCAGTTTAGGGTTTAGGGTTTTAAAGTTCGCGGTTTAGGGTTTAGGGTTTAGGGGTTCAAGGTTTAGAGTTGAGGGCTCAGGGTGTTTAGGGTCTAAGGGTTTAGGGTTTAGGGGTTTAGGGTTTGAGGGTTTAAGGGTTTAAGGGTTCAGGGGTCAGGGCTTTATGGAGTTGTAAGAGTTTAGGATGGCTTAGGACCTTGAACGCCTGCATATTTGGGCCTTCCCGGCTTAGGGCTTAACCTAGGAATATTGACTAAGAAACCGTGAGTCCTTATCTAGACCGAAGAGTAGCCTAGGAATAAAAAGGGTGCCCTTTTTGGTCTAAAGGGAGTTATAAGGGAACCTGAACCCTTAAAAAGGGAATAAGGGCCCACTCTGGGTCCTAGTTATTTAGGTTCCTCGTATGAATCCTGGTATAGTGGGGATCATAGGGCCAGGGTTTCTTACTCAGGTTCCTACATCAGGGTTTAGGGTGTAGGGGTTTTGGGGCTTCGAACCGACCTCCAGAAGCTGAAGGTTAACAGTTCAGGGTATAGCGCTTTATGAGTGCTTATCAAACGTTGAAAAGTTTTGGGTTTGGGGGATCGGGGTTCGTGGTTCAGACCCCAGGCAAGAAGTATGGCATGGTATTGTAGGGGATTATCATGCTTTATAAGGTTCAAGAAGTTTGAAAACTTAGGATCTTAGGATGGTTTAAGGTGTAGCGTAGTGAGGGCTCTATTGGCTACTCTAGAACTTGATCTCTAGGAGACTAGGGCCCATACCCCCCCTTAGAACCATCTTATAAATAATAGTGGTCATATTCTCTTGGGTTTTATATGAACAAGAATTATGAGAATTCGTAAGTAGACTTTTGAAGGCTATATAGGCCCACTCCCAGTCCCTGCTTTGATGCCTCCCCTTTCGCCAGCTTTCTCACGGTCTTCCCATCCTGTGGACAGTCGGAAGGGTTCGGGGTGTTGTAAACGTTATCATTTAGGGCTCCTGTTGAAGGGTCATCAAGAAAGGTCATTCATAGGGATTTCAATAATGGGTTATGGGCTGGAGGCTTCCCGAAGGGCTACGATACGCCATGTAGTAATTAAGCGTCAATTTACGGGTTCATAAGGTTTCATACGGCTAGGGTTTCTCAGGTCTAACAGAGATGCTTCAACTTGGGAGGGCTCCTGTAGAGATGTAAGGGGTCTACATGGGTTTCTAGAAATCACGAGGTTTCTTATCAGTGTGTTAAGAGGATTCGCTGAAAAGACAGAGCTTGCGTCCTTTAGGTTTAGATGGCGTAGGGTTAGTACGACCTGGGCTTTGAAGTGTGAAGTAACAAGGTAGAAAAACGGTATAGGCTTGTATTTCATAATGGTTCCCTTTAAGTACCAGGTCCCAAAACGAGCATCAAAGTATGGTACTCCAAAGCCCAGTAACAGGCCGCAAACGGAACAGATTCGATGTTGAGCTCAAACCCAGCAAGAATCCCCGTACGCTGCACCGATGGTCCTTCACCTCAAGGGCAGTCGTCAGTGCAATCCTTGGCTAACGGCAGTCTGGTGAACCGATCTCTGCGGATTCTTGGAAGGGCAGGGGACTTAGTAAGTAGGTTATAAGTAGGGTTATAATTGGGGTAACTCCATTTAGGGTACTTATAACTCTACTTATAACCTACTTACTAAGCCCCCTGCCCTTTCAAGTTTCAGGATGCACCAAACCCTGAACCGACAAAAGCAACCCTTGAAACCTAAACCTAAATATCCCTGACGCCTAAAGCCCCGCATGTTGAGTTTGCGCAAACCCCACGTAGTAGGAACCCCCTTTGAAGGACACCTAAACCCCGAACCCACCTAAACCCCCAGACATCCCTACTTTGAAGGAAGAGTTTCTCTTGGGTTTCGGGCTCTCACTGATCCCTTAGGATGTCCTTAAGGGGGGGTGGTCCAAGGGGGGTAGGTAACCTAGTAATCCCCATTATTCCCCAATACTCCCTAAGCTTCCCTAAGGTTCCCCAAAGCTCCCTAGTACCCTCCCCCCTTGAACCACCCCCCCTTAAGGATCCTATAAGATCCCGGTCCACGCATGATTGGGACCCTTTACTTGGGGGCTCGGGATACTTATAGTTTATGCCTTATAAGCGAGTCATGTTCGCAGTAAGCCGCGACGATAGACACCCCCAAAGTTATCTACCTCTGCTATACTTTTGTAAGAAGTGCAGCTGCAAAAAAAAACTTCGCAGCTACACGTAACCCGATCCTCCAAGTGACTTGGCCGATTGGAACAGTGGGATGCTCCCTCGTCATTTACATGTATCTATACTGAACTTAGAACCCTAGCAAAATTAGAGTTTTAGCTTTTTTGTTAGGGATTATAGTAACCAAAAATTAAGAACTAATTCTAAGTACCCCTGAGGTATTGGGGTGTCCCTATTTAGAAAGGAGGATCGTATTCAAAGGTTGTTATAAGAAGGATCCCACCATTGTCAGCGCAGATGAGTCAGTGATTGAATATCGCACATGGCAGAGTATTGAAAACCTAAACCCCTAAACCCTAGATTACCCTATAGTCATTGCAGGATGGTCCGAAGGCTTCGAGCCCATGCCGAAAGACCTCCACCTTAGGCTTTCCTTCGCTGCTCTTTATGGTTTCGGGTTTGGGCTTGAGGGTTCAGGTCTTTGGGATTCAGGCTTTAGGGTTTAGGGCTAAGGGCTCAGAGTTTAGGGTCAGGGTTTCGGCCTCCCTAAACCATAAACACTTAACCCCAAGGGCCTCAAAACAGCCCTGAACGAAGTCTTCCTGAACCTGATGTGATTGTTTGGTAGCGTCGGCTGAAGATGCCGTGTAGAAAGGTACAGAATAATCAGGGCTTTAATGGTGATGATAATGTTCCGGGTATATTCTTAATATCGGTGCCTGAATACTTACATTTAGCGTTCTTGGGGGATGTAATGGTTAGCTAGTAGGAAATCTGCGGAATTGCGTTACCAATGATTTTACGCAGACTTCCATATTAGTCGCCAAACTAGGTTGGGTTTCCTCACATCCGACATCGCAAGCCCTGGATCACAATCTCTGCTTGAAACCGTGACTTCCCAGAGACTCCAATATCCCTTAATTAAGGAATGTTCCTTAAATTATAGTAGGATCCCTAATATGATTTAAGGAATATTCCTTAATTAAAGGATGTTGGAGCCCTAAACCCTACACCCTAAACCCTCTGGATTTCCTGGATTGCCGACACGCAGCTCTTTGACGCACTTCTGGAACTCCTGCCATGATTCTTGTCACCCTACTTGGAAGGGCAGGGGACTTTGTAAGTAGGTTATAAGTAGAGTTATAAGTACCCTAAATGGAGTTACCCCAATTATAACTCTACTTATAACCTACTTACTAAGTCCCCTGCCCTTCCAAGTACTGCATAGAGGGGCTCGGGATTTAGGAGTTTAGTGCCGAAGTTGAAGGGTTTAGGGGCGAGGGCTTCTTCGCGACAGTTTTTGCAAGATTTTCACTGGGGCGCAAGTTGCTTTGCTCATGGGAGGCGCTGTTGCATCAGCAAGTGAGGCCACTCTGCGGCGTGCCCACCGCCGCAGTTGTCGTGGCAACAGCACCAGGAAGGTTGGAACGATCAGTGCTCCAAAGCCATTTACTTCTGAACGATCACGATTGTTGAAAACAGTGGTGCCGTGGGCGACCCAAATAGCCCTTGCTGGTGTGGCCGTAGTTCCTCCAAAGTCCATGTCCCTTCCTTTAAATTGCGAGAGAGAGAGAGTACGACATTCTTGAAAGAAATAAGCCCATAACTCAAGGCCCCCAGTCCCCTGCAGCAAACTCTTTGGGCACGTGCCTTGCTTCGCATGAAGTGCCTGTGTATTCTGGGAACTATAAGGGGTCGGTGTTGCTAAACTTCCGACCGTACATTGACGAAGAACTGTGCCAAAGATGCGTCAAACCCAAGGCACCTCAGAAGACTCAGCCAGAAAACCTTGAATGCTGCATGCTTTTGTTTTAAGAATCTTCCCGGACCGTTAAACCTTAAGTCCTTAGGGTCTAGGATTTGGGGGCTTAGGGTTTAGGGTTCACAGCGAACACCGTAACCCTACATAATTAAAACTAGAAAAAACCCAATACCCTTGAATAAATACAATAAACCGACCCCAAAACCGTAAACCCAGAACCCCATCTGTGAACTGCCGTTCTCCTGCACCAGGTCCAAGACCATAAGTTTCGACCTCAGTGTGGCATTTCTCGCAGGAAGCCTCAAGATAGTGTTGGTAATTGTTTAAGTCCTATAGTATAGAGGGCGGTTTAAGTTTGGGAGCTTCAGGCTAGGGCCGACGCTCAAAACCCCAAAGAAAGCTCCCAACGTCTTCATGTGGACTGTGCGAACGGCCGCGCTTGGGGGACTCCGACACGTCAAATCCAGCAGACTATTCATTGCAGCGAGGGGCCTTCATAATTCAATAGAACAGGGGTCGTAAGTAAATTGTCGGGGAATAATGATGTATTTAACACTGGCAATATGACTACCATTCGGGCTTCTCCGAACCTACCTCCAAATTTACATCAACCCTTAACCCCTGAACCCCAACCCTAAACCCCAAACCCCCAAACTTTGTAACGCTACCCCTAAGCCCTGAACCGCAGAAAGTCGAGCATCGATTAAGAACCCCAAAGCCCCAAAGCCAAGGTGCAACCCATGCGAGAACCGAGTCAGGGCGAGGTCCAGCTGACTCGCCTGGCTTTAGGTGTTAAGGCTTCAAGGATTAGGCTTTCGGGGTTTCTTCAGCCTCTTGTAATGGTTTAGGGTTTAGGGGTTTGGGGGTTGATTATGGTTTAGGGTTTGGGGGTTAGGGCCTGTGTTCGAATTAAGCAAACAACTTTAATGATTCCTGAGGAACACCCAACTTCAGGTCACTTTCGGGGCTTGATGGGTTCACTCAGGGTGTTGCGGCAAGGATGGGCTTAGTGTGTAGATGGTCTTGGCTTCCGAAAAAGAACCCAAGAGCCTCCAAAAATCCTCCCGGATTCGGCGAAGCAGCAGCAGCCACAATCCACCCCAAACCCTAAACGCTACACCCCAAATCCCCAAACACCGACCCCTAATCCCGTCCCTGATTTTTCTAATCCCAATTTAACAAGCACCCTAAACCCTAAACCCTAAACCCAATCTAAACCCTAAACCCGAAAACCCAAACAAAGCCTAGACACTACAACCCCCCCCCAGTCTTGCGAACCCGGCCCTGACCTAAACTCTAAATCAAATCCTACCTATAGTCTCCATTGTAGTTCCTTTTTCTGGTTAACCAGTTTTATGGTTAGGAACCTATAATAGAGATTTTGGATAACCCAAAAAAGGAACTACAATGGAAACTATAGGTAAACCCTAAACTCTAAACCCCATTCCTAAACACTAAGAGCCACCCTAATCCCACAGAAGAGCTTCGAGTTCCCGAACATAGAGAACCCCTAAATAACTAGACCTAAACCTAGGACTAAAAAGGGGTGCCCTTTTTGGGTTAAAGGGGCTTATAAGGGAACCTGAACCCTAAAATAAGGGAATAAGGGCCTACTCTAGGTCCTAAATAAGGTAATTACCCCCTAATTTTCGGCAACTCTATAACCTACACCCTAAACCCTTTATAGAACCCGTCTAGATCCTTTTACGGATCCCTTAAAGGATCCCTTTAACGGAATCCCAGCATAACCCGTAATTTTTGGAAACTCCCAGCTGGGCGCCTTGAGCTGAGAGTCCGGAATCTTCTCAATGAAGGCCCGCCTCGACGAAAAAAAAACTCTTCGAGGCGTTAAGTGGGGGATATAATATAGGGATCTTTAAGGGATCTTAGGGGTCCTTTAAAGGGCTCCTTAAAAGGGATTACTTACTTCCCCAATAAGCCACAGAAATAAAAGGCTAAACTTTCCGATTCCTACTAAACTATAAGAACCCAAATTTTGAAGGTTAGATATTGGGGATCTACGGTTAAGCATCTTAGGGCTTAGGGTTGAGGGTTCAGGGGTTTAGAGTTTAGTGGCTTAGAGTCTACGGGATTAGGGTTTAGGTGTTTGGGGTTTAGAGGCTTAAGGGTTTAGAGTTTAGGGGTTTAGGGTTTAGTGGCTTTGGGTTTAGGGGTTCCAGGTTCGATGCGTGAAATAGTATGCGCCCCAGCACTTAAAACCCTTTCGACAAGCAGACATCGCGGCAGCTGTAGTTATCGGAGTCCTGAAAAGGTGGGATGAAGGATAGGCAGGATTTAAAATCTCTTATATGGGAGTTTCCGAAAATAAGGGACCCTAATATAGTACCCCCAATAGTAGGATCCTCATTATAAGGACCCCCAAATATGGTACGCCTAATTTTCGGAAACTCCCATATAAGGACTCTCAATTTGGGATTACTCGACCCACACTTGCAGCCCTTCGATATAGAATTAACCCTCGACCCTAAACTCGAAGCCCTGAACTCTAAACCCTGAACTCTAAGCCCTAAACTCTAAACCGTAAACCTTAAACACTAAACCCCAAACCCACCCTTGGAGCCGTTTGAAATAAGAAGCCACAAGGAAACTCAGCAAGTGGAGTCCCTTCTTGCCTGGCAGCTTGAACAGTTGCAATAGGGTTTGGGGCTCCTTTATAGCACACTTAGAATGCAGGGATCCCCTACATATATATATATATATATATATATATATATTCACATCCGAAATTATTCAAGATTCTAGATTAAAAGAGCAAGCAAAATCTCAACAGGGAAGGCTGAAACCCTGAACCGTTGAATCCCCAAACCCGGTGAGGGACGAACCTCTAAGCACCCGAAACTAAACTAACACTTTATGCAGATGTTTTCAGAGTAGGAATAGGGTGTTCGGGCACATTTTTAGTACTGCAGATAAATGCATTCAATAGCAATCATTCTTCAGGTTTCTGGATTAAAGCCCAAACGCTTCCATCCAAAAAGCCTTGAAGCCTCTATGAGATGCCTTCAACCACTTGAGGACAAGGTACAAGAAAGAAGCGCAGTAGTAATGACGATATCGTGATACATTGAGAGAAAGCCCGACAAGTGATCCTAAACCTTTCTGTGCTAAGGGAAAGTCTTCTTTCAGTCGAGGCGCAGCGTGTCGGCCTGGATCGACTCCTCCCCCTTCCCCAGCTTCTGGAACAGCTCCTGCTAATATTACTAATATTGGTTGTCTGTAGTCTTTCGGGCGTAATGTAGGGTCTGGATAACTAGGCTGGAGTTTTGGGGCTGTATATTATGAGTAAGCTATGTTTTACTTCTAGGCCTGGATAGTTAGCATAGGGTTACTTTACGGGCTGTAATGCAGGTTCAAGGGGTTAAGGGGTTAGTGCATGGGCCTTCAAAATGGCAATTATGACTAGGATGCCTTTGTGAGGTGAGTTGTAGGACATTGCTAGTTGCCCAGACCTCTGCAATGTGGTATTGCGTCTTGGATTATTACCTACTTGTCGGGTATCATGGGAACTTAAGGTTAACCTTTTTGGTGTTATAGGGACTATACTACCCAAAAAAGGTTAAAGGGTACCTACTCTATTACTAGGATCATTAGAGCCAAGGCATAGGGCTTGATAGCGCTCCGAAAAAGCACAAAAGCAAAAGTTAGGATAGGGATATCTCATATAAACCCTCTTTTTCAGAAGCCCAATAAGGAAACGATATCATTGTAAAAAAAATATGCTTCTGTTCTTTTTGGGTCTCTAAGCTCAGGGTCTTGGGTCAAGGGCTCGCTGGCTTGAACCGTTGGGGGTTACAGGATTTCGTAGGGCTTTGAAGAAGCTTTAAGCATCTCATAGATGCCCATGCCCAAAAGAGCAGGGAAACCTCAAAATACGGCATCTTCGGCCTTTGAAGTGCCTGATCCATCGAAGACTGTTGACTGCAGAACGCAACAAGCGGCTTGCTCTTTCTGCTCAAGTTTGCGGCCCCTTCGTGCATCCACGTGTTGAAGGTTTAGGGTCTAGGATTCAGGGTTTACAGTAGAAGCCAGAAAGTTGGAATATGATTATCCTAACCCTTCTATGGTAAATTATAGGGGATCCTACCCTGAAACCATATTCCAACTTTCTGGAGTTCCCTTTAAACCCTCAGCCCTAAACAACAGACCCTGCAGGTAAAACCCTAGAGCCTAAACGCCTTAACCAGCCCTTCTGGAGTCCTCCCTGAATCCTAAACCCTAAACCCCCTTGAGGGAAGAAGCCCCTGTCTGGGAAAATAGCTTTTTGTTTATTGAGATACTTGGAAGGGCAGGGGACTTAGTAAGTAGGTTATAAGTAGAGTTATAAGTACCCTAAATGGAGTTACCCCAATTATAACCCTACTTATAACCTACTTACTAAGTCCCCTGCCCTTCCAAGTAGGGGCCTTAACAACTACCAATACCATTTTGAGGGTCCCTTATCATGCTTATAGTATAATGGGTCCCAAAACCCTATTGCAATTATTCAGGCCCCTGTACTGGATGCCCTCAGGAACCCCATAAACCGTCAAAAAGGCACCCTTGTATTATCAGCCGTTTTAGGACCCTGTCAAACACCCGGGTTCAGCTCCTCCGCGCTCATGCCCTGCAGAAAGGAGCATGCGGTTTAGGGTGTAGGGCTTATGCTTCAAGCGTAATCTTGGGCGAGACCCTAGATAACACTAGCCCCATAGTGTTCAGTACAGGCGCATATAATGTATACGGACTTGTACGGTCTGTTTGAGGTTTTGATAGGGCATTAAGGGAGGGGCCTTCATGATAAGACTGGGGTTTGCCGCAATGCTGCATCTTGGGTGCGACAAGTTCAGGCATTTAGAGTTTGGAAGGTAATGTAGGGGCCTGACTTATTGCCAACCTCGGGGTTCGTTAGTGTAATGTTCGTATACTGGCCCCAAACCCCGTTCTATTCTGATGATGAGGCCGCCATGGAATTACGGTCACTTGTGCCACCTACTTGCCAAATCCCTGATCTGCTACGTCAGTAGAAGATATTCGGATGCGCGAGGGATGTTCTGAGACATAGCAGCGCTGCCCGGACACGGATTTATCCCCCTACCCGCGAGCCTTAAACTCTCAAACGTACAGCAGAAGCCAGAAAGTTGGAATATCATTATCGTAATCCCTGTAAGGTAAATTATAGGGGATCCTACCATTAATCCATATTCCAACTTTCTGGAGTTCCCTTTAAATACACCTGAGCGTGTTTTGTTTTTTTGTGCTCCTTTTTCCGACTGTAGGCTGGGTCCCTGAGCGTGGTGTAAGGTTGAGAATGACATCATCCTTGATAATCCTTCTTGGAAGGGCAGGGGACTTAGTAAGTAGGTTATAAGTAGGGTTATAATTGGGGTAACTCCATGTAGGGTACTAACCTACTTACTAAGTCCCCTGCCCTTCCAAGTTCTTTCCAGTCCTGAAAACCCACCTTCCTTGAAACCTGAAACTGGGAGTTTCCGAAAATAGGGGCCTTCATACAGTAGGATCCTTTTTATAAGGACCCCGAATTCAAGTACCCCTAATTTTCGGAAACTCCCAAATGTTCTTCATTCAGGGTCTTATCACTTGGAAGAGGACCTCAAGGCCTCAGGGTGCGGGGTCACAAGCCCTAAACCCTGAACCCTAGAACAAGCTCCCTATAAGAACACACCAAAATACGCCAATCTGGCCTTCAGCATAAATTGCAAAAGCAAACAAGTCCTAGCTTGTTTTGTGCATAGGGCTTTGCGGTCTAGGATGGTCTACGCATATGGGTTGACAAGAGAACAGAATTCACGACCCCGCAGGTTGAGGCTTATGACTGAGGGTGTAGGAGCAGGATAGTTTGGGGTTATGGGTTTCGGGCTTGGGTTTTGGATGGTTTAGGGCTTTATCGTGTTCAACGATCAACGTTTCATGGTTTGGAGCTGTTAGGATTGCATGCGTGAAACAGGAGGCGAAAACGTTGTCCCCAACTCCACGGAAACCAGTTCTGATCTAACCCTAAACCCTAAACCCTAACCCTTAACTTTGAAGCTATCTGATCAGAAAAGACCATTTCGGGTTTGGGATGCTTCGCTGGTTCGGTCAGGTTGACATCAACTGGTAATTTCTAGAGCTACTCCCCTCTTCTACACCCCACCCTAAACCCTAGACCCTAAACCTCAAAGCCAAAAAGAACGGCCAGAGCGGAGAATGACATTGTGCCCTCAAACCCTGACCTCCCAGGTCCAAAGCCCTCTTGAACTTACCCTGGGCTTTCTCTAACCAGGGAGGAAACAGTATAAACTTGTATTTCACAATGGTTCCTTTCTGTTCAAAAGTATCAAAGTATGGTACTCCAAAGCCCAGTACCATGACCTATTTTTCTGTAGCCGCCTGCGCTTTGACGTGCACACGGAGGGCCTTCAGAATCGCGTCTTCCTTGGACCGCCGCGGGCAAGATTACCGCAAAAGGGATGATAAAAAGGATCCAAAGATCGGAATAAACGGGTTCGGCAAGTAAGGGAAACACCCCCCCCCTCCACCCTAAGAAAATACTAAAAAAGAGAACCCCAAACCCTTCAGGCGTTACGACCCTGAAGCAAGCAAAGTTAAAACGTCAAAAGATTGGAGGCCTCAAAAAGTGGGACGAAGGTAGGTGGGATTGAGGATCCCGTATTATATAAGGACTCTTACTGGGATTGCCGCAATTAACTCCATCCTACCCTTGGAGCCTTTGGATATAGAATTAACCCTAAACCCTTAACCCGGAACCCTAAACTCTAAACCTTGGGTACGGCCCCCACTCAGTTGTAAGGGGGCCGTACCTAATCTAAACCCCTGAAGCCCTTCGAAAGAAGAAGCCACAAGGATGCTCAACAAGTATACTTGGAAGGGCAGGGGACTTAGTAAGTAGGTAATAAGTAGGGTTAGAATTGGGGTAACTCCATTTAGGGTACTTATAACTCTACTTATAACCTACTTACTAAGTCCCCTGCCCTTCCAAGTAGAGGTCCCTCCTTTCCTGGGTTTTTTTGGCGAGATGCGGCCGCGTTGGCCATGTCGTTCTTGGCGACTTGCAGACCCGTCCGCAGCTTTCGGCACTTGTTCTCCAAAGCGCCGGTCTGATCCAAAAAAGAAAGGGTTTGACTTTAAAGGAGCTATAAGAGTTCCTATAAGGCATGTAGAAGGGTGCGTGCTATAGGGTTTAGGGGTTCAGGGCTCCGGGTTTAAGGTTTAGCGTCTGATCGTTTGTCTGGGTGTCGGGTTTAGGGTTTAGGGTTTAGGGTTTGGGGTTTAGGGTTTGGTAGGATGCGTCAGGGATCCTTTGAAAGAGCCGCAAGAGTGTCGGGGATACAAGGTTTAGGGCTTAGGATGTTGTAAACCCCTGGTTAGCAAACCCCTCCCTGAGTAAGGAGGACAAAAGGGATCCTCATTCAGTCCTGTTAGACCTAAGAGTAACCTAGGAATAACAAAGGGTGCCTTTATTGGTTTCAAGGTGTTATAAGGGAACCTGAACCCTAAAGATGTGAATAAGGGCTTACTCTGGGCCTGTTATAGCAAGGGTTGACTTAGCGGCGGTCTACATAAGCCTCGGAGCTCAGTTGTTGAGGCTGTTAGTTTTGAAGCTCCAGCGCTCCAGCCATCGGCTTTGGTGCTTTTAGGGTTTAGGGTTTTCAAGGTTTTGGATTGTAGGGGTATAGGGTTGTAGGGTTTCGGGTTAAGGGTTTAGGATTTAGGGTTTAGGGTTCAAGGTTTTGCCTGGCCTCTTGGGCTACCTCTTTCTGTACTTATATATTCGCAATTCTAAAGAGTAACTAGCAATATTCCAAATTCTCCCGGCCTCGGGCCAGCAAAAAGGCTAAGTAAGATTCCCCAACCTCCAGGCCCCTTATGCAGCCGGGGCCTCAATACTTAGAATAGGCTTTGGGGGATACTAAACCTATATAATTACAATAATGAACCCCCAAAATCCTACGTATTCTAACTATTTTAAGGCCCCTATATGTTAAATCCTCATAATAGCCCTTAAAAGTAGCCCTTATAGACCCTCTAAAGGAACGCTACGAAATCCCTTCAAAGGCGACCCTATTCTAATCATTAAGGCCCCTGTATCGCCTTTGGGGATACGGGGGTTCGGGTTGAACTTTCGGGAGTTCGCCCTGAGGGCTTCGAACCCTAAACCCTAAACCCTTTGAACTCTCAAAGTTTCTGTTGGGACCTTCGAAGTTTCGGGGGTCATGAGATATTCGTTTTTGTAGCCAGGTTTGAGTGGGGGCTTAGGGCTTAAGGTTCACTGATGAGGGCTCAAGGTTTAACATCCAGGGTTTGAGAAGTCTGGTATGCTCTGAAGCCCAGGAATGGAGAGGGGGTCTGAGGGTCGAGGGAGACGAGGGTGCAGAAGGGTTTAGGGTTTAGGGTTTAGGGTGAACGACAGGACTTGGCAATACCGAAAGCCTGGGTGGAACGGCAGCCCTAAACCCTAAACCCC
This sequence comes from Symbiodinium sp. CCMP2592, assembly GCA_905221615.1. Lineage (NCBI taxonomy): Eukaryota > Dinophyceae > Suessiales > Symbiodiniaceae > Symbiodinium > Symbiodinium sp. CCMP2592. Next base: position 176,501 of record CAJNDT010006183.1, on the reverse strand, counting down.
TAAACCCTAAACCGCAGCTTCATCGTAGTGGCAGCTACGAGTACTCAGGCATTGGTATCATCACCACAACAATTGCCATCCCCCATCACCGACATGATTAGCATCACGGCTACGACTACACTTCTCAGATGTGCTATAATGGGGGGAGAGGAGCTAGCACTGGGGGCTGAGGCCTCGGGATCAGGATTTGGGCAGCCCTTGAGGTGGAGAGGATATAGGGCTTGGGCTTGGGGCTGATCAAGACAGGATGCAAGCAACACCTCAACGAACCTCAAAAGCCAAGCTGACTAAGCACACGCGCGAAAACGACTGTCTCGAATCATGATGACCTGAACGCCAGATGCTTCAAAAACAGCGACCCCTTCCTTCTCACGTCCCGAACTACGTGAACTCCTAAACGCTGCAACGAACTTGAAGGACCTAAAGACATTCAAAATATTGGGGCCCTACATCTCACTCTAAACCCCATGCGGGATATGATACGAACCATAAACCGTGTAGGCTTCATGCGGTGCATAAGGAAACTTCAAGAACTTGCGGAACTCTGAACCCTAAACCCTAAACCCTGAACCCCAAAACCCCCGAACCCTGAACCCGAAGCCTTATGTATAAATATAAATATAAATATAAACATATATATATCTACACATAACAGATAGTTAGCAGATAGCAGATAGTGAAAAAGGTATATGATTATATATTATGCTATACAGTACCCGAAGCCTTCACCTTCATCTTCACAAGGCTGTTCTTGGCTTCTGAGTAAGGCCCCTTCGCTTGGTGACCTGGGCTAGGGTTTAGGGTTTAGGGTTTAGGGACGAAGCAGCTGAACATACCTTTGGCTAGTAGGGAATGAAAGGGGCCTTATAAAGGGGTCTATACGGGTTACTATAAGGGATCTATGAGGGTACTATTATTTTGGGGCCTTAATAATCCTAGAGCTTACCTTTGGCTAGTAGGGAATGGAGGAATGGGTACAAGTATAACTACTGTTACTACCATTCTTCCATTCCCTATTAACAAAAGGTAAGTAAAGCAAGCGGTGATGTGCAGGAGCAGGCCGCGGTGGTGATGGTAGTGGTACTGCTAGTGCTAGTCTAGTTTGGCGGCATCCACGATGCTCTTGATGTGCCGCTACTCTCCTTTCTGCTGACGGCTCTTCTTGCAGCTCTTGTGCTTGCCACTGCTGCTGCTGGCATGATCCACAGCCTCTGCTGCTGCTATATCCCAGAAACATTCGTGCTAGCTGTTAGCACTCGCGGCTAGGATGACTGGTCAAATCACTCAGTCAAACTACTCGACGGTGCTGTAGTGCTGTATGCTCGGCGCGGAACCCACAGGAGACATGCTCGAGACAGTTTGCAACAGGCAAAGGACGCGTAGCGAAACACTGCTAATATCACTGAGGCATTTGGAGTCTCTATATCCCTGTCTGCAAAGAAAATCTCCAAAACCCCTATCCCCTACACCCTGAACTCTGAAAGCCCGAACACTGAAGCCTTCACTTGCAAACACGATGGATACGATATCCCTGAATTTGTAAACCCTGAACCCTAAACACCTAAACCCCAAACCTTATACTCCCTAAACCCCAAACCCCAAACCCTAAACTCCCTAACCCCTAAACTTCCTGAACTCCCTGAACCCTAAACCCGAAGCCTTAAACTCTAAACTCCCTAAACCCCTAAACTCCCTAAGGCGAGACCCAGGCCCTTCATGCCCTCGGACTTCTCTTTCACCTTAACCATGGTCGCCGCCAGGGATTCCTCGAGGAGTTTGGGGTGTTTTTTTTGATGGCCTTTTTGCAAACTGCTCTCGTCTCTAGCCTGGAGGCGTTTGGGGTTTAGAGTTTGGTTCAGGGTTTAGGGTTTAAGGTTTGGGGGGGTGTGGAGTTTGTATACGTATAGTTAGGGCTTCCTGGAGGAGTTTGGGGTTTAGAGTTTATATGGGGGGGGTCCGAAAATAGGCGACCCTAATACAGCAGTAGGATCCTTGTTATAAGGACCCCAAAATAAGGTACCCTGCTCGAAGAGTTTGGGGCTGCGAATTTCCAAGAGTTTAGGGCTTAGGACTTAGGATTTGTTGACTCTGTAGGCTTTCGGGTTTAAAACTTTAGGATTTTCAGTTCCGTGTGGTCCTGCCGGGTTCTTTTCAGCAGTTTAGTTGGGGGAGCACGGACATGGCTTGGGGAAGCTCAGGAAGGAGCGACGATTTCTTGGCGGAAATGGGCATTTAGATGTCGTTTCTTTTTCGGAACCCGTGAAAGCGCAGCGTTTTAGAGTAGGGCTTTGCAATCGCGTCGGTCACGATTTGGACGACGACGCTGACGACATGTTTGATGCTCGCAATGGTGGTGACGAAGATTCTGAAACGATGATGATGGTGTCGGCGGTGTGTTGGTGATGATGTTGATGGTTACAAAGACGAGCATGATAGCATGTTTAACACCTCGTACTGCGACACTGCGACGAGTTTCGAGCAGTAGTGAGCTGAAAGGGAAGACCATGGTTTGTTTGTCATAGTTGGGTAACGGTAACGCTTTGCATTTTTATGGGTACTTAAACCCAACCAGGAATGAAAAATAATGTTTAATCCTATCCCAACCATGAACTAGGATTGGAAGCGGTTCAATGAGGATTGCCTGGGGCGGTAACAATATGCGGCTAACGAGGCTACTATCACAGTTGTATGAACACTTGTTTGGGCCCTCTTCGCCCTAAGCCCTTCAACTTTAAACCTTAAGCCCACACCCTCAACTCTAAACCCTAGCCGTAAAAAAGAAATCTACAACAAAGACCAAAACAAAACACTGTACCCGGACCCGGCATCCTCCACAGCAGCTATCTCTTTATCCGCGGCTTCCATGGCAGCCACCGGATTTTCCTGGTCGCCTGCATGAGCGGTCGACTGTTGCCGTGCGGCTCTGGGCAAGGTTCAGGTCTTCCTCCACTCTACACAGGGTTGTTTTGAACTCCTTTTTACGCTTGCTCGATCCTCCCAAGCTGACTCTACACAGGGTTTAGGGTTTAGGGGTTTAGGGTTTAGGGTTTAGGGGACTACATGCACGAAAGTGGGAACATCATTATCCTCATACCCTTAAGGCATAATGTAGGAACCTGATCAAGAAACCCTGGCCCTACAACCCCCAAATAGTATTGTTCATTTCAGGTTTCTTGATCAGGGTTCCTACATTAGCATAAGGAATCCTAGCACGAATCATCCCCGACCCATGTTCCAACTTTCTGGGGCTCCCTCTAGACCCTTCAAGCAACATTTTACAGACTATGTCACCATGCTTATTAACCCTCAACCCTAAGCCCTAAACCCTAAACCGGTTTAGGGTTTGAGGATTAACTAAGACAACCTCTTCCTCCCTCTCAGAAGGCATACTAGACCTCCCTCTATCCGAATCCCTAAACCCTAAAACCTAAACCCAAAATCCGAAACCACAAACCCAGAACCTTAGATCCGCAACCATAAACCCTACATCCGAGACTCTAAACCCTAAATCCTGAAACCCAAACCCTAAATCCGAAACCCCAAACCCTAAATCCGAAACCATAAGCCCTACGTCCGAAATCCTACACCCTAAACCATAAACCTTAAAACCTAAACCCCAAACCCAAAACCAAAAACCCTAAACCCCCGAAACCATGAACCCTATATTTTGTATCCGAAACCCTAAGCCCTAAACCCTGTATCCGAAACAACTCCCGAAACCATAAACCCTATATTCTATATCCGAAACCCCCCAAGCTCGAAAGCCAACAGCAGCCTCCCAGCGTGGCAATGAGGCCCTCGGCAGCAGGAAGCACTTTGTTCAGCGCCTGGGCAAGGGTAAGATAGGGTTTGGGTTTATCCAAGGGTAAAAGGAGGGACCCGTAATAAGGACCCCTAGATATATACCCTAATGTAGCTAGTATATACCCATTATATAGCCCATGATAGGGTAGGGGTCCCCTCCTTTTCCCCTTTGAGTTTAGGGTTGTATGGGGGTGTCCGAAAGTTAGGGACCCCAGGTTTCCGGTTTGGGATTTAGGATTTTAAGGTTTAGGGCTTTAGGGTTTTAGGGTTGTATGGTTTGGGTTTAGGGTTTGGGGTTTAGGGTTTTAGGGTTTTAGGGCTTTAGGGCTTTAGGGCTTTAGGGTTGTATGGTTTGGGTTTAGGGTTTGGGGTCTAAGGGGTCTCAAAACATGGAATAAGGCTCCTTTGAAGCGATTTCCTATTACAAGGGCTATGGTTCAGGGTTCTATAACAGAGGGGCCTCAATATGTAGAATAGGGTTTTGAGCTCCTTCATAGTACAGTCATGGTAAGGAACCCCTTGGAGTCATGTTGGCAATGTTTGAGGCTCTTCTCCAGCGGTACAAGGTTTACGATTTAGGGTGAAGGGTTGGACTGTTCAGGGCTCAGGGCGTTCAGGGTTTCGGGCCAAGTGCATTAGGTTAGGGTTTTAGGGTTTGCACAAGCATTTCAACATGATCGTAAATCCTCAGCCCTAAACCCCTACACCCTAAACCCCTAAACCCCTAAACCCCTAAACCCTAAACCCTAAATCCTCAGCCCTAAACCCCTACACCCTAAACCCCAAACCCTAAACCCCTAAACCCCTAAACCCTAAACCCCTAAACCCTAAACCCTAAGCCCTAAATCCTCAGCCCTAAACCCCTACACCCTAAACCCCAAACCCTAAACCCCTAAACCCCTAAACCCTAAACCCCTAAACCCTAAACCCTAAGCCCTAAATCCTCAGCCCTAAACCCCTACACCCTGTGCACCGCCGTTCCAAAGCCTCCTCATCCGCCTGAAGCAGCTTGGCCACGTCCTCTGCGACAAGCGACAACGGGACTATCGAAGCCAAGCAGATGCCAGGTTGAGGGTTTGGGCTTTAGGCTTTAGGGGCTAGGGTTTAGGGTTCAGGGTACTGATGTAGGAACCTTAACACCTTGCTAGCCAAGGAAAAGTAAGCCCTTAACCCGAAACCCCGACAAGTTCACAACAAGCATATGCAGGCACTGAGGTTTCGGACAGCTGTAACTGTAGGCTTGCATTCCCGGAAGTACAAGCTTGCCCCACATATCCTCAAAGAACATGGTACATGTCCTACTCCGAAGTTTCGAATAAACAAGAAGACCACCAAGACAGGACAGACAGAGTAGGAGTGCATTACTTGTCAACCTGGAGGGGTGATGTTCGAAAAAAACAAAACTTTAAACCCAAAAACCCAAGACCTAAACTCCTAAACTTCTAAGCCATGAAGCCAAGCATACATGAAACGTTCCCTTTGCAGAAAAACTTTACAATCTAGTTCCTGTAGCGGAACCCTACGAAACCCAACGAACCCATGAGCACTCTCCCTTGGGAGAGTCCTCCACGAGCGCTGCAGCAGCTCGCTTGTCTGCGGCTTCCAGCCTGGACTCAGAGAGGCTATATACTCCCTTATGCATGGTTCTATATACACCGGTTGGTATACAACAACATGTATGCATAACATAAGGTTTGTTGAGTTTGTTTATGTAAGGCCTAATACACAATCCCACTCTCAGCGCCGTCACTACTAAGATCAACACAAACTAAATCAGCATCGCTATTAACCCATCACGATCGCCATCACCAATGCCCTGGCCGTCACCCTTCGCTGTCATCGTCGCTTAGGCCACTTACGTCGTTTTCGCCGTCTTCTTCCGTGCTTATGGCCGCAGTACAAGATGAGGATGTCGACTACGACGACTAGGAATCTTGCAAATCCCCGTATAATGAGTGAGTAGGTTCGTATTTTAACAGGTACGAATAGCTCTACATCCTGAAACACCTAGGCTGCGAACCTCTCGGCTAAAACCCTTGGCGCCGTTGACCAATTCAACCCTGAACCCTACAAACCCCAAACCCTGAACCACTAAACCCTTAAGTGCCAAAACTCTATTTCTGACCCCAAACCGTAAACTCCTTAACTGAAAAACCGATCAAACCTTACGACCCTAAAACCCCACACCCCTAAGAAAGCCCCTAAACCTGATGACCCTGGCAAACCCCTAGCAATACCCTGAAACCTTATAATACTGGAAGGTTTAGGGTTTAGGGTTTAGGGTTAAGAAAGCCCCCAAACCTCCTAAACCGTTAGCCCTAACCCTCAAAACCCCCAACCAGAGACTAATTGGCCTCCGCTTCTTCTCCTCTTCCACCGCGGCCGTCAACTTTTTCTCGGCCTTTTGGAGGGTCACGAGTCACGCATCTATGGGTACGTAGTTCTCTAAATTGGGGTCCCTTGTGATACTTAAAGGATCATGGGACTTAGTAACTAGGGTTCTAATCAGGGTAACTATACTTATAACTACTTATAAGCCCAATTAATAAGGTACTTATAACCTTACTTACTAAGTCCCATGATCCTCCAAGTAGATTTGCTTCAGAAATCTTCAAGGGATCCTTTAAACGCTTACCGCCTGGGCGATCTTCTTTTTCAGGTCCACCGTCGCCTGCTGGACCTGGTGTGCGCGAGCTTAAACCCTAAGGGTTTAGGGGCTTAGGGTTTAGCTTTGTAGGGGTTAGGGTTTAGGGGTTTAGGGATTTAGGGTTTTAGGGGTTTCTGGGTTTAGGGTTTAGGGCTTAGAGACCCTAAACTGATACTTAAACCACATAACATGCTTATCCTAAGGGTCCATGTACCCAAATCTTTGGCCCCAAAGTACCTATATGGGGACTACTCTTAGGCCAATGTATATACTATATGAGCACATGGGCCCTTAGGGCCTTAGGGTTATCGAACCACGAAGATTCCTTGAAGAAACCTTGGAGAACCCTTAATCTTGGAACCCCTGCACGTGCAGGGATCAACAACTAGCCGCTCGACAACTCCACACCGGTGGAAACACGCCCGTCAGTGTTGTCAATACCGTCACATGTCTGACATAAGTTTTTAGGGTCACACTGCCATTTTGCTGGGGACTCTACATGAGCGTTAAGCTAAGCCCAGGGGCTTCTTCCTGTTCAGTTCACTTCTGCACATGCTGAGGCACCGGGCTAGGGACTTTAGGTTTAGGTTTTAGGGTTTGGGGTCGTCTAGGATTTGGGGTTTAGCGTTTGGGGTTGAGACTGCTTTGTAGATTTGCTCTTCGACACACTTTAACAGAATTAACCTTGCTCAAAATTCCTCGACCAATAAACCGCTTTCTTTCGGAATATTCGGATCCCTACTACAATGCCTTTTGAGCCCAAGTCCTAAACGCCTACAGACTTTCGCGTCCTAAACTCGACTAGAGGGTACTAAAAACCCTGAACACCGAACCCTGCGCCCCTGTTTGCGCAACCCGTTAATATTCGCCATCAAACGTAAATCCGTGGTTGTCGGTCATGAGTTTCCAAGGGTAAAAGGAGGGACCCTTAATAAGGACCCCTAGGTAAAAACCCTTAAAATAGCTATTATATACCCATTATATAGCCCATTATAGGGTAGGGGTCCCCATTAGGGGTCCCTCCTTGTCCCCTTTGAGAGTTAGGATCTCATGCGACCTGAAGCTGAGTGAGCCTTGAACCTTCATCGTCCAGGCTTTGATGCGGAAATACCCATCTCTTTTCGGATACGCTTGAGCTCAATTTTCAAGCTGTGAAGTGATTTGGCTGCCCTAAACCCTAAACCCTAAACCTTAAACCTAAACCTTAAGCCCTAAACCGTAAGCCCTAAACCCTAGGCCCTAAGCCCTTAACGCCGCTCAAACTCCAAACCCTTAACCGTCCAACCTGCGCCACACGCGGCTTCAGCTTTAGCAGGGAGTTCTGGCCGAGAGTTGCTTTGTGGTTTAACAGGGTTTAGGGTTAGGGGCTTAGGGTTTAGGGTTTCAGGTTTAGGGTTTTGGCGTTTAGGGTGTGAGGTGCATCGCGTGTTCCGGGCTGAGGGTTCACTATGAAGTGAAGACTAGGAGTCAGATTTAGGAGTCCACAAAGATGGAATATGGCTTTGGGATATTTTTGGCCTACTCCAAATTAGAGTCTAAGCATGTAGGGTTGTAAGGGGGAAATATTGTCAAGAATTCTCGAAGAAGAGGTTGCTGAACCGTCAAGCTAAACATTAAACCCTAAACCGCAGCAGTGCTTGTAGAAACTCCGATTCGACCCGAAGACGATACTCTGCCCCTTGAACGATAAACAGCACCGCGCCTGTACTAGAACCCATAACTTAAAAACGCACAATAGTTCAAACAAACATGCCCTTATTGGAAAGCTGCATTCAGGAAGAACGTCCACTTCCTTGACCCCCGGGAGGATCCAAGAAGTAGATCCCTTAATGAGGGTTCCTATAAAGTACCCTTAGTAGTATAGGGCCCCAAATCAGGGGATCTACTTTCTAAATCCTCCCGGGGGTCTGGGTCCCGGTTATACAGAGGCCGGTCTGAACTTAATAGGTTTCCCTGAAGGCGTCTAAGGATGGGCCGGGCGTGTAAACGGTCAAGGAAGAATAGTGTTTCGGGTATACGGCTATATGAGGGTTTCCGAAAACTAGGGGTACCTTGTTTTGGGGTCCTTATAACAAGGATCCTACAATTTAGTGTGCTATATTAGGGTCCCCTATTTTAGGAAGCTCCCATATTGGGGAGGATACATACTACTCTACAAGAGGTTGAAGGCCGAATATTACTTGTCCCGGGGTCCAGGTCCTTTGGGGGAGTTGCCTTGTGATAGTTGGCCACCTTCTCTTGCGGTGGAACTGTTGCTGTGGAGCAGACCAACCCCAAAAATGCTGCAGGAGCCCCAAACACGCCAGCATACACCTCAAATCTCTACGCTCAAATGGTGTACCCGGAAGTCTTTACACCCTCTGCCTCATGTCAGTGCACTGTTGGGGTTCAGGTTGCTGTATTCCTACCCACGCCGCACACCGTCCGTCCCTAAGGTAAACTTACAGCCAAAAGTCGTCATCCGTAAACACGAAACCCAAAAACCCTGAAATGCAAATCAACCCGCTGAATCCCAAACCCGACACCCAAAACCCCGCTGCCGCCAAACCTTACACAACCCTACAAAAGCGTTACAAAATAAACTAAGAAGACCTAGGTTCCTGAGTGGCCCCATAATAATATTACTATACTGAACTTAGAACCCTAGCAAAAATTATAATTTTAGCTGTTTCTTAGTGATTATAGTAACCAAAAATTAAAAAGTATTTTTTAAGTACCACTGAGATTAGGGTACCCTTTTTCCTACTTTTATTGCTTCAATACGGTGACCTTGAAGAAAAAGGGCAAAAGAGTGTCGCTCAGATCTAGAGACACTTTGCCACAAATTAACCATTGTAGCGCCTTCGTCTCCGCTAGGGGCCCTGACTTGGCGTTTTGGAGATCTCCGACCTCCACAGAAGAACAGGGCACATGTATGTATATTTATACATATATATATATATACATATGTATGTACGTGTATGTGTATGTATGTATGTGTATATATATATATATATATGTATATGGATTTAGGGGCTTAGAGCTCATGGTTTAGGGTGTAAGGCCGTGGAAAAGAGACAAGCCCAGAAAAGAGAGAAAGAGACAGAGAGAGAGCGAGAAAAGAGAGGGATAGACGGAGTGACTTTGCGGGTTCAGGGCTCTTCGGCTGAGGCTTCAGGTTGAACATTCGAGCTTGAAGGTCTTGGGTCGAAAGGGTGTGGCTTTTGTTTCGGAAGTTCACAAAATCCAAGGGTAAAAGGAGGGACCCTTAATAAGGACCCCTAGGTATATACCCTTTATATAGCCATTATATACCCATTATGTAGCCCATGATTGGGTAGGGGTCCCCATTAAGGGTCCCGCCTTTTCCCCTTTGACAAAACCATCGAATATACAGGTGCTGCTGTATGGATTTCTTCCTTCCACTCCCGAACACACGAGTCCCTGCTGGTACCCTCATTCAACTTGCCTTCAGTGTCTCAGCAGAATGGGAACTCTACAAAACAGGGTTAGTGTGCGAAGTTGTTTTCCTCGGAGCAGTCTTATGTCCATTTATGGCACACCCATGCTCCCCTCCGCCCATGATCTCCCACAAGGGTTCCTTTGCCGGAAAACTGAGCCAGACCTTCAGATCCCATTGGGAGTACCGACCTGGTGCCAGGGAATTCTCGCTGATGTGTCGGAGGGGCATGGCCCACTGAATGCAGTGGCGTTGCGCTGAGTGCATCCGCCTCCAGAACAAGCGCACTGCTGTGGCAGCACGTCAGTTCTGTCTCGCTCGACGCTTTGAGTATACAGCCATGTGGCGGTCCCGTCTCAGCAGGAAACCATAAGCCACATCAAAGGCGGACTTCGCCACACTTGAAGTCAGGAACCACTGTTTGCACGCAGCGTTTGCGTTGCGGCTGTTCTCGTGGCGATCCCAAGCCCAAAGGGTCCAAGCAATAGTATAGTATATACTTTTGGGGGCCCACATACCTACTAAGTACCTACTCTAATGGTACTTGGACCCTTCGGGAAGCAAGCTCGTGCGAAACCTCGACGGCCCGCAGACATGTCTTAAGCCGCCCGCATCGAGGTGTCGAATTTGCATTCCAAGAAAAGAAACACATCGGAATTCCTCGTTGCTGAAACACCTATGCGCGTTTATAAACCCTAGACTTACCCCAAAACCCGAAGAAGACCCGAAGACCATAAAACCTAAACCCTACTAACTCACCTTGTAGAAACCCGTAATGGAACCCTCAATAAACCCAAAGCCTGTGAACAAACTTCCTGAATTCAGCATATATAAATAAGCCCGCTCTGAGTCTTTTAAACAAAACAACCCTTATAAATTCCCTGAGCCGTGAAAGATAAACCCTAAACCCTGAACCCTAAACCCTGAACCCTAAACCCCAAACCCTGAACCCTGAACCCTAAACCCTAAACCCGGAACCCATGTCTGCCTTGTTGTCCAAGTACTTGCCCACCTCGGCCGTCGTCTCCTTGAGAGACTTTAGGTCCTTCTCCAGGCCTCAGCACAGCAAGCGTTCCGGGTTTAGGGTTCTTTTTTAAAGTGTAGTGGACCCTTTCTGCTCCGCGCGACAACGGGGCAAGTTGAGCCCACCTCCACGGGGTTTAGGGTTTACGGTGCAGGGTTTAGTGGTAAGGGTTTAAGGTTTACGGTCTCGGCGTTTGAAGTTTAGTGCATAGGGCGAAGGGTGCAGGGCTGGAGGTGTCTCAGTTTTGCCGTATACTACCCTAGCCGGTTGTCTCGTATAGGCGTTTATTGCAAGGAACCCACAAAAATAGTAGGCCTTGGTAGGGAACGGTTCTGAGGTTCAGGGTTCAAGGTTTAGGGTGTATGGCCACCAGCATGAAAGCTTCTAAGGTGTTGGTTTGCTTCTGAGTTGGGGTGTACCCATCTTTTAATAATTCAGCGTCATGGTGTTAGACTCCTTCTTCAAAACCCGTAGCCCTAAGACCCTAACCTGCCGGTGCACAGTCTGGTTCGTGCAGGGTTACTCCGCCTGAATACAGAAAAAAGGCGGCCCCTAATAGTCGGCAGTAATGCCCCCGTGAAGAAACTGCGTGACCTCTAAGGAACTTCTAAGGATGACGGTGCAGCGGTCTACTTCCCGTGTTGGGTGACAACCGAGAAATATGCTTCAAAATATCACATTGATACTAAGTCTCTTCGGTCACTTCGCGATACAACATGCACCGAATTAGGACAACCGCTTACAAAGTACAAAGACATGATCCCGGTTCAACCCTGGGTCCACAGTCACGGGGGCCTCTTCCGCGAAGACTAAACCCTATAGATCCCTTTAAGGAACCCCTATAGATCCCTTTTAGGACCTCCTTAAAGTAAAAGCCAGAAAGTTGGAATATGATTATCCTAAACCCTTTATGGTAAATTACAGGGTATCCTACCCTGAAACCATATTCCAACTTTCTGGAGTTCCCTTTAAAGGAACCCTTACTTACTAAGTCCCCGAAGAGGTTAGCAGCTCCGTGGCCTTGACCTCCGCCACTCCTCGCGGAGCCCCTGGCTCTCCGGCTTCGGTCGGCCTTCTTCGCCAAGATGTCCTCGACCACCCTTTTTGGGGTTTAGGGTTTCGGGTTTAGGGGTTTAGGGTTTAGGGGTTTAGGGTTTAGGGTTTAGGGGTTTAGGGGTTTAGGGTTTAGGGTTTAGGGGTTTAGGGTTTAGGGTTTAGGGGTTTAGGGGTTTAGGGTCCTGACAAAGGAAGTTGCACCGACATCTTTCACGATTTAAGGTCCGAGGTGGACTTCTTAGATGTTCTGACTCTCGTGGCGTACCCTGAGCCCGAGATCACGCTCCTGTCCGACAGGTCGTCTCGAGGGACTTCGATTAGCCCCAAGTCGTAGGCCCTGCTAAGAAACCCAGCCTCCTCCGTCAGCTCCTCGACTACTTCGGCGAGGGCCGATCGAGCTTCCTCCAGAGACGACGTCAGAATCGCCATCTTCCGCTTGCTCAGGTGTTCGCCCATGCGTGGGGGATTGATCTCGACTTGGTTGCTGCTCTCCCCACCAGAGCTGTAATGAATGTAGGTGTGGCTGGCTAGCACTCTCCACAAACTGGACCCTGTCTCTCTCTCGTACTCCCACACGTGCGATCCTATGCAGGCAGAACCGGCGGCCGCTCCTTTTGCACTCACTGCCGGCGGCGGTTCGTCTGTGCAACGGGATAGCTCTGATTGCTCAGGATAGAAGACACATATAGCACTTAGCTATGGGCATTGACTTGAGCCAAACGTTGCGTTGGCGGTCACATAGAAAGGTAAAGACGAGGGATGCGTAGCATGCCCCCTAGAGTCGAGGGACGCGTAGCGTGCCCCCTTCTCTTGCACTTTACACGGTCTTGCTCACAGCTCTTATAGTGACACCTTAGAACTTGACAAGGCATCGCAGTCCGTTCGCACCCCCCATGAGTTGCGTCTCCGACGCTGCTCACCCGGAAGATGGCACGATAGGACAGAAGAAAATTCCGCCGCAACGTTGACATTGAAAATCAGAGCTTTGTATCCCAATTAGAAACGTTGTGACACTCATCTACGTCAGTAACGATCCCCTGAAATGACAAACGAATCAGGCGTCACCGAAGAAAGAAGCATTCGCGATGGCATTCCACGGGCGAAGCTCAGAGGTCACGAACTGATAGGCGAGGAAGATCAGGCGTTGTCTCGCCACCATCTTCGCGTTGACGTAGGATCGCGTTCCCAGGGCCGGAGGTTCTCCTCTGGATATGGGTTCCTTGGCTTTCCCTTGTCCTTGCCTTTGTTTCGGCCTTTGGCGGCGATGTAGTCGTGGTAGGAATTGGTGTTCCAGCCACCATGTTGCTCGCCTCCGGTTCTTCCACGCCCTTTTGAAGGTCCCTTGGATGAAGAAGCGCTTTCACGTTCCTCCGTAGTGACCGGCGTGTCCAGAATGGAAGTACCACCTGGAGGAAGATAATCAGCGGCCGAAATGTGGTGTAGGGCCTCTGTACGCCTTGTCGTCGGGTTTTGCTGTCTCTCATTCTTGGATCTGTTCAATCTGTCCATGAAGTGCGCAGGCATTTGGATGCTGTGATCCACTAGCAAGGCGATGGTCTGGACTGACTGATCAGAATGAGTTAGCAGAATGCCGACAGGGTCGATGTACAAGAAGTCCACTGGTCCAGTTGGCGTTGGTCGTAGCACCGAGAATTGTTGGTGTCCCGTCACCATTGGGATCACCTCGCATAGGACGTTCAGGCAACAAAAGTGCATTGCCTTGACATCTTCATCCCTGTCGCTCTTCAAGTAAGTAGTAGGGCTGAAGTTGTCCCTGCCAATTCCCATCATGTTGGCTCCCCGTACAAGTAAAGAAAGCATCTGGTTCGTGCGGAAGCGCTTCAAGGTGTAAATCCCGTTGGGATCATACTGTTTGAGGTTCTCAGGTTCTTTCGCGAAGCGAATGATCTCCTCATCAGTCACATCCCTACTGACACCTGTTTCCTTGTCCACTGCTGCCAAAGATCCCCACTTCCCAAGCACATCATAGCGTTGGCCAAGCGCGAAACTTTCCCTCATCTGAAACAACGGCATAGTCGCCCACTTTGCGAATCCTGACCAAGCTTTGTAGATGGATCGGCATACCACGTATGCCATGTACGACAGAGCGGTCATGTTCGCATCGATGCAATGAGCATTTCGCTTTCCAGAATAGTAGGATGGCTGCATGGCGGTACGTGCAAGTTGTAGTTCAGGATCGATGTTCAAAGACTGGCCGGTAAGGAAGACGGGACGACGTTCCTGTGCGATTGCTTCCGGAACTGCGTCATCGAAGTCCTCTTCAGGCTCAACGTCCATTTCTTCATCAGGTTCCTGTTCTGGATCGTCTTCCGCAACGACAGATGGTTCTGGGATTTCTTCAGGTTCCGCAACGGTCTCTACCTCCATGGCTTCCTGCTCCTCTTCGGGCGCCTCAGGCACTGCGGCTGCTGCGGCTTCCATTGTCTGAGCAATGAAGTCACTGGGGATCTCCGTAGGAGTATCCCGTTGTGGAGAACCTTGATAATATCCGCTTGAAATGAACTGTGACCAGCAAGACGTGCATCGGGAGAAACATGCTGGAACAATGTTGTAGCATGCCGGGCATACCCTCATTCTCCTTCCATCCTCGTCTCTGCGTAGGTCTTCGGGTCGCCAATTCTTGATGACAAACTTGATTCCCTTGTCCATGTAGTGATGCCGAACCGTGTTCTCCCTGTGGGACTCCAAGACAGTTGTGAGGTCACGAATGATCTGCTCCTTGCTTGTGTCGTGGGGTCCAGGAGGCATCTCGCAAAGCAATTCCATGATCTTGCTTGGCGTTCGGTATCTCTCGAACTCGGGAAGCAACGGTGATGCATTGTAGTCCAACACCAGCTCTTTCTCCAACCTTTCATCGTAGATCTTTTCCACCAGAGCGAAAGAGTGTGTATCTCGAGGATCAGGGACGCAAAACCATACCTCCTTGACGAAATGGAAAGGTATCGTTCGACCAACGATCATGATGCCGCTGTCTGTGATACGTCCATCCTCTCGTGCAAGATCTTGCGATGGGACATGAAGAACCGCCAATGGCATATGCTTGGCGTCTCGTCCGTGTACTCGCATCTTGGTCGTTGCGTTCCGGTGATCGAACGGCGCAAACACCCCCCAATAGCTGTGGAGTCTGCCGCCTTGGTTGCCTCGGAATTGGCGCCGATGGTCAAAGTCCCCGTCGGGGTCCTCCGAACCAGGCATGATGCCTTGCGTGACAATGGAATCCAAGTTGCGGCATGCCGTAGCGTGGAACGCACCTCCAAGACGTTGCAAGAGGGTCATAGATGGAGATATTGCAAACCTGTTCTTGTCCAACTGAAGCAAGTTGTTCTGGGGATCTGAATGCGCAGAGTGACCACTCGTAGCCCGAACTGCCCATGGCTTCACCCAGCCGTTGCATTGGTTCAGGTACCTCTGGCCATGTCGGCAATGGTCGTTGCTCTGGATCTCTGCGATCTGGTCCCGAACTGATACCAACATGTTCGAACCTGCTGACCCAAGAACTTCCGTGCCGGGGTCCTTCACTCTCACACCCAGGAACTGCAACCGAATCTTGGCCTTGTTGCGTTTCGTGGCTGCAATCATGTTCCCCTGGAACAATAGCTGAAGTCTTTCATTGTACACTCTCTTCTTCTGTTGGTCATCGGTCCTTGAGACCCCTTCGGTGATGCGTCTGCTTTCATGGGTCCATAGTGGCTCATGCCTCACCAAGTCTTCGATCAGCACCCACCCTCCTTCATCACATTTGATGACACTGTTGAATGCCACCTGGCACCGGTTGTCAAGCCATTCCGAGCCTGGGCGCCTGGCGATTCTGTGGCGCAAGTCAGACTGGATGCAAGATAGCGCCCAATCCGCATTTAACCTGCGCTGACGGGTGATGTTGCGAAGGACAACTTCGTTCACGATGTCCCACCGATTGTTGATGAAGCTTGCACCCTTGGTTGGGATCAGGTCGAGAATTCCGCACCGGATTGGCCTTCCGCCGCCGATGGATTCATAGCCTGGATTGGTGTAGCTGTTGGTGTTCTCGTCGTACACATAGCTAGGACGGTCTCCCCGTTGGGGTAGGCGTCGGTCGCGATGGTCCGAAAGCTGCTCAATGATGTCCACCACTCGCTGGCTATTCTCTGGTCCCGAATCCTGCAATGGTACGCCACAAGCATCATTTAGGCCCCGACGATTTTCCACATCCGTGCAGAGATTGTGTTTGTTCTCATAACGGATCAAGACCACATCACCCCGAACGGCTTCGCCTCCGCGTCGCGGTCGGGCTTTGGCCTTGGGTCGTCGGTCCGAGGATGCAACACTCACATGATCTGTGGTGTCAACGTCCATTGGTTCAGCCTCTTGTGAAGGTACTCGACGTGGATATCGAAGAAGACTTTCCTTGATGATCTGGACGCTTCGAAGTACCAGGTCCCGGGTTGCAGCATTCTCTGTGCAATTTGACAGAGTGTGTAGGTCACTGCCACAAGCAACACAAAATGTGATGCGATCGCTTCCGACTGACATCTCGCCCTGAGCGAGTACGCCAACATAGTCCTGAAGCTGCGTGACAACTCCTTCACGAATTGCATGTCTGGGATCAGGGCCTTCTGCACCCTGCTCTTCTTCGGGTTGCGCATCCACATCCACATCTTGTGCAGGTATTGGTGGAGCAACTGAGAACCCTGGATCGTCCGTGACGTTGTCAGCGGCCTGTGTCTCGTCGGTTCTCGTAATCTCTACAGGGTAGATATCACCATCGACGATCACTGTGAAATCAATCACGAGGTCAGCGGACATGTTGTTGACGATCTCAGCGACTGCTTCATTCTTCTTGGGCGGTGTCCTTTTGCGCGGGGAGTCAACCGTGATCAGCTCGATGGCTTCGGCCGACGCGTAGCGGAAGAATGACCTTTCGATTCCTCTCGCGCACGCATTTGCTCCCTCAAGGCCACCCCAATTCGGAAAATGACTTGGGTGTCTCATGGCAATCGTAAGAAGCCCGAGTGCCAGCTCCAATGTATCACCCAGGAGCTCTTCCTTGGGCAAGACTGACCCTCGGTAGCATTCTTGGCGCTCTTCCGGAGTCAAAAGCATCCTCATGAAACCAGCATAAGCGCAGTTCCCGGCGTCGTAGTAGCAGATGTAGCATGTCTTGCCTTCGGAGTCGTACCCTCTGTCCCACGCCAACTGTTTGGCTTTTCCCCATGCCGCGTACTCGATGGCCTGACTGGCTGTGATTCGGAGACCACCGTAGTGAGAAACCGTCTTGCCGATGTCTTCATAGACCATCTCTGCACAAACTTTGAGGAACTCCTTGATGTCCACACGAGGATCCACGAATTGAAGCCTCAGGTCATAAAGGTGCTTTGCGCAAGCCAAGGTGTACTTCTGGGACGCGATCAAGTCATTGAAGGAGCTGATTTGATGCTGCATCTTCAAAGCTGAAGTATGCGCGCACCCAATGCAGTGCCCAGGATACCCGTTTCCGGTGGGTTTGAAGAAGGCTTGTGCGTAGCACTCAGCCAACTTCATTCCTTCACATCCTTGGCAATAGAACGTTCTCCCTTTGACATAACCAGTGTTCGGGGTCGCATAGGTGTCGATCCTGAACCAGTAGTGCCGGTTGTCGTAGTAGGCCTCGGGAACGGTCATGGCGATGTCAAAATCCTGCCAGGTGACTGTGGACGACTCAGCGACCGTGTCACCCTGGGCACCCGACCTGATCTGTTGCTGCTGTTCCCCCGTAAACCATGTCTGCGAGATCTTGGTGGTCGTCTTGACTTCACTCTTGTCCTCCCAAATCTCGACAAGCGACGGGTGAGCAACTAAGTCGGTTCTGACTGTCTCGTCCCATGAGCGAACTTTCGATGCCTCAACAAAGCACGTAGATACCATCTTCTCGCAAAACAGCTGCTTCTCATAGATAGCTAGGCCCAATTTGAACCTGACCCGATTGTCTGGTGGTGGTACCTTCTCAACTGACAAAGTGTGCACGCCAGACGACGCATGTTTCGCCTGACTGTACATTCTTGACCAAAACGAAGATCCATGAATCACCACACATGCTCGGGCCCGCAACTCCAGTTCAATGTACATTCCCAGCGCGTGGAAACCAGTGAACATAGAAGCTTTCTGTCGAAGGTAATTGCTGGCTGCTCCTACGAACCGTAAGTCGTGGTTGATGTTGACAATTGGAGGGCGCGTGGTACGCTTCCCTGCTGCAATGATGGGGTCAACGTACGTGGCTTTGAGCTGCCGCTGCAAATCAGCACGAATCGCTGCTCCGTCTCCGACCTCACTCATCGGAAATGAAATGTTCTCGATGAGGATCGCTTGGAGAGACAGATGGTAGTGCAGTGTGACGGTTGCAAGCTGCTCTTCAGTCAAGCCATCCAATGTCTCATTCACAGATTCCAACGATCCCTTCGTGACTTGGAAGTTGTAGTTGGCACCTGCGGTGATCGACGGGCTCACAATGTAGATCTCACTCCATCCATGCATGACGAGATTCTCCCTCACTGTATGCGATGACCCTCTGGTCCTTGCGACCATGTCAAAGTCTTGGACGAGGATCGTGCATTGAGAGCGCATAGTCGCGGCATCAGGCTTGCCACCCATACCCAAACTATTGCGAAATCCGTTCAGCGTGTTCATGGTATTGATCCTTGCTTCTGCCGGAATTTCATCGTTGTCGACAAGATCGCCGTCTGCCTCGATCAACACAGCCGAGGTAAGCATTGGAGGAGAAGGAAGATGCACGCACGACACCAATGCCAATGCATGGTATAGCCGCGAGTACATCCGTAACCACATTTTCGTGCTCAGCTTCACGTAGACCTTCAGGTTGAGACCCTTGTCGTCACTTTGAGAGACGGAACGAATCCTTGCCAAGTAGGTCACCAGTCTTCTGACGTAATGCTGAATTGGTGTGGTCCCCACGTCGTGGTTGGCCACGAACTTTGGCGTCTCATCAATGGTAGGTGGGTACTCGTCTTGATCACGGGTCGTCGCCAGCAAGCTTGAGCGACAGCCCTTTTCATCGATGTTGACGTAATGGTACCAACTTTCCTGAGCGCCAGCGGGGATTGGAGCTTCCTCCCATGTCGGTTGCGATGGTTCCTCTTCCGGTTGCGAAGTCGGTGGTTGTGGAGGAGGTGCCGCAGAAGATGATGATGCCGATGCCGTTGCCTCGTCCGTCCTTGCCCTCTTTGGTCCGTGGCTAGGAGTGGCTCGAGGCTCGGTAGCGGATCCTTGTGGTTGTCCCGGCGTTCTTCCATGCTCAGGGTGCACGATTCCTTCCGGTTCGAGGTTGCTTGCCGTAGGCATCGCCACCCTCCCCGTTGAATACACCCAGCTAGGATGCCGTTGAAGATTGGGCGGAAATAGGCCATCATCTTGTAGAAGCGGTCTTGGTGCCTCCATCTGTTGGAATTCTGCTTCCCATATGCTCAACGTGGCGCGTTTGGTAGAGCAGTCGACCACATATCCAGATTCAACTCCGCATTGATTCCAGGTGTAGCTACGGAACGCATCCGGCAATTGGAAACCGTTCCTGTCTTGATCTGCACATACAGCATCCACGTGGTGCTTGAGGAAAGCGTACGTGGTGTAGTCGGAATCAGGGAGCACATCATTTGACCATCTGTAATGCGGGTGTCCAGTGTCTGGATCAACCCATGATACGTAGGAATGAAGCACATGGAGACAAACACTGAACGCCTGGAGCGAGTTCATCGCAAAGGCGAGCGGGTGTCCCATGCCTTGAGGCATTGTGCGCATCATCATGGCCAGCTGGTGAACGTTGAGTGGCGTGGCGCCATCGTTGTTCGCAGCACATTCCTGGTTGTAGGTCCGTAGTCCATATCCAGTGTGTTTCGCGAACATGTACATCAGCTTGCACACCCTACATAACGTAGGCTCCGCCAACAGGTCTGATTGGTCAGGTGCTCTGCCCGACATTGGCAACTTGTGGTAGTAGTCCTGATTCACCGTATACCATTGTTGTATTCTCGTGTCTGTCACAGTCTGGTAGGGCGTCTCCACGGAGTTGATGAGAACAGCGAGGTTGTAGTAGCCATCCGCAGTGACGATGTTCCTTGTAGCAGTGTTCAAGTCGAACCGAACTTGCTTTCGTTCTTGTTCCAGTTCAACCACAGCCAACTTTGCATCATCGCGGATCACTTCCTCATCCACCATGAACCTGGTGATGGCATTGTACTTCCCCTCGTGGTCAGCAACAATGTGTTTGAGACCTCCGCCAAACTTAGTGACCATGGCGAGTATCTCCCCATAGGGTTTGTCCATGTACTCCTCAGGAGCGGCAAGTAAGCAAGCTTTGAGGATTTCTCGGACTCGAATGGAAAGATCCCCTCCTGACGACAGATTTGCACACGTGAACAGCAAGACCAACGGAGGTGCTTTGAAAGCTGCCCATGTGCGAATGAGATCATTGTCGACCACTTTGTCTTTCGTAATCTTCGGCGGGAGCGAGACGCTCTGCGACGCATCCCCAGAATACATCTCCAGGAATTTGTGGAACTTCAGAAACGTTCGCATCATCCCACCAGACGGGAAAACTTCCTCGTGGTCCACTCCATCGAAGGCCAGCTCGTAGGCATTGTAGCTTTCAGCCATGGCTCGGGTTTCGGTCCTTCCTCCGTAGGAGGGAAGTCCCTACACCCTACTCGACTTCACGGTTCCGGGTTCTCCGTAAGAGGCACCCTTCCCCGATCCGTCTGGTCAGACCTTAGTTGTTCCTTAGTTGGGGCTGTCTAATAGCCCCTTCATCAGCGTCTACACACTGACGTTGCTGCCATGCAATGTCCTCAGATTCATGTGCAACATGATTGACACTGACATGAGCTCGAACAAGGCTGCGAACATTCCTCGCAATTGACCGCCATGAAACATCGATGCGCTGCGACAAACTGTTCTTCGAATCATGGTCCAAGCAATCATTCGGTCTCGTCACCAAACGGTCCGCTTCAGGCATGTTAGAGAACATGATCCTGCGTCCACCAACATCGCCACCAGCACCAACATGATCATCAACCTTAACCTTCGTCACCTTGCCACTTGAAACAAGAGCATGCAACTCTGGCCAAGACCAACATGAACATGAAGAAGGCATGTCAAGCGAAAAATAGACGTCGGAAAATTCCGCACACTTCTTCAGCAGGCGTTTGAGAGATTTCAAGACACTTCTGAAAACCTTGTACTTCCCACCAGAACGTTTTTCACCCCCCACGCAAGCCCCTTCACTACTTCCAGGACCAGCACCTGATCGCAAAAGCGATGCCACAAATAGCACAGGTGTGCGCAGGTCGTTCCGGCACGCATCCTTAATTGTACCGATAAGGCTGTCCTCATCGGCTTTGGAGCTAATCAGCTCTTTGCAAGTTACGCGAGAGCAACCTTTAGTGGACTTAGGTACGGCGTAGCCGTTACCCAAGCCACAAAGGTCAACAATCATGCGGTCTGGCTTCCGTCCACCAGCCTTCGACGGCATGGCTACCAACCTCCCATCGCCAGTTGCCTGAAACTTCAAGGCTTTAAGCAATCTTCTGGAGATTTGGCTAGTCAACTCGCATTTATCAGATCGATCCTTAGCGTCCGAATCAGTCATGTGCAAATGTTTGGACGAGCACACATCAGACGACTTAGGATGCAGCGCGACGTTTGCGGCAATGTACTCCCATTCATCCTTGCAGTAGCCGAGCTCAACGGCGGTTCCAGGAGACACAGGATCTCGAAAGATATAACGTTGCCCGTGAGTGCATCCTTGGATCTTGATGCTCTTCCACATGGCATCTTCCTGAAGTCCCCTATACTGCTTGGTTTCCTGGACTGGTACTCGAGGAGGCACTTCGATGATGATTTGGAACCCCCATGACGCCGCTCTGCGCGCAATTCTTTGGACGACCTCCCCCCATGGGTAGTCTGTCCGCAATTTGCCCTTTTCGGGGTTGTCAGCGATTTTCCGACTCAGCCACGAATTCTTGCCCAACACCCCTGCACCAATGAAGATTACGGAGTTAGGGTTGTCTTTCCTTGCTTGCACCACATCAAAGATGTAGGCGCACATGGCGTCGTCAACTTCTCGCCCCATACTCAGAACATTTACTTGCAGCCCAGGGTCGTAGTGAGAATCGGGAGCATGCTGGGCGATGCAATCCTTGCCTGGAGCATACTCGTTCCACCAGTTCTCCTCATCGACTCCTATCAATGTCCATACCGTCACTGCCTTTGGAGCATCTTTGATAGTGATACGGTACTTCCACCGGCTGTAAGGATTCTTGTAAGCATGGACCAACCTTCCATCGTGGTCGAGGAATTGGATCACCAGACCCTCCTTGGGCTTGTTTTCGGCGAAATTGACCACGTGAGGCACAATTGCTCCATCATATCCTTGATATTCCTTTTTCTGTTCCGCCGCATCATGCCATACATCTTCGTACACCGACGACCATTGGTCATAACCAAATTGAGAGGCTTGACTTTTGGATTGGCCGTTGAAACAAAATCCCTGGTGTAATGTAAAGCCCTGGTACCCCCCATGGATGGCACGCGCCAGTGTGACAACCACCGCTCGCCATTTGGCGGGCAGGGCGCGCACATAAGACTGGCCTAGAGGCGGTTCAGGAATAGGCAAAAACGGCGGCGCAAGGACGTCCGCAATGGCAGCGGGGCGCAAATGCCCCCGCACGGGATGGTACTGAAACACAGCACGTTCCACGTAGCGGTCGAACTTGCCCGGTGTGTCAAGGATAGCAGCACGATCCTCCATCTGGTGCCACTGCCCTTCACGAAGAATCCAAGTCGACCGAAGGTAACGACCAGGCGGCAACGCAGAAGGCGGCCCCCGCAACATGCGCGGGAACTTGACAACCAGGATGGGGTCCACACTGTCATGTTCTTGCAAGCCTTCCTTACTCGACAATCCGGCGCGATACAACACCTGAGGGAGGATCGGCGTCTGCGTGTAAGGAAAACAAGGCACCTCGCTCTTGAACGAGTAGTGCTGCTGACCCTTCTCATCCGTACTTTGGGAATGAGTAGGTCGCATCAGATCCATAATCTCTTGGGAGCCAATGAGATCCGGCGGAAAGATGTTGATGAGCTGACACGCATGTGTCCAGGATACAGAATCCTTGAACGACTTGGTGTGTATGTCCGCGGACATCTTGGCAGTGACCTCGTAGGCAAGAGAAACGTAACCTTCCTGAAAGATAGAATGCATCCATCCAATGCAGATGCCGTGGGTACGTTCCAAGTGACGCATAGTCGGATTCTTGCCCGTGCGAATCACCCCGATCATGGTCTGGTTGTCGTCGTAGAAGACGAAGTTGGGGTCTTGCCCCCCAAGCTGCTGCCACAACGTGATAGCAGGCAATCCAAGACGTGACATGGCAAAGTCGGCCGCGACAATCTCGGCCTCAGGTGTGGAATGACTCAAGCATCCCTGCCTTTTGCTAAGTCCCGCCAAGGGAAATCTTGTATGAGAACCTTGAATGTGCAAGTGAGCACCGGAGGTAGATTTCAAACTTTCTCCACAACCTGCATAGTCCGCATCTGCAAACAGCCCGATGGACGAGTCCTCCAAGGAGTTCCCGACCCATCCAATCATCATGTGATGTTTGGACTGGTGCACATAGGCCATGAGATGATGAAGAAGAGCATCCTCCTTCTTGGTCCATTTCGTGATCTTGCGTGCGAGATTGTTGATACTGCGCAGAAGATCAAAGCGGCAAATGCGCGCGGCATAAAGCAATTTCATGAGAATGCTGGCTGCCTGCGGAGCAAGTGCGCCGCGATTCGCCTCGTTGATTTCCTCTTCCTCGGGCGCCTTGGGAATAGGTGGAGGCGGAACGAGCCGACCATCCTTATCAACAGGCATGGTGTGTCCACACCACGTGCATCGATGGCTTTTACCTGACTGTGCCGGAGCGCGGGCTGGGTGATTCTTAGTCTCCTCAGCCGGACTCGGCGATGGTACCGTCTTGAATTTTGTCGGATCGAACCCAGTCACGTCGCAGTACTTCTTGACTGTCATGTCCAGGTACGTCTCCATGTCGTAGGTAACGGTCTGCACCTTCGTTTTGTCATGCAACGTTGCCTCGCCCTTGGAGATGCGACAACCCAGATACAAGCCCAGCGGCGTTTCTTCTTCCAATCGAAGTTCTTGGCGCAGCATGTCCCAACCCTTGGGTAGATTCTCTTTGGGTCCTGCCATCTTGAGATCATCCACGTAGATGACAAGTAAGAGCTTCATTTGCGGGTGGAAATACAATGATGGCCATTCATCACCAATCGGCTTGAACCCTACTTTCTGTACCGCGGTGTGGCAATGTTGTTCCCACATGGTTCCTGCGTCAGGATGTCCATATAGAGCTTTGATCAGGCGACATACCGGCCTACGGAATTTGTGCCGTTTCGCAGATGGATGCCAAGCTTCATCAGGCAGTTCAACCCAACACGGAGTGCCCGACAATCTAGCCTGAATGTATGCTTGGATAGCATCCGCCATCTGGACATCGTTGCCAGGAAGACATCCGTAATAATCTGCCCATCGTGAGGCGTCAAACGTAGCCGGGGAATTCCCCAAATCCTGAAACAATGCGGCTTCCATATTCTGGTCTTTGACCTGATCACCGAGTAGTACACCTCGCCCCTTGAACTTCCTGGCAGGATCGTCCTCTTTGAGCTGATAATTCTTCTCGTAGATCAGTCCGTGTACTCGCGCCATATGTACTTTCTCACCTTTCTTCTTTGCCTCGGCGACGACGTCGTCATATTCACGCGTAGTTGAGAAGTCGAACACTTCTTGGTCCCACAATCCCTTCCATTCTTTCATGAAAGCTTCCATGGCCTTGGGATTGTTGATCATCTCTTTGCGTGTGACGGGTCGAGTGACCATGGCATTGAAGCACGATCCTCCTGCATGATTCTTTTCCCGATGTACGTTTCTGTGAGAAGTCGTACACGGCATAGAAGGAATCCAGTTATCATCCATGACCATATGCGCCGGAACGGCCGGCACAACATCTGCCAAGAATTGTTCTTGCGTATATTGATCTACATAGGACTGTGCCCATGACCAACCATCGTCGTCGTCAACGGTCACGTTGAGTTGCAGATCAATTTCTTCACACGGAACAATCTTGGGAAAGATCATGTTGTCCAAAGCCTTTGTGACTATCTTCTTTCCTATCACAGCCTTCTTCCGGTCTTTCTTGGCAACTCGAGCTTTGTCTCGCTTTTCTTTCTTGTATGCTGCCTTCTTCTCCGCTTCGCTCATCTTCTTCCATGCTTCCGGAGAATAAGAATGGATAGGTCGCCGTGTAGGAAGAGTTCGTCGACCATCACTTCGGATCTTGTACGGAACTCCCCTTTTGTCGATCTTGCAAGCTTCACCGTCATCGGTAAGATATACAATGCCGTCTCCTTTCTTCCCCGTACTCCAATGTTCAATCTCCTCGGGAGCCAACTTCTTTTCTTTCAAGATCTTGATAATCTCTCCAGGTTCTTCGATGTCTCCTTCGGGGATGAGTCTACCGGTTGGACCGACTTCGCGGGGCGATCGTCGATCTTTCCCAGTGACCTTTGGTTCAGAAGGAGGCGGTGCTGCACGTAGACCTAGCTCTTCGTCTAGTTCTTCGAGTCTTTTGTCTCCTATGGCATCAATAGCTTCATGCTCTGCTGACTTGAAGACTTCGCCGAGCGGCTCCGCCTCAATGTCAGATGGATCTATGTCCTGTAAGTCAGGATCTTCTCCGGGATCCGGTGGAGGAAGAAGTCCGCTTGGATCATCGTCATCCCCGTCGTCACCATCTCCTCCAGGCGGACCGTCGCCACCGTCATCGACGTCTTTTATCTCCTTGCCAGCGAGGTCGACGTTGTCCCTGAGTCCTTCAATGGTTGAGTTCATCCTTTCGTACTCGGCTTTCAGGGGAAACGTTATCTCCTCTGGGAAGTAGATAACTTCTGTCTCGTACGGTCTCATCAACTTCCTGGGAACAGATGCGTCCATCGACAAGTTCGCGTTGGCAAATTCCTTCATATCCCAAACACGATACTTCTTGGACCATCCTTGACCAGCAGTGATGATGTATCCGGCGAAAATGCCTGGAATCCCCTTTGGATCGAACTTGTTGCCGTATGTCTTCGGCCTTGTGTCCGTCGGCTTGAAGAAGACTTTGGCACCAAAGGGTATGGCTTTTCCCTCGAAGTCCTTTCCAGTCATTCGCTTCCATGCTGAATCACCGTCGCCCTCCACGTCTTCAACGTTGAGGTTCTGCATCACGCAATTAAGCGCAAAGGACCAGTATTGAGCGGGTAATCCGGCGTGTAGCATGGATGCTGCAACTGTGTTGATCACTTCTTGATTTGATCGTTCAGCGAGTGAATTGTTACTGGGTTTCCCTGGAAGGGAATGATCGATCACGATCTTCAACTGTGCCATAGCTGAATCGAACTCTGGTGCTTCATCGCTGTACGCCATATGAATCTTGCGTCTTCCCATGAGGCGTCTGATGGCCATGACGACTTCGTCAGTGCTCCTTGAAGCCGTGGGAATCGCTGCGATCATTTTGGTGGCGATGTCCCTGATGACTAGAACTTCACGTGCTCCGTCATCGAGTCCAATACCTGCTTCGGCGGCCTTGCGCATGTCAAGGAAGTCGAACGTCACAAGATCTCCCCAGTGTTTGATCACACGTTGAAATGCACCTCGTTGTGTTCGCAAGTGCTTCATCTTCGCGCGTATGCACGATTCGCAATATGGATTGCGGTAGCGATGAGTACACAGATGTGCCAATGTCTTTGCTTCGGCTTTCAGTGTTCCGACTCTGGCCTTGCGGCTCGGCGCACCGTCGCCTTCCACATCAATGATCACCTCATCGTCACCATCCAATGGAATTTCACCCACTCCTTTTCCTTCGTCGTCGTCCGGAGGGCGTCCGGCCTCGGACTCTGGTACTTCTTCTATAGGAGGTTCTTGGGGTTCAGGATCAGGAGGTCGTTCATGATCATCACCTTCTTCTTCTGCTTCGATCTCGCTCGGTGCAGCTTCAGCGGCAGCTGCGACGCTGACGTCAACATTGCCTGCCGTCAACGCACCTTTGAAGATTTCGGTGATGGCTTTGGCCTCCGGATCATCATGAACCAATGACTTGAACTCCCAGCACGGACGTACGGGATGTCACCGTTCACGAACAAAGATATTCTCTTGCCCTGCGGGTTGATCATGAATGGTTCCCTTCCGGGAGGCCACACAAACCCGTAGTTGAAGTTCATACATCTCTTGCCTATGGAAAGCACCGACGGCGTGTCGTCCAACACATAAGCGTTGATCGGTTCCTCGAACGACTCAGTCTGGAAGTTCGACACGAGATCGGTATCGGTGATTCCATTGGCTGTCTGAAATGATATGGGCTCTGGAGTCACGAGTGTCTCGAGACTGTGCTTCTCGATCTTCTTCTGAGATATGAGGTCATGACCACATCCAGTGTCCATGAGAAACTTGATCTTCTTCTTAAGGATGACTGGTTGAACCATGCATTTGAATAAGCCTTGATTGATGATCCGTTTGCTGTGTGCAGCGTCGAGCTCGCGTTCAACGATGGAATCCTCACCGTCATAGAACGAAACTTCTTCCACTCGAGACGTTCCTGGGATTCGTACGAATGAAACTCGATCTCCGCGTTGATCATCATCATCGTCAACCATGTCTCTCATGATCTGTGCCCTCAATCTCGCTTTGTGCTTGGCGAACTCCAAGCTCACAGCGCGATCCTCATCATTGACAAACGCTTCCATGTCGACGTACTTCACCTTCCGCTCTTTGTCTTTCTTCGATCGTCTAGGACACGAAGAAATGAACTTCACGTCATTGGCAAATGTCACATTGCGCTTTGTCACTTTTCGGGTCGACGTAGTCGTTCCCGAGGATTCGTCATCTGTTGAACAATCCGAATCAGCGTCGCTGTCAACGGATGGACAATCTGACTCCTCCTCATCTTGTTTTGAAGATCGCTTCCATATAGCCGGAGCTGATGGATTCCACCTTCGACACAATCTGATGGCGGGTGCTGCAGGGAAGTGCCTTGGCCTTGGCATTCGGCTTCGCTGGAGCTGCCTTCGCTTCGGATTTGGCTTTAGCTTTTGCCTTTGGTTCCGGAGCTGGGGTAGCTGCTGCCTCATGCTTGAAAGGACAATTCTCTCTTGAGCACGAGCCTGTGTTCTTGAACGAGTAGCAAATCCTGTTTCCTCCTCCTCCAGATGGACTTGGAGTTCTCGTCCTCGGCGTGAAGGGTCGTTCTGGAGTCTTCTTCGAGTGACTGAATGGACACTTATCGCCATTTCGACACCCTGCATCTGTGAAATGGAACTTGCAGCGGATTTGCTTCTTGCTTTTGTCACCTCTGTTGTCCGCTGACTCACTCCTCGTCTTCTTCTTGGGCTTCGGCTTGGTCTTCGCATGACTCTTCGCTTTGCTTTGAGGTAGTACAGGTGTTGCTTTGTCCGGCTTGGTCGGCGAAGCCTTGACCTTTGCGGATGGAGCTGCGGTAGGCGTAGGTTTCTCAGGTACCTTGGCCGGTGCAGCCAGCAAATCCTTGCCCTCAAGCATCTGGCGCAAGCCAATTTGAGTCTGAGTGAGATTTGACTGTTCTCGTTTCCGCATGATGGTACGATCAATGATCTTCATCAGGTTGTCGTACGATCGATCTTCATGATTGTAGGGCAGGTGTTCATAGTGCATGCCCAAGTCCATTTTCATTGCGGGCGAGTCCTTGATCTTGCTGTACAAGCAATCACGGAGAGCTGTTTTGGATGGAATGTCCTCTGGTCTCATCCGTCCCAGAACTTCCAACCACGTCTGCTTGAACGTATGAAGCTTGTTGTCGCCTTGGTACTGGAGCTTCACCAAATACTCAAGAGTGATGATCATGTCAAGACGATCATGCGTTCGAAAACTTTCGTACATCATCGCGATGACTTGTCGTCCTTTGATGATCTTCACGTCAGGCCTGCTGATGTAATCGTTGGCCTTCCGGTTCACCTCGAGGTACAGGTCAGCTGATTTGTCACCACCGGCACGTAGCATTGCTACCATGGCGATCCCCAACTTGACGTCGATGCTCTTGAACTTCTTGTGTCCTGAATCATTCAATGCTTCGACATCAGGGAATGGGTTGAACGCTGGTGCCAGCCATAACATCCAGTCCTCATGATGTGGGTCGGCTGATGCCCCTAAGACATTTGCCGTGCACACAGATCGCCAGTTGTTGAGATGAGTAAGAGTAGGCCATGGAGGAACGGTCACTTTGTCGGCTTCCCTCCTGGAAATTCTCACCTCTGTAACTTCGGGATCCGCATCTCCATCAGGATCACGCGCATGCGAACCAGGATCCGATTCGGGTTTGCCCCCTCCACCTTTCTTCTTGTCATCATCATCGTCAGGCGGATCCGGAGGATCATACCCCGTACCGGTACCTTCATCATGCTCTTCCTCTCCATTCTCGTCGCCAGCTTCGTCACCGTCATCGTCTCCATTGTTTTCTTGAATCGTTTCAGCGAATAATCTCCACTCATCACGATCAGCTCTGAGACGTTGTTCGGCTTTCTGAGCCTTGAGTACTTCACTACGCAGATCAGCAATCTTCTCCTCGTACTGTTCCGCGATCTCTTTCTCGATCTGACGCCTCCTTGCCTCATGGATGGAATCGTTAAAGGTGACAGGGGAACCAATGAGGTCGTTGCCCTTAGTGGATGCGGTGACGCCGTCGATGCCAACAGGTCTTGAGGAGCTGGCCGATGCTGTGGACTTCGATCCCAACATCCCGCGATCCCCCAAGAGTTCGCGTAGCTGTCGATCACGCACGGCTGCCGCATCACTTTTCCCATGAAATCCGCTTGGTATGCCAAACAAAGTGGCTGCACTAGGCGTGGAACGCGCAAGCGCTGGGCTGCTAATACCTGGCACGTGGTGCTCGGGCATTGCATCCGCCACGATTGGCATTGAACTGCGGCCAGTGAAGAAGTTTCCACCGGTGAATGGAATTCCGTCCATCACAAGGTTCTTGTCCTTGTCCGATTCCGAGAATGCGAACTTCTCTTTGGCGACTGGACTAACTTGACTTGGGGACCGTATTTCAGGGGATCGTACCTCATCTCCTACGGAAAATGCAGGCATTACATCCTTTCCTACGTGCTCCCAGCCAGACTCAGTAGTCCTCGAAGACATGGGCATGCTCGAAGGTCGCGTCGCTTCCCTTTGAGTAGAGTTTCGCGCTGCCTCCAATTCGCTGCGTGTCCTCGCTTGAAGATCTTCTTGCGCTTTGAGCGTTTTCCTGAGTTCACTCAGCTCGTCGTGCAAGGTAGGCAATGATCGCCTTGCATGATCTTCATTCTGATGAAGTCGTTCCTCTGCTTCTTGCATCCTCTTCACAGCCATTCTGCGGTACTCTTCCTCTTCACCAAGACGTTCACGAAGCCGAAATCGTTCTTGTTCAATGGCTGCGCTGTTTCCAGCTAGCCCTTGGATCTCGTTCACGGCCCGCAACTCCTGGTTCTTGACCAAGTGGAATCGTTCCTGCATTGCTTGTAAGGCTTGTTCCGAACTTGCTGTGTTTGACCGGAGGACCAAGTTCTCTCTGGCGTGTTCATGAAGTTCATGAGTCAGACGCTCATACTCACGTGCCATAAGCTCACCATCACCTTGCGCTCTTGCCTCCAACTGCACAAAGTTGGTGGCTGCCTCCGTGCGGAACACGTGTAGCTGTTGAGCTAAATCCTCGGCAACGGCATGTGCTTGACGTTGTTGAGCAGAGTTCTGTTCATCCATGCGAAACAAAGCTGTTTCATAGTCTCGCTTCATCTCCTGATTGACATTGTTGATGTGCCTCATGGCTAAACAAGCATGATCACGTTGTCGTTCCAATTCTTCAATGCGAATTCCCGATCCTTCATCTTCTTGTTGCATCTCCTTGATCTTGTCCATCAGGGTCTGCACGATTCCTTCGTACTCTTGCACCTGACTGCGATAGTACATTTGCTGTGCAAGGTTCGACGCTTCGAACTGTTGCGAAATCGTCAGCTCCTGGTAGGCATTCGGACCGTCAGCTATTGCAGGCGTGGCCACGGATGATGCATCACCACGTGCAGGAATCGTATCCAGAGTCATGTCCAGATCATCAGAATCGCGTGGTTGATTGGTAACCATCCGATTCCAAGTCATGGACTTGTCACGCCCACGGGTAGCCGAAGTCCTCGATCGTGCCGAAGAGCTTCTCGAAGATGATGGTCTTGACTTCTTCTCCAAGGTCTTGACTCCTTTGTCCTTAGCCCTGGACGTAGTCCGAGGTGCCTGAAAACCAGACGCTTCGGCCCGTCGTTCTGAAGCCTTGCCCGTCCTCGAACCTGTGGATGTCGGACGTGAAGGCGTAGATGCTCTTGGTAGACTCTTTGCTTTCCCCTTGGGAACTGCCTTTGCAATGGCAAGCGCAGAAGATTGACCTTTGTCATCTTCCGTGGAGCTATCAACGGATTGCACCACTGTGTCATCAGCTGTTGACTCACCAACGGCTGGCGCTGCCACATCGGCACCGAAAGTCATTGTCGTATCTTGGCTTGATCCTGAGTTCATTGTGGTCGTAGTAGATCAAGTAGTCGTTGCTGTAGAAAGGCAGAGCCGCGTACGGCTGATAACCTGCGTGGGGGATTGATCTCGACTTGGTTGCTGCTCTCCCCACCAGAGCTGTAATGAATGTAGGTGTGGCTGGCTAGCACTCTCCACAAACTGGACCCTGTCTCTCTCTCGTACTCCCACACGTGCGATCCTATGCAGGCAGAACCGGCGGCCGTTCCTTTTGCACTCACTGCCGGCGGCGGTTCGTCTGTGCAACGGGATAGCTCTGATTGCTCAGGATAGAAGACACATATAGCACTTAGCTATGGGCATTGACTTGAGCCAAACGTTGCGTTGGCGGTCACATAGAAAGGTAAAGACGAGGGATGCGTAGCATGCCCCCTAGAGTCGAGGGACGCGTAGCGTGCCCCCTTCTCCTGCACTTTACACGGTCTTGCTCACAGCTCTTATAGTGACACCTTAGAACTTGACAAGGCATCGCAGTCCGTTCGCAGCCCACGCTAAGCCCTAAACCCCAAACACCAAACCCTACCGGAAACCGAAAAGCCCTCAATCCCCAAACCCTAAACCCCAAACCCTAAACCCCAAACCCTACACCTAAAGCCCTAAATCCCAAACACCAAATCCTAAACCTAAACCCGAAGCGTTCAGGGTTTTCATGCACAGGGCTGAAGGTTTCTTTGTTTCGGAGCTGAGTTGGGCTTTTTTCTTCACAGGCTCAGGCTACAGGGTTTTCGGTTTTCGATTCAAGGCTTTTGGGTTTTGTTTGTTCAAGGGCTTAGGCTACAGGGTTTAGGGTTTAAGGCCTGGGGCTTAGGGCTTTGACTTCTGAGGGCTTTGGGGCTTCAGGCTTTAAGCCTTCGCGTCAGGTGTTACAAGTTTAAACCCACAACCCTGAGCTCCACAAAAGGGGCGGGGCAAACTCTGAAACCTCAAAAGCCCGAAAACGCTATACGCTTACAACTAGACGTGAACCCAAACCCTCAACCTTTGAGAATCAAGGTTGGTTTCATTAAACTGATATCACTCGTAATATCTTTGCTATCAATACTGCCACTATAATGGTTTTAAGTACTATTATAAACCCTAAGACCTAAACCCTACATAACTGCTACGAGCTTCAGAGCCTTAACGACTGGGGCCCCGCGCTCTTTTGGAAGGCCACATAAGCGGTGTAAGGCTCCAGGTACACGGTGCCTGAGACCAAGAAAAAGGCTAGGATAATTAGCATCGGGTTTTTTGGCAGGTTGTACTATAACTAAATAAACGCACACACATACATACATACACATGTATATTTATAAACCCTAAGAGTGCTATTGCTAGGTTTTCCGACCCTCATTTATGCATGTAGGCGTCGCCGGGTTTGGGGCCAGTCGGGGTCAGAGTCCCTCAGGGATCAAAGTTGTTTACCCCAAACTAACAACTCTGAACCCAAACCCCAAACCCCAAACTCTAAACCCCAAACCCTACACTCTAACCCCGAAACCATACACCTTAAACTCTAAACCCTAAATCTTAAGTTTCGGACTTCAACAGGACTTCCGGTTCAACTCGGTTTGCTTCAGGTCCTCTGGACTTCTGTATTTTGGCCGAGGATTTCGGGTGTTTAGCATGGGGAACCTTAGTAGATTCAATGGGTGTTACAATGGCTTTCTGGGTTGTTCTTGTGGCCTTAATTTCAATGGGTGTTACAAGCGTTTCATGCAGCTTCTAGCGGTTTATTGGGGTTGTAATATATGGACAGTTCAGCCTTAGTAGAGCCAGGAAGATGCCATGAAAACAAAGAAATGCAAGCTACAATGGCCGAGGTTGATCGGCATTTAAGCTTAAGGCCAACATGGTTTGGGACGAGGATGGATCGGAACCCTGAGCCCGTGCGTTGTCGTTCAACGCCTTGTTGAGGTGGCTTTCGAGGTCCTGTCGGAGCACCTCTTTGTTTGCTATGTACTTGGCATAGGCTTCCCCCTTGCTGCGTTCCCCCGTGTAGAAGAATGTGTCCACCACTGCCGGCGCGGCCACTTCTAAATACGGCCTGTACTTCTGCATGGAGGCCCTGAGCCCCTCCCCTTCAACACCTCGACGATTGGTGTTTGATCGGCTAGTTTGCGAGGTTGGGAGGTCAAGGTTCGGGCCACAGGGGACCCCTCAATCCCTGAAGAGAACCCTTACACGAAGCCTTAAACGGCACAAAAGGACCCTTAAAGGAACTTTAACGCCTTAGAAGGAACCCACTTCCAAAGGACCCCCAAAGAACCCTTAAAGAGCCCCCGGAGCGCAGCCCAAATGCGAGTTACTGCATCCCAAAAACTAAACCATCATGAGTACTGTCTACCCTAAACCCTAAACCCTGGAACCCCTAAACCCTAAACCCTCTACGTTTTGCCTATCTTGAATTAGACCATATAACTTAGAAGCTGCTCCCACCCTGTAATAGTGACCATAAATATATTACTATTATATTAGGGCCCTATTGTATTCCTATTATACCACTATTACAGGGTGGGGGCAGCTTCTAACATATAAGCAACTGGCGCCTTTCGTCGGCTTGTATGATAAACCTAATATAGCATGTCTATGGACTCATGCTTGGGTTGTTCAAGATGCAGGATTTACCTTGGTGTACCCGGACACTTACTTACCTCCGTACTCTAGGGCAGCGGGTTTAGGGTTTAGGGTTGAATCTAGGACCCTAAACTCCAAGCCCTAGACCCTAAACCCCGAAAGCACAATCCTGAAACCTACACAAAATCCTGAGACGGGCTGCCCTGATTTCCGGCCACCGTCACAAAGCCCTCCTTCTCATCCTCCAGAGAGGGTGGGATTTGAGGTGCAAGACTTCAGGATCTAGAGTGTGAGTTTGGGGGCGTTCAGGGTGATGGTGTCATGAGCGGTGATAACGATGATGGGTGCGGTTGAGGCCGGGATTGATAATGATGTTCCCACACTTACCACTGTCGTGGCCACTTCTGACCTCCAGATATGGAGATGAGGATTCCCATGCCGCTTTTCACAAAGCAAACTTATCGCTGCTGTGATCCTTGTATTACACTGTGTATACCTACCCAGACCCCTTTGGGTGCGTGTACCCGTTCTTAGAAAGTACTCTTTAGTTGCATAGTTCCCCAAGTCCATGCTTCTAGTGTCTAGCTCTTGCAAAGGTCGGGTATAAAACCATCAACCTGAAATCCTAAACCCCAGAACCCTCAAAAGCCCCTAAACCAGAACGTGCCTGCAAAGCTGCTTTCCTTGCCAGCCTACTTTGGGCCGTTGGAATCGTAAGGTCTGTATACCTACCAAAAGCGCATGGTAAAGCTCGAGTTAGACACTCTGTGCATCGTCTCCATCGTTGTATCTGTGCAGGGTTTCTCTGGTTGCTTTTTGAACTACATGGCTATGGGAGTTTCCGAAAGTTAGGGGTACTTGTACCTTATATTGGGGTCCTTATAATAAGGATCCTACCATTTAGGGTACTACATTAAGGTCCCCTATGCTCGGAAACTCCCATATTATTGCACCACGATTCGGCCTTTTCTGGTGCGGTGTCTTCCCAGCTGAGATCTACCCAGAGTTCCGGGAGGATCTAGAAAGTAGATGCCCTGATTTGGGGCCCTATACTTCTAAGGGAACTTTATAGGAACCCCCATTAAAGGATCTACTTTTTTGGATGCTCCCGGGGTCTGAGTAATGCGTGGTGGAAGTCCCGGCTCACCAAAATCCGAACCGGCTCGCATGGGCCCAGCTCCAGCGGCAGCAGCAGGTGCGATGGGTCCCCAGAGACTCCAATATCCCTTAATTAAGGAATATTCCTTAAATTATAGCAGGATCCCTAATATGATTTAAAGAATATTCCTTCATTAAGGGATATTGGAGTCTCTGGGTCCAGAACCCAGGTCTTTGATCAACAAACCTCAGGTAGGCGACCTAGGCGAGCTTCAGCTCGGCGAGCAGCCGTGCCTTCAAGGAAAGTAGTGTTATGCTGTGTCATGCTTGTGAAGAAACGCATCGGCCTTCAAAAGGCTTCAAAGACCTTGGTGAAAGGCCTTGTCAAAACTGATATGACGTGACATGGAATCAACATTCGCTAACAAGCACAACGAATAGCTAAAGCCAAATGCCGCACACATAACATCATAAAACATATGCGAACAAACCCTCAACCCTAAACTAAACCTTAAACCCTAAACCCTAAACTCCTAAACTCCGAAACACCCAGGCGAGAGTCCCACACCCTTCGCCCCTAAACCCCGAACTGTACTGAGGCGCGAAGTCTGCAGGTCCGCATGCAGGGGAAAGTTTTGGAGTTTAAAGGTGAGCTCTCGGGTTGTCAGGTTTCGGGTGAGGGTTCAGGGTTGAGGGTTTGAGGTGCAGGGTGCCGAGCCCGAACGAACCCTTGTATATCCGGTCCAACCCTTGGCTCTTATCCGTCAACGATCTTAAGCCTGCAAATTCCAGACTTTCATCCAGAACCCTCCCAGGTCCGGGGTCTCTCGGATCATCATGAACAGAGAGATAACGAGAGAAAGGCGGGGCTTAGGGTTTAGGGTTTAGTTTAGGGCACAATCAACCTGAGTAAACTCACAAAGTTCCCCATGGAGAAACCTCGAGCGAGCATGGGCTTTGGGACGTTGGGTTCAGGGAAACCTACACGTAGTAGTCGTAGTATGGGCTAGTTAAGGATTGGGGCCCACCCACCTTGAACCCTAACCCCACAACTTAAACTCCAAAGCCTAGCCCAACACCCCTAAACCCCATGGCCCCAAATCCTTGGCCCGTAAACCTTAAACTCGACTTGGAAGGGCAGGGGACTTAGTAAGTAGGTTATAAGTAGAGTTATAGGTACCCTAAATGGAGCTACCCCAATTATAACCCTACTTATAACCTACTTACTAAGTCCCCTGCCCTTCCAAGAAGGGCCCCATGCCATGAACCCTAAGTCCACTTGGAGGGTCGGGGGGGCTCCTTTAAAGGGGATTCTAAGGGTTCCTTTAAAGGGCTCTATAAGGGTAGTATCGGGTTTAGGGTTAGACTTAGTAAGTAGGTAGTAAGTAGACTTATAAGTACCCTAAAAGGGACCCTAATTGGGGCTATGGTACCTATAAGTCCCTAAAATAACCAGTTACTAAGTCCCCCGACCCTCCAAGCAAGATCTAAACGCAAGTTGAATTAGACTAGGGTTTTGAGGTCCATCTATACTTATAATAAGGAACCCCCAAAATAGTATTAGTAATTATTGAGGCTATTATGTGGTGACCCACCAGCCGATTCGTCCTTCTCAGCTTTGACTTTGACTCTGATCAAGCCCAAAGACTCTTCCTGTCACAGGCACGTTCTTGGATTGATAACCGTCACCATCCTCATCCTCACCATCATCCTCTTCATCAGCCATGAGCATCATCATCACCATCATTATCAACATCGTCTGCGCATTGGCGACTCTATATGTCTGCTAATTCTACTACCACTGCTGCTGATGATGCTGATGCTCCTCCGTCTACTTGGAAGGGCAGGGGACTTAGTAAGTAGGTTATAAGTAGGGTTATAATTGGGGTAACTCCATTTAGGGTACTTATAACTCTACTTATAACCTAATTACTAAGTCCCCTGCCCCTCCAAGTACTGCTACCCGTCTCCGAGGTTCGAGCTCTCAACCCCGACAAGGCTTCAATCAGGTTGCCGGCCGTAGGGATGACATATGGGAGCGTCCGAAAATTAGGGGACCCAAATATCACACCCTAAATGGTAGGATCCTTATTATAAGGACCCCAAACAAGTTACCCCTAATTCGGAAACTCCCATATGGGCCTTGATAAATAGAATAGGGTTTGGGGGATGTTAAACAATAATTACAATCCGGAACCCCACAGTAGTGTTGGTAATCACTTAAACCCCTATATTGTGCTGGCAGTGCTGTCAGGTAGCTGCATGAAGAACAAGAGACTGCTCTCTTCCATTCCATGCAAGATCTCTCTGCCCTAAACCTCAAGTCGTGCAGACCCAGTGGTCCTGGGTGGGCTCCTCCAGCTGTTCTAGGACTTCGTTGACATCCACTTTTCGGATGGTCTTGCCTCCTTTGATGACCTTGGCTTGAGAAGGGCTTTTGGCCTGTCCGTTTTGGCTAGGGTTTAGGGTTTGGGGTTTAGGGGTTTGGGGTCTAGGGGTTTAGGGTTTAGGGGTTTAGGGTTTAGGGGTTTAGGGTTTAGGGTTTAGGGCTGAAGGGCCTCAAGGGTGTACCCGTCCGAACACTCCATCTGAACAC
This sequence comes from Symbiodinium sp. CCMP2592, assembly GCA_905221615.1. Lineage (NCBI taxonomy): Eukaryota > Dinophyceae > Suessiales > Symbiodiniaceae > Symbiodinium > Symbiodinium sp. CCMP2592. The sequence continues at coordinate 138,618 of CAJNDT010006183.1, read as the reverse complement.
TCCAACCTTTAAGTCTGAACATGCGATCGGGAAACCCGAAAATCCTTCACGAGTACATCCATGAGCCCAGGCCCTAACCCCGAATCCAAACTGCTGCTCTGTTAAACTGCAAAGAGTAACCTAGGAATAGAAAGGGTGCCCTTTTTGGTTTGAGGGGGCTTATAAGGGAACCTGAACCCTAAAAAGGGGCGGGCTTTGGATCCACATTAAGAACCCTAACAAAGGCCCAGGGTTTCTTAATCAGTCCTCTTTACTTCCTTGCTATGCCTCTTTGATAAAGACAGACCCGAAAGGCAAGCTCCAATTCAACCCCAAACCCAAAACAGCATTAACCCTAAAAAACAAAACACACATCCCACAACCTAAACCCTAAACCAAAACCCTAAGCCCTAATACCTTAAACTATAGTCGGATCCTTAATGTGATTTAAGGGGCCTCCTAAACCATTAAAAACCAAAACACACATCCCACAACCTAAACCCTAAAAAACCCCAAACCAAAACCCTACGTGTAAACCTTAAACCAAAACCCTAAACCCTAAACCAAAACCCTAAACCCTAAACCATTAAAAACAAAGCAAGTCGCCAGACCGTCAGTCATCGTCACGGGTGCGCTGCAGAGATATCCTGAGCTGAGAGGGCTGAACCCCTTCTATACTGAACTTAGAACCCTAGCAACAATGAAAATTTTTAGCTGTTTCTTAGGGATTAGACTAACCAAAAATTAAAAAAATCTAAGTACCCCTAAGCCTTCATGAAAATCGTACGCCTCGTTATCTTAGGGACCCAAAAACACATAAGCATAAGCATCTTATGGGGATATCCCTACCTTATTGGGCTTCATTATAAGGGGATGTATATGGGATATCCCTATCCTAATTTTTGCTTATGTGCTTTTTTGGGGCCCTATTATCGCCTCCATGAACCCTAAACCCCTAAATCCTAAACCCTAAACCCTAAACCCATATTAAAAAATCCAATCAACCCTGAACCCTATTCTAAACCCGGAGCCCAGGATCGTTCCCGGAACTCGTCCAGGAAGCGAGTCTCGTCGACGCCGTCTTCCTACAGAACTTGGGGTTAGCGTTCGGGTTTCACGTTCAGGGTTTGGGGGTTTAGGGTTTGGGGTTTAGGCTTTACGGTTCCATAAGCGCCTAGCAGGTTCACAAACATTGAGGGCTGCGGGCATCAGGCTAAGGCCTTGGGACTTAAAGCGCAGAGAGTGTTTCGGAACGGTTTGAACACTGACACTTAGCAGAAAATAGGGTTTAGGGTTTAGGGCTTAAGGTTGGGTTTAGGGCGTATAGGGTTTAGGTCATCAAGCACACCACTTTCGGCATCGCGATAGCTGCCACTTGAACCGTAGAGTTTGAGGCTCGAGGGTTCTGACGGCTTTTGTGGGTGATGTTTCTTGGGGTCGAGGTAACCTTAAACCCTGCACCCTACTTGGAAGGGCAGGGGACTTAGTAAGTAGGTTATAAGTAGGGTTATAATTGGGGTAACTCCATTTAGGGTACTTATAACTCTACTTATAACCTACTTACTAAGTCCCCTGCCCTTCCACGTAGACTCTAGACCCTGATCCCTAAACCATAAGCCCTATAAACTCCACCAAGCTTTCTCCAAGCGTTAATACTAGACCGAAGAGTAGCCTAGGAATAAAAAGGGTGCCCTTTTTGGTCTAAAGGGAGTTATAAGGGAACCTGAACCCTTAAAAAGGGAATAAGGGCACACTCTGGGTCCTAGAATAGCCCTAGACCCAAGACCCAAACGCCTCCCACGAATTCCCGGCGACGTTCCCCGGTCCTTGCCATTGGCTAAACGGCCAAAGGCTGCCTTCAGCTGTTCCTCCAAGGGATCGCTGAATTGGTCTTAATAATTCCCGAGAATGACACAATGACCCTAAACCCCTGAATCCTAAACCCTGAACCCTAAACTAAATCCTAAACCCTAAACCCTAAACCCTAAACCCCTAAATCCTAAACCCTCAACCATAAACCCGAAACCCTACACCCTAAACCCTCAACCCTAAGCCTAACTTAGCATGCTTAGTTGGAAACAGCCCTTGCTTAGATTGAACCTCAGAACCACCCCCTTAGGGTTGAGGATGGTTTAGGGTTTAGGCATAAGGGTTTGCTGTTTAGGGTTCAGGGTCCAGGTTTAGGGTTTAGGGTAAGTAACATTTACTATACTTACCAAGCCCCTAGTACACATACAAGTTTGGTCATCCGAGATCAATCGCGGCAATGTTGGAGCCTTGATGATCTGAATAGGGTTTTGTAGATTATGTCGCATAGCTACCCTATGCACTAAACCTTAAACCGCCAGTACAACTATACAGTAAACCCATCAAGTTGGAAACCGGATTAACGCAAACTAATGCTGGGATTCCCCCGACATGACTCTGAGAATGAGGCTACTGGGTTTCCAAGTTTTGGGCTTCCACGGAATAGGGACTACAAAGCTCTACCCGCGACTCGGTCGGACGTAAGCACAACTAAAAGAGACAGAGGGGATATAGTATTACTAAGGGTTTAGGGTGAAGGGTGTAGGGAAAGTGTAGAGGCTTAGGGTTGAGGGGTCTAGGGGGTTAGGGAGTTTCCAAAATAGGGGACCATAATATTGCACCCTAGAACGATCGATCCTTATTGCAGGGACCCCAGAATGAGGTGCCCCAGTTTTCGAAAAAAATCTCATATCACTAATGAATCCGACCCATATCTCAAACAGTCAGATTCCAGATGTAAGGCTGTGGAGGCGCAAGGCAGGCTGTGCACAAGTTTAGCGCTTTCACTGGGTTCTTGTTAAGGAACTTCATTTAAGCTACCATAATAAGGAAACCCTATTATTTACGATAGATCCCTATTATGGTAACTTAAATTAAGTTCCTTAACAAGAAAAGGAAACCCTATTATTTACGATAGATCCCTATTATGGTAACTTAAAATAAGTTCCTTAACAAGAGCCCAGAGTTTAGCGCTTTCAGGGTTTACAGGCTTCGGGGTTCAGGCTCCGGGCTGCAAGTCCTACGGATCCCTTAGGTCTCACCTTCGAGTTTCGATCCCATTAGTATTAGGGTTTAGGGTTTAGGTTTTGGGGGGTGTAGGGGTTTCGGATTTAGGGGTTCTGGGTTTACCCTAAACCCTAAACCCTAAACCCTTAACCCGGAATGTCATCCCTGGACCCTAAACCCAAACCCCTAAATCCGGACCCGCACTCCTCAGAGAGGGTCATCGCCTGTGGATCGGATTCCTTCCGGCGGCCCCGGTGGGCTTTCAGCTTGAGGCTGAAGGCTTGACAGGCTTACCCTACTTAGTAAGTAGGTTATAAGTAGGGTTATAATTGGGGTAGCTCCATTTAGGGTACCTATAACTCTACTTATAACCCACTTACTACGTCCCCTGCCCTTCCAAGTAGGGCTTCAGGGTGGTTTTGGCTTTTGGGGCTTGGGGTTGCCCAGAGTTCCGGGGTGGGTTTAGAGCTTGGGGTGCCTAAGTTTTGGCAAAGCGAAACAACAAAAACCCTAAACATCCCCTAAACCCTAAACCCTAAACCCTAAATCCTAAACCCTAAACCCTAAACCCTCTAAACGCTTTTAACATCCCCCTGACCATCCTTAAACCATCTAAGTCTAATCCTCCCACACAGCAAAAAAAAAGCAAAAAAGCGGGAACCTCGATCTCCTTGAGCTTGGCCAGGAAAGCCGCCTCGAAGATAGGCTGTGCTTTTAGGGCTCTGGGGACTTCCCCAAAAGGGGGTTCCTTTACAGGTCCCTATAAGGTGTCCTTTAAGGGTCCTCCCTTTCGGGTTCTAGGGTTTTGGGGTTGCCGGGTTTGGGGGTTTAGGGTTTAGGGTTTAGGCTTAATCCCGAAACCTAAAAGCCCTGGACCCAAAATGTAGCTCCTAAAATTAGCCCTAGACCCGAATTGCAGCTCCTGTAATTACAAGACCACCCCCCTTGCGGCGGCCTCGCTCAAGTGGCCTTTGCTGCCGGCAGCGTCTGCAAACAGCTCCTCACAAAGGATGACAAAATCCTAACCCCTAAACCCTCAACTCCTAAACCCCTGAGCCCTCAAGCCTAAACCCCTAAACCCCTAAACCCCTAAACAGTTAGTTTAAGTTAAATCCCTAAACCCCAAACCGCTAAACCCCTAGGCCCCTAAATGCTTCTGGTAACACAGGGACCCCAAAACTCAAGACCAAAATCCTAATCTACTAGTTCAGAATCAGGACCCCAAGATTAAGGACGTCAAAGGGAAGGGGCTAGTAAACCGAAAGGAAACATTATTCCGATATCCACATTCTTCAGGGCTGCAGGATGTAAGGCGCCAGGTGTCAATGGTTAGGGTTTAGAGTTTAGGGTTGGGGTTGAGGGTTTTGGCTCCCTAACGCCAAGAATAAACCCAAAGCCTTGTAACGCATGGCCCATCTCAACCGCCATGGTAATCGTTGCATGGGGCTCTGTACTTGTACACATGTGTATATGTGGATATATACGATGAAGATGTATACGTGTGCCAGTGTGTGCATATGTGCGTATGTGATTATGTATTGTGTAAACGCATCGGCACACTCCAACAATGGGCTCGGTCCTTGGGAGTCTTCGAAGACTTCTTCATCAGCTGTCGCCTAGCTTTCTAGTCTCTGAACTTGTTTTTCTTCTTGGCTTGGGATTGCGGGGTTCAGAAGGCCCAACCCGACGGTTGATGATATATAAATCCTGCATTACCCATAATAAGGAATATACCCTAATTCCCATAGTTTAGAGTCCTTAAGGTAATGCAGGATTTATATCATCACCCTAAACCCTAAACCCTATAGAATCCCTTAAAGGTACCCTTATAGATCCCTTTAAAGGAACCCTTAGGATTTATACCATCAACCCTAGCTCTGTCAAGGATGTAGGCTCCTTCAGACCTCAGGTTCAGGACAGGGAGTTGGGTTAAAGGGTTTAGGGTTTAGGGTTTAGGGTTTAGGGTTTTGGTTGTTAAAGGGTTTACCTGGGGATCCAAAAACCTCCTGCTTTAGGGGTTAAACCCTATAATTACGGGGTCATGACATGCTATGTTGTAAGGTTTGGGGATACAGGTAAGGTCTACACTCCAAGATTCGGATTCAGTTGAGGCGCTAGCGCTTTTTCATTCGGCAATGTTGATAATGAATGCCCAGGATGCAAGCTTCGTGGCATGTGCTGGTGCTACCAATCAAGCATATGAAAGCGTTCTTCACCGGCATGAACCTGTGGTGGAACAGGTTCATAAGGTAAGTGTTCCGGGCGGGCGGCTATGAAAGAGCCTTGTACCTGTACGGCATCATCCTGGTTTCAGGTTGCCACCCCTCCTATCCTGACCAATGCCACAGAGAGTACAAACACTGCTCCTCCCGCAACAAAAGAGCAACAGCTCCAGGCAAGGTGCAGGCTGTCTACTGCGTGAGACAGGAAGACCACGCCGGTCATGCCATTGTCCTGCGACGCCATGCGGCTTGGTTGAGGGCTTAGGGTTTGGGTGGTGGCTCTATGAGGTTTCTGTAAGGGATCCATTCGGGGTTCTATATGGGTGTAGTGTGTCACGGTTTCAGGCACAGACCTATGAACCCGGAAAACCCCACCCCCCAAACTCAACACCATGACACCCCACCACGGGGACACGGGGTCATCACTGCCTAAGCCCCAGACTCGACCGTTAAGAAAACAGACTGAGAGCCAAACTGAGAGCCAAACAGCTTGAAACTAGTAACTAGGATGCCCAGGAAACTAGGAATAAAAAGGGCTCACTTTTTGGTATTGGGTAACTCTATAAGGAACCTTGGACTACAGAAGGGGAATAAGGGTACTACTGGGCATCCTAGGTAACCTCAAGCCCTAAACCGAAGGCTCTTCTGACGTAACCCTAAACCCTTAGCCCTAAACCCTAAACCCTAAACACCAAAGCCTAAACCCTGAACCCCTAAACCCTAAACCCTAAACCCTCAAACCCTGAACCGAAGGCTCCTCTGACGTCAGCGGCGCTGCCTTCTCAGAGGTCTTGGCCAGTTGCTGCTCCAGCTTCTCAAGCCTTCGTATCCATAGGCTCTCGAGCCGACTGCTCGTGTCGTGTAAGGCCTCTCGCTGTATTGTATATACATATATATATATATATATCTCTCTCTCTCTCTCTCTCTCTCTGTCTCTCTCTTTCTACATATACGTGGACAAACATATATATATATATGTTCAAACATACGGGCATGTAGACAACAGGAACATATGCACGCGATATGTGTACACATAACATGTACCTGTGTGTGTGTGTATATCTATGCATAAATGTGTAGAAATATGTGTGTGTGTATATATATATACACATATATTTGTATTCATATTTGAATTTATACTTATATTTATTTATGGATATGTCTTAGTATATGTATGTGTGAATGATTTTTATAGAGACCTTCCCTAAACCCCTATCACCTTCACACCATAACTAATCATAAAGAGCGTCTCTTAAACTAAGCACAAGCCAAGTGACTGCGCTGAGGCATCTTTCTGCAGTCTCTGGGCAACATAGCGGTGCTCCTGAGGACACCAGGACTCCGTTCATGCATGCCCTACCTAGGGATTCTCTAGCCTGGTTGCGTTTTGCACAAGAGCCTCATGCGGTCCCAATACAGGGCCCTTAAGCCTCAAGACAAAGTCTTCGATTCTCTAGATAAGCCATGATAAACCTTAAATCACGCGTGATCTTCCGCAGGCTTGCGCGTTCGAGTTCAACGGGGACATTTTTCAGTTCGGGCTCTCGAGCGCGACCCAGACACCAAATTAGTTCCAAGGGGCCCCCCCGGTCTTACGGTTGATGATATAAATCCTGCATTACCCATAATAAGGAATATGCCATAATTCCCATAGTTTAGGGTCCTGAAGGTAATGCAGGATTTATATCATCAACCGTAGTGCCCTGCCTGTAGCCTCATACTCTACCCCTTCTTCTAGGGTTTCTACTTTCCTATACAACAGATCCCAGCCATAAACATAAGATCCTCCGAAAGGCGTAGGGTAGGAGCCTACAGGTAAGCCCAAATGCTGACACCTGTCAGCAAATTGCATTCTGGATGTACCAGTGGACCTGCACCGCGCGTTGCGGAAAACCCTGAAACATTAAACCCTCAACCCCAAGCAGAAAAACATGCGGCTTGAAGATTCGGTGCTTACTTGGAGGAACAAACAAATGCAACGGCAGCAGCGAGGTTCGGCAAACTTACAACCTTGCTCTACCTGTAAGTATAAGCCAGCTTACAAGCCGCCCATGTGGGGAACCCTAAACCCTAAACCCTACAAAACCCCAAACCCTACCCGCACCTGGTCTTTCAAGGAGGCTTTGTGCTTGTCCAGCTTGCCCTGGAGTTCGGTGATCTTTTCGAGCTGTCTGCTGATCTCCTGGTGCGGAAAGAGGTTCCACAAAGTATCCGTAAGGGGAGATCGCACAAGTACCTTTAGGGTTTAGGGCTCCTTTAAAGGGATCTGTAGGGATTCTATAAGGGCATAGGGTTTAGGGAGGGGAGATCGCACAAGGGTATTGTTCATAGGGCCCAGCACTTAAGGCTTGGAGTCGGAGTACCGTAACTAGATCATGGTCTGGGATAGTATTCAACAATCAAATGTCTACTCCATATCAGTTCAAGTACCCCCAAAAAGGAATTTTGTCACCCCAAAATGACAAAAGTAATCCCGGGTTTAGTGATGTGGCTCCTCTGACGAGGAAGGCGGCGCGCTGCCGCCTTTCGCCTCCTTCTGCCTGGCAGCACACATGCAGTTCCGATTCAAGGGTTTAGGGTTTAGGGCTTTAGGGTTTCTTTATATCCTGGGTTTCCACTCTCTTCACACATTCACACTCTTCAAAATTATCGTTCTCGTCGCCCACAAGCAGAAAGAACGATACCGTGCAGGTATGTGAAAGAGTGAAGAGCATTTGCAACTGCGGCACATAAAGATGTTTCTTGCTGGTCCCCAATCTCTTCACACATTCACACTCTTCAAGTTTATCTTCTCTTCACCCACAGACAGAAGGAACGATTCCTTGCAAAGTATGTGAAGAACTTGAGAGAATGGGAGGGTGACCGCTAGCATTTCGGGACCATGGATGAGCTTTTACGGAGCAGTGGGTCTTGGGCCTTTGATGGCAGTTTTGCCGGACGGGGTCAGGCGGCTTGGGAAGCGAAGGGTGACACGTATCAAGTCTTGGCGGCACTGTCTAGGGCCTATCGTAAACCCTCAACCTCAAACCCAAACTCTGAGTAGGGTTGGGCTTACGGCTTAGCCAGGAAGCCCTACGACCAACGAAATCAGAGCGCCCAGTGGCAAAGTCTAGAACTCCAGAGAGCCCCCAACACCCCTTCGTGGAGGAACATACCGACACTAGCCTTAAGTTCCATTAGTAAGCCCCTTATAACCTGAGGTATAGTTCTTCCTCAATGAAGGGCTCATGAACACCTATAAACACCCTAGAAAACCCCACACATACTTTAACTTAGGAGTATTACCCCTAAACCCTTAAACTCTCTAGGATGTTAAGTTCTCAACTCTCTGAGAGCGAAAGATGATCCCCGATAAACCCTGAACCTCAACGAACCCTTAAAAAACCCGCAAACCCCTATCCCCAGTCACTATACCCCTTTAGAAGCATAGTGAAACTAACATGTTTAACAGTCTCCTGGGTTTTTCAATGACGGTTTAGGGTTTAGGGTTTAGGGATAAAGATGAAACATTAATTCCTAAGGGGACAGTAGCTCAAGGAACCCTAAACCCTCTAAACCCACGGCGCGGTTGTTCAAGGTGCTTCCTTGTCTCAGGACGTTAGCCTCGCGTGCCGTGGCCAATGCTTCCAGCCGTGCACACCATACGACGGCCTCACGTTTGCTGCTGGTTCAATCGAAGAACAACAGCAGGCAAATTGAATGTGCAAATCAGTGGGGATTTGTTTTAGCACATTGACCTTTGAATCACAGGCTCTGTTGAAGAGTCCAGCAAGTTCAGTCATCGACAGCCAGCGCGCCGTGCACCGAACTGCGGCACTTTCAGTGCCTGCTGTTTCCTTCCTGCTCTTCTCGAACCGCTTCCACAGCTGTTGCTGCTCCCCGGACGGGAGGAGCTTGAAAGCTGCTGCCAGCTCGTTGGCCGTGTGCCCTTTTGCGTCGAGCAGCTCCCGGTGGGTCTTCAGGTTCTTGAGGGTCAAAGGCACCGACAACAACAAACCGGTCTCCTTGAAGGGAACCCGAAAAGGAAGCCTGAAGGCCCCTCCCGATCTCCGAGCTTAGGGATTGGGGCTTAGGGCTTTGGGCTTCAGGGGTTTCGGGCTTAAGTTTGTGGTTAGGGCTTCGGGGTTTTAGGCTCACGGATTAGGGATCAGTTGAGGGTTTCCGGGCTTTGGAAAAAGGGACGGATAAGGTTTAGGCTTTACGGTTTAGGGAATACTCCCCATGCAGTCAGCCCTGCACTCTTAACCTGTCAAAAACCTCCTACATTCCCACAAAAGAAGCATGAATAATCAGTAATCCTTATTCTTCTTGCGGGCTCCTGATTAACACTGCAGTAGTATAATGAACCGCAACACCCTAATCTAAGCATCAAGGCCTATTTTATGCAGAGGCTCGTAGATGCAGAATTTGCGAAGCGTGAGAACAGGCAAAGTACCTGTGACTCTAAACCCTAAACCCTAAACCGTCAACCCTAATCCGGACTAATTCCACCTGATCCCGCTTGGACGACCATCAAGTCCATGGGTTCAAGCTAATTAACCCCAAGGGTCCGAGTCCGTCATCAGGGTTTAGGATTTAGGGTTTCATAATAATATACTTTCTCTCCGAAACACTATGCTTCATAACCACCACCCTAAACCCAAGTAGTTCATCACTGCGTCCTTTGGACCCTTCGTGTAACCCTTGGTTTCAGGCATATTCCCTAAACCTGAAACCCTAAACCTTCAAATAGGACTATGTAATATAGAGGACTGAATACTTCGACTAGGGTTCCAGGGTATATTATAGTATCACTATGATAAGGAGCCATGGGGAATAATAACCCTAAACCCCTAAACCACCGTCTAAGCCCTCTTATCTGTACTGAACTTAAACCTCTAGAAAAGAGCACAATTCTAGGTGTTTCTTAAGGATTATGGGAACCGAAAACTTTAACAGTTTTTAAACCCTAAACTCCAAACTTTACCCCCTAAATCCTAACCCTAAACCCTAAACCCTAAACCCCTAAACCCTCAACCGTTGATAAGCCTGGAGAGCAGCAGCTTTTGTGCGGCGGTCAAACCTGGGACTGCCCCGAGGATTGAGGGTTCTCCAGGGGCTTAAGGGCTTAAGGGGTTAGGGTTTAGGGTTCTTCAGGGGTTTAAGGGGTCAGGGTTTAGGGTTTAGGGTCCCTAAACCCTAAACCCTAAGCCCCAAACCCCTTAAAATATGTTCTTAAGGGGTTTCAGGGGTGAGGGTTTAGGGTTTCATGTAGGAACCTGATTAAGAAACCCTGGGCCCATAACACCAAAATAGTAGGATTCAAATAAGGAGCCCTAATAAAGGCCCAAGGTTTCTTACTCAGGTTCCTACATTAGGGATCTCGAGTTTAGGGAGTTTGGAGTTTAACGTATTTAAGGGTTTTGGGGGGTTTCCGGGCCTCGGCGTGTAGTTGCAGGTCTGGGGTTCCTGCTTTGGGATCGAGAGTATAGGGTTTAGGGTTTATGGTTTAGGGTGTTGAGGGTTTAGGGTGTAGGGTGTTGAGGGTTTAGGGTGTAGGGTGTTTAGGGTTTAGGGTGTAGGGTGTATGTAGGGGTTTAGGGTTTAGGGTTTGGGATCGAGCGTATAGGGTTTAGAGGTTTCAATTCCTATGGTTTAGGATTGGGGTATAGGACCGAAGTGTAGGATTGAAGGTATAGGGTCTTCAGCTTAGGATTGCGGGTCCAGGGCGGCGAAGTCCAGGATTGAGTCCCTAAACAGCTTCGGATGGCATGACCTGGCGATGATTGCAAGCCTTGATCCTCTATTTGGAGGGGCAGGGGACTTAGTAAGTAGATTATAAGTAGGGTTATAATTGGGGTAACTCCATTTAGGGTACTTATAACTCTACTTATAACCTACTTACTAAGTCCCCTGCCCTTCCAAGTAAGCGGATACAAACCATATAATCCTTATAAAGCCTTAAAGCACGCATGAAGTGGTGTAAACCAAAACTGCAAAACCTTCATGCGACCAGACAAAATGCTAAAACCGCCGCTAGCTGCTGCCCAGTGGCTGGTTCGTGCTTCTGCTTGGGCTGCCCCAGCCTGCCGCAGTGAAAGGTCGATATCATGGCGTAGTTTAGGGTTTGGGGTTTAGTGGTAGTGTTCTGGCTAGACCGACCTTTGCCATCAGCATAACTTTGCTCCTGCTTGTCGCTGCACCCGAAACCCCAGCAGTATTCGTAATGCCACAGTCAATCTGTTCTTGATCAGCAGTGTCTCGAACAGGCCTGCCCAAACCCAAATCCATGAACCCCAAACCCAGCCTTCTCGCAGGCAGCCTTCATCTCGTCTGCAGGAACCGCAGCGGTGCCTGCGCAGCATTGGGGGCTTCAGGATCTTGGGTGGTCGGCTTTAGGGTTTAGGGTGTTGGTTCCCCTAAACGCCAAAGCACAAACCGTAGAATGAGTTTTTGATCCCGTGATACCCCATGCCACCCTATAAAAAGCCATAGACGCCTAAGAAGTCTTAGATTTGGGGCGTAAGGATCAAGCAGCTAGCAAGCTATATTATTCCTGAATTAACGTTCCTTACTATAACAATAACTTTACTGTATTATACTATACCCCAGAACCCTCTGCAAATAAGTATTAATATCGCCTGAACCCTAAACCCCCCATCGCTGGCACCACCCGCAACACGACCAACAAAAGCTATCAAAACAATAAGACTTGTAATTATTCAGCGTGAGGGAAACCACAAGGAGTATGAAGAACAATTTCAGGTTTCATGGCCTCGGACGTATATAGTATAGTGGCTACCCAGGGACTCCAATATCCCTTATAATTAAGGAGTACACCTTCAATTATGCTAGGGTCTGTCATATGGTTTCATGAATATTCGGAATAATACTCTTTAACTAAGGATATTGGAGTCTCTGGCTAGTGGCGAGTAATATAGAGGTCTTGATAATTGGAATAGGGTTTGGGGCCCATCATACTAGAATTATAATTAATAAGGAAGCCCCCAAAAACCCAAAACCCTAAACCCAAAACCCTAAACCCAAAACACAAAACCCAAAACCCAAAACCCTAAACCCAAAACCCTAAACCCTAAACCCTGAACCCTAAACCCTAAACCCTAAACCCTAAACCCTAAACCCTAAACCCTAAACCCTAAACCCTAAACCTCTCTACCTATAGTAATTTAAACCCTAATGACTTCGTGGCTCTTGATCTCTCGTGGCTCTTGATCAAAACTCGTGGCTCTTGATCAAAACTCGTGGCTCTTGATCAAAACTCGTGGCTCTTGATCAAAACTCGTGGCTCTTGATCAAAACTCGTGGCTCTTGATCCAAACTCGTGGCTCTTGATCAAAACTCGTGGCTCTTGATCAAAACTCGTGGCTCTTGATCAAAACTCGTGGCTCTTGATTAAAACTCGTGGCTCTTGATCAAAACTCGTGGCTCTTGATCAAAACTCGTGGCTCTTGATCAAAACTCGTGGCGGTTGACGTCCCCCTAGGGTTTAGGGCCTAGGGTTTGGGCCCTAGGGTTTAGGGCCTAGGGTTTGGGCACTAGGGTTTAGGGCCTAGGGTTTGGGCCTAGGGTTTAGGGCTAGGGTTTGGGCACTAGGGTTTAGGGCCTAGGGTTTGGGGCACTAGGGTTTAGGGCCTAGGGTTTGGGCACTAGGGTTTAGGGCCTAGGGTTTGGGCACTAGGGTTTAGGGCCTAGGGTTTGGGCACTAGGGTTTAGGGCCTAGGGTTTGGGCACTAGGGTTTAGGGCTAGGGTTTGGGCACTAGGGTTTAGGGCCTAGGGTTTGGGCACTAGGGTTTAGGGCCTAGGGTTTGGGCACTAGGGTTTAGGGCCTAGGGTTTGGGCACTAGGGTTTAGGGCCTAGGGTTTGGGCACTAGGGTTTGGGCACTAGGGTTTAGGGCCTAGGCCTAGCGTTTGGGCTTGGGCCGATGTGGGCATTAGGGGTTAGGCCTAGGGTTGAGGCTTGAACGTTGGTCGACGGTGGCGTGATTCATTGCGTGTTGCATGATCAAGTTGTACAAGGGTGGGGTGGGGATTGTCAATACCTGTAGCATGAGAAAGTTGTACAAGGGTGGGGTGGGGATAGGCTGGAGGATGCACAGCTGCGAACAGGTTGCGAGACAAGCTGCGTGAAGACATGCACTGAAGCACAGGCACGGCAAGACAGTCTTCCGTCTCAGATAACTGTCCTGGGATTTTTGCCTTGGGAAGACTATGGGTCATCCGTCTCAGATAACTGTCCTGGGATTTTTGCCTTGGGAAGACCATGGGTCATCCGTCTCAGATAACTGTCCTGGGATTTTTGCCTTGGGAAGACTATGGGTCATCCGTCTCAGATAACTGTCCTGGGATTTTTGCCTTGGGAAGACTATGGGTCATCCGTCTCAGATAACTGTCCTGGGATTTTTGCCTTGGGAAGACTATGGGTCATCCGTCTCAGATAACTGTCCTGGGATTTTTGCCTTGGGAAGACTATGGGTCATCCGTCTCAGATAACTGTCCTGGGATTTTTGCCTTGGGAAGACTATGGGTCATCCGTCTCAGATAACTGTCCTGGGATTTTTGCCTTGGGAAGACTATGGGTCATCCGTCTCAGATAACTGTCCTGGGATTTTTGCCTTGGGAAGACCATGGGTCATCCGTCTCAGATAACTGTCCTGGGATTTTTGCCTTGGGAAGACCATGGGTCATCCGTCTCAGATAACTGTCCTGGGATTTTTGCCTTGGGAAGACTATGGGTCATCCGTCTCAGATAACTGTCCTGGGATTTTTGCCTTGGGAAGACTATGGGTCATCCGTCTCAGATAACTGTCCTGGGATTTTTGCCTTGGGAAGACCATGGGTCATCCGTCTCAGATAACTGTCCTGGGATTTTTGCCTTGGGAAGACTATGGGTCATCCGTCTCAGATAACTGTCCTGGGATTTTTGCCTTGGGAAGACTATGGGTCATCCGTCTCAGATACTGTCCTGGGATTTTTGCCTTGGGAAGACTATGGGTCATCCGTCTCAGATAACTGTCCTGGGATTTTTGCCTGGGGAAGACTATGGGTCATCCGTCTCAGATAACTGTCCTGGGATTTTTGCCTTTGGAAGACTATGGGTCATCCGTCTCAAGGCAGCCTTCTTGATGAAGGGTTTGAGCTGGAAGGTCATCGCAAAGAAACTTGACAGCTGAGCTTGCTATCGTCAAGCGATGGCGTGACCGCAGCTTCAACTGTTGGAGGCAATGTTGTCAGGCAGTGGACACAGTCCGATGTGGAAACATTGAAAGACATGAAATCGAATTCGATAGCTGTTCTAGGTGAGGAGATTCAAGTCATGACACTTGACAGCTATGGTTGCTATCGTAAAGCGATGGCGTGACCGCAGCTTCCGCGGGTTAGGGCGATGTTGTGTTTCTTAACTAGCTCTCTTAGAAAGCTGGTCGGCAGAAATAATTTCTTAAAGTGAAGCGTGTGGCGAGAACGACTGTAAAGAAACAGCACCTGCTTGATCGAAAGAGTGAAAAGTTACGATCTGTAATAGTTGTATGTAAGTGATCTTTTAAAGATTCAAGCCAAAAGAAATAAAACTCTTAAATCTAATGTAATGGGATTCTGTGGGCGGGTGGGGTTTCTTCTAGAAGATAGCTTGACTAGAAATAGCCTGACATGAAATGTTCAAAGTCAGAGCTGCTGAACCCTAAACCCTAAACCCTAAACCCTAAACCCAAAACCCTAAACCCTAAACCCAAAACCCTAAACCCTAAACCCTAAACCCTAAACCCTAAACCCTACAGGTAACTAAAACAGCCCCTCTGTAGTAGGGCCTTTAGAGTTGCGGGCTTTGGAAGCTCGGTGACCCAAATGGCCCAGAGCACCCTCAGAGGCCTCACAAGGTGGGATGAAGGTACCCCCTCCTTTAACAGGGATCTGAAGAAGGGATCTCAAGTGTTAGTGGTTGTACTTAAAGGATCATGGGACTTAGTAACTAGGGTTATAATTAGGGTAACTATACTTATAACTACTTATCAGCCCAATTAATGTACTTATAACCCTACTTACTAAGTCCAATGATCCTCCAAGTAGGTGGGATTAAGCATCCCTTATTACAAGGGCTCATGTTAGAAGCCCATTACAGGTGGGTAGTTCCTCTTCCATAGTACTCCCATAAGACCCCTTTACCTTATAGGAGTGGTATGGAAGGCTTATGGGAGACTACCCACCTTAAAACTACCCACCTGTAAATGGCTTAGACGTTTGAAAAATATCCCACCTACCTTCATCCTAACTTTTGAGACCCCGACACCCTCAGGCTCAAACCCTAAACCGCACACCTTAAGGACTGTCGGTGATTGGGCTTACTCGCTTTAGGGTTTCATGGGCTCTTGTTGAGCAAAGTCATGCAAGTTAGTCTTGATAGTGAAAGCTTGCCATTTTGACAATATGGTGGCTACTTCATGAAAACCTGCACTATACCCCCGTAGAACCACATTTTGAATATTCTTCTCGGCTTTATCTTCATTTATATGCACAAACGATAAAAAAAATCAAGACAGCTTAGGATACTGTGACAAATGCTTCACAAGAACAGTGAGACCCTTGCACTCAGCATGGCCTTCGGTCTTCTTGTCAGCCTCGGTGGCCTCGCCTGCAGCCTCCTCACCCTCCTTCTGCTTGTCGGCTTGCCTTGGGCTTTAGGGTTTAGGAGTTTAGGTTTAGGCGTGTAGGGTTTAGGGGTTTGGTTTAGGGCTTTAGGGGTTTCGGATTTAGGGTTTAGGGCTTTAGGGTTTAGGAGTTTAGGGCTTAGGGTTTTAGGTTTAGGGGTGTAGGGTTTATGGGTTTAGAGTTTAGGCTTGCCTTGGACTTGAGTCTCGCAGCTTCTACCCCCCTGTCTTACGTATGCTTCCTGTGACTCCTGTCACTCGAAGCGTGATGAAACAGAAAGATCATCTACACAATGAGATCCATCATTTACTGTCATCTCGAGCATTAAGGCGAGAACCCTAAACCCTAAACCCTAAACCCTGAACCCTAAACCCTAAACCCTAAACCTCTGAACACAACTCCTAAGGAGACTCTTGGCTTCGGTCTTGAGGATGAGGGTAGTTGTGCACGTAGAATCAAGTCGTTGCCTCCAGAGGTCAAACACCACCCGTCCGTGAATCAGCACCTAATATAGGGGCCTTCATAATTACAGCAGGGATTTGGGTTATATTATACTACGTAAAAATGCAACGAGGACCCCCCAGTTCAGGCCCCACGCAACTTTAGGACAAGGGTTTGAGCTTGCTGTTGCCTTTGTCGCGTTGCGAGACTTTGAAGCAGTACGGTTGATGATATAAATCCTGCATTACCCATGGTAAGGAATATACCATATTTCCCATAGTTTAGGGTCCTTAAGGTCATGCAGGATGTATATCTTCACCCTAAACCCTAAACCCTATAGATCCCTTAAAGGTACCCTTATAGATCCCTTTAAAGGAACCCTTAGGATTTATACCATCAACCGTATCACCTGAAAGCTGAAACCCAGTTGGCCCTGGAACCCGAAGACCACAGCAATGAAAGCTAGAACCAGGCCCATACGCCCAAAGCCTGAAGCCTAAACGGTTTAAGGGTTTAGGGTTTAGGGTTTAGGGTTTAAGGGTTTAGGGTTTAGGGGTTTAGGGTTTAGGGTTTAGGGGTTTAGGGTTTAGGGTTTAGGGTTTAGGGTTTAGGGTTTAGGGTTTAGGGTAAACTCTACACCTCCTAAAACCTGAGCACTCCACCGAAATTCTGAATCCAAAATCCGAATGCCTCAAGCCTAAAACCCTCAAGCTAAAACCCTACAACCTAAACCTTCAGAACCCCTAAACCAACCCTCCCAAAAAAGCACCTCGTTATTGAGCCCTCTGGACCCTTGAGGAACATGGCTTTAAGAGGATTAATGCTAGGATCCCTTATACTTTACCTTAAGGGCATGAAGATTTTGATGTTCCAACTTTCTGACTTCTACTGTAAACCTTCAGAACGCCCTAAACCCCTTAACCTTCACGGAACCCTACACCCCAAAACGCCAAGGAGCTCGTGCATCTGAGCCTTTTCGGTCGCCTCCTCGGCGATCTTCACGAGCCGCTCCACCTGCTCCCGCTCAGTGTTTAGGCTTCAGGGTTCTGTAGAGTTTAGGAGCTCAGGGTTTAGGGACCTATATTTCTATAAAGGTACTATAAAGTTGAGGAGCTTAGGGTTTAGGGTTTTAGGGTTCAGGGCTTAGGATTTGGGATTTAGGGCTTCGAGTTTAGAGTTTCTGATCTCGGATTTAGGGCTTCGGGTTTAGAGTTTCGGATTTCGAATTTAGGGCTTAGGGTTTAGAATTTCGGATTTAGGGCTTGGGGTTTAGAATTTCGGATCTCGGATTTAGGGTTGGGTTTCGGGATTGGAGTTTCGGATTTCGGAACTAGGCTTGAGTTTCGGGTTTAGAGTTTAAATAGGATTTCGGATTTAGAATTGAGTTTTGGGTCCAGGGTTTAGGATTTCGGATTTAGGGCTTAGGGTTTAGAGTTTCGGGTTTAGGATTTAGGATTCAGAGTTTCGGATATCGGAAGTCGGATCTCGCTCAGGGTTTAGGGTTGAGGGTTTGGGTTTACCGAGACTCCAATATCCCTGATTTAAGGAATATTCCTTAAATCATATTAGGGATCCTACTATGATTTAAGGAATATTCCTTAATTGATGGATATTGGAGTCTCTGGGTAGGGCTTTGCCGATGTTCGGCTCCGCGAACACATTCTGCCCCCAGAGCATCGAGACTGTGGCCTCAACGGCCTTGTCCCAGAGAACACCATGAAGGAAGCACCTTCCCTAGGATCGTCAGCTCAAGTCCGGACAAGACGAACACTTCAGGTAGTCCAGGATCCAAGGAGGCAAAGGCGTCCTTAAATCAAAAGCTGCTATGTTCATCATACCAGTGGGCGTGCTGGGTTGGGTCTCCGGGCCTACTTCCTGGAAGTGCGTAGGGCCCATGCCCAATTTGTTTTCCGCAATCAGTATCCCTGTGCGAAATCGTTGCAAATTGAGAGGCCAAGAGCATCTTGTCACTGACACTCCGCGATGTTCTACCGGTCTCCCCTGTCAGACAAGCCGTGAAGAGGCACAGGTTCTCCTGCGAATGATAACACTCAGATGCGCATATGCCAATCGCGGACAGGCGCTCAATGCCTCAATGAAGGAGCAAGACTTGACCTTGTCAGAATTCTGCATTGCTGAATATGCTATGTCCAAACTCAGCGAGATATCGGATATCGTGTCTCAACTCCGAACTACACAGCAGGAAGCATCACATTCACCTCCTCGCCCTGAAGGTCTAGGGTTTAGGTCGGGGTTTGCAGACACGGTAGCCAGAACAGTACAAACATCGCGCTCCGTTCACGTCTGAACCTGGACTTCGGATAGTTATTGCCCTGCGCGAAGCGAGCCGAAACCCAACAGGTTCAACCCGAAATCACAAACCGCCAAGAATGCAAGCCCTTAATATTAAGTATATAGTATGGTAGAGAGCGTTGTATGGAGTGGAGAATCGTATAGATTGACCGCAGCGTAAACTGCAATTAAACTTAATTAAGTATATAGTGCGTATGGTAGAGGGCATTGTGTAGAGTTGGGTACTACACTGTAGTAGAGCAGCTCCAGTGCCCAGGAAGCCCAAGTCTCAGACGGAGAAGAGGGGCAATTCTGTAGGGCTCAGGGCTAAGAGCCCTAACCGTAAACCCGAAACCTGAAACCCTAAACCCCAAACCGTGGGCAGCTCAGCGGAATGACGGCCTCCATGACTTTCCCCTCGATCTCCTTCTTCACCAAATCCTGTGGAAGGGCGGACCCTCCCTGAACTCTCGAGGGTTGAGGATTTAGGGCTTTGGGGTTTGGGGTTTGGGGCTTGGGGTTTCAGCTTTAAGATTTACGGTTCGGGGTTTGGGGTTTACATCCTGTTAAGGACATGCACAGTATGGAAGTCACAGTGAGGAACTCTAAGAAGGTAGCCTTGTAAGTTACGGGCAGGGTTCAGGTAAACCCTACACCCTAAGCCCTGCATACTCAGCACCTTAAACCCTCCAAACCCTCACAATAAACCCTAAACACTAAAACGTCCAAGATACTACACCCCTAAACCCTAAACCCTAAACCCTAAACCCTAACACCCCCTAACACCCCGGAAGCCTGTGGCCCTAAACCCATTTCAAGGCCTGAGACCCTCCACACTAAACCCCTGTAATCCTCTAATGCCCCCCAAAAGGCCTAATGACACACCTTATGGAAAAACTTCTAAGGGAAGCCTCAACCCTAAACCTTAAGACCCCTAAACTTTAAACCCCTCAACCCTAAACCCTTAAACTCCTAAACCCTTATACCCCTAAACCCTTAAACCCGAAGGCCTACAAACTTAAACCCCTTAACCACCACAACCTAAATCCTCCGCCCTACAGCCCTGAGAACACTCTCAAAGTCTCACTAAGGCGACCTGCTTTCGCTGGATCATCGCCTTCCTCGGCAGAGCGTTCGGTGACTGGAGATCATGCTGCTCTTCTTTTCACAGCAACCGCAGGGTTTAGGGAACGGGGCTTTAGGGTTTAGGGTGTAGGGGTTTAGGGTTTCGGGTGTTTTTAAAGATTTTGGGTTCTGGATCCAGTCAAGTTGAAGCCGGAGATGAGGTCCCTTATACACAGAGGCTGATATGATCTCTGTGCGTTCAAAAACTCTTGCTACATGGAAACCTACCCTCATGTTCCTGTTACTTTGAGGACCTTTTTTTTAAGCTCCTTTTTCCAGGGGGCAGCTCCAAGCAGCACTTTGAGGACCTTTAACCAGCAGGCAATATCTTGGAGATGCTAACGCGACAGGAATAGGCATGGAGCGACGGCTGCCAGAGTGTTAGGGCATCCAGTTTTTAGTCAAGGGCTCCTCTAGGTTCAGAATTGAAAACCGGATACCGCCAGGACTGTGAGTGGTGTGGGTTAGAAGCTGCCCCCACCTTGTAATAGTGACTATAAGGATTTATTAGGGCCCTATTATATTCCTATTATACCACTATTACAGGGTGGGCGCCCCTTCTAAGGTGTGGGCTTGGCTGGGTGTGGCTGTTGTCATCTTAAACCCCTGCCGAGCGCACCTTCAACACTGCATGCTTAAATCAAGAACTCCAAGGGTGAAAGGAGGGACCCTTAATAAGGACCCCTAGGTATATACCCTCAATATAGCTATTATATACCCATTATATAGCCCATTATAGGGTAGGGATCCCCATTAAGGGTCCCTCCTTTTCCCCTTTGAAGAACCATAGAGCCCCAAGCGCTTTCCTTTAGGTACGGCCCCCACTCAGTAATAGTTGAATAATATTCATAATATAGATATAGTAGGACCTTAATAGTAGCCCTATTATAGACTCTTACTCTATGGGGCCGTACCTAAGCTTTCCTAAACATGTCCAAACAAATCCAACACCCTCAAGGCTAAAACCTGAAACTGTAAAACAAAATCGGTAAAGAACCCTCGCAGAAGCCCCATAGTTAGACCCTAATCCCGATGTAAGAAGCCCGATAGTTAGAACCTTTTGAGCGCCCCGAGGATCATCTGCTGCAAAACCCCAAAGCCCTAAAGACTCCCAAACGAACGGGTTTAGGGCTTGGGGTTTTAGGGTTTAGGCTTTCAGGTTTAGGTCATCAACCTTAAACTCCAGAGCCCTAGATTAGGGTTTAGGGCTTAGGGTTCAGGGTTGGGGCACAGGCTTAGGGTTTAGGATTGGGGCTTTAGGGTTTAGGGCTCAAGATCAAAATCCGAAACCCTGAAACTTGCAGCCCAATGCTGCCAGAGCTCTTGCTCTCTGACAAGGTCTTCGTAAGCTCGTCCAGCTTCCCGACCACGGAATTCAGCTGCTCCTAAAACAAACATTTCGGGTTTTGACCAGGTTCTTACAGCTTCGGAGTTAGTAGGGGTTAGGGGTCAGGGCTTTGGTCTTCTCGGGTTTAGGGTTTCGAGTTTGGGGTTTAGGCTTTCACCTTAGGCTGCTGACCCTTGTAATCCTGCGCCCTAGACCCCGAAACCCACAGAATGCTGATACAAATCCATGTGGCAGCGTTGCTACACAAATCTCCCAGTCGCAAAATCCACGCTAGAACCAGATACCCGATCCAAAAATGTTGAACACCTCCGCGATGCAAACAAAGATTCAGGCCCCAGTTAGGGAAGCGCTTTGTACAATTCTAACCCAAAACCCAAACCTAAACTGCCAAATCCCTCAACTCCGATGCTTTGCCACAGACACCCCCAGACATCCCGGACAGAACCCTTATGAAGCCGTTTGAGACGGCCTGGCAGAACCATTATAGAACCTATATATCTTAGAAGCTGCCCCCACCCTGTAATAGTGGTATAATAGGAATATCATAGGGCCCTAATATAAACCTTATAGTGACTATTACAGTGTGGGGGCGGCTTCTAATATATATATATATATATATATATATATATATATATATATCTTGAATCCCAACGGAAGCCCTTTTATGATTCAGTCCTTGACATATTACAGCACCAACTCTAGATCCGAAACACGAAAACCTAAGACCTAAGCCCTAACTCCTGAACCCTAAACCCTAAACCTCCGAATCCTAAATCTCCTAAACCCCCAAACTCCGAAACTCGGGAAAGCCTATCCTGGGATCTTGTTAGGGGCTAAGTTACCGCAATAAGGAAACGCTATTACTTACTATAAGCCCTATTCCGGTAACTTACATTAGCTTCCAAACAAGAACCCCTAAACCCTAAACCCCAAACTCTAAACCCCAAGCTCTAAACCCCGAACTCTAAACCCCAAACTCTGCACCCCGAACTCTAAACCCCAAACTCTACACCCCAAACTCTGCACCCCGAACTCTAAACCCCAAACTCTACACCCCAAACCCTAAACCCTAAACTCCAAAAGCCCGGCATGTCCGGCCTCAGCAGTCTGCTTGGAGCCCTCGCTGAGCCGTCGAGCAGCCAGTTTCTTTACCTTGCGGCGATTTAAGGGCTCCTTAAAGGGATCTATAGGGTTCCTTAAAGGGGTCTATGGGGTTTAGGGTTTAGGGTCTACTTGGAAGGGCCGGGGACTTAGTAAGTAGGTTATAAGTAGAGTTATAAGTACAGTAAATGGAGTTACCCCAATGATAACCCTACTTATTACCTACTTACTAAGTCCCCTGCCCTTCCAAGTAGGGCTTCAGGGTTTAGGGTTTAGGGTGTTTTGTCTTTTTTGTGTTTAGGGCTTCAAGGTTTAGGGGCTTAGGGTTTAGGGGTTTAGGGGTTTCGGGGTTAAGGGGTTTAGGGGTTAAGGGGTTAAGGGGTTTAGGGGTTTAGGGTTAGAGGTTCCTTTAAGGGCTCTAAAGAGGCCTTTAAGTAGGCTCTGCGGCTAGCTTCAGTCCCAGGGTTCAGGGCTTTAGGGCCTTAGGGTTTAGGGTTTAGGGTTTAGGGCCTTAGGGTTTAGGGTTTAGGGCTTAGGGTTTAGGGCTTCAGGGCGTAAGGGTTAGGGTTTAGGATTTTTAGGGCTTTAGGGGTTTAGGGTTTAGGATTTAGGGGTTCGCGATGAAGGCAAAGGAAGAGCACAGAGTATGTTGGCAATGTAGGGGCCATCATAGGTAAGTATTAGGAATACTGTTGGCAATTTTTTCAGGCCCCTGTGTCAGCATGTCATGCAAGATAGCCTGCAGTATTTCGTGATGAGGTCTACCGTTGCAAAAGTCATCATAACAACCCATCATATAAGTTTACAGAACATACTACATTTTACTTAGTCAGCCCCAAAACCCAAAACCGTAAACTCCAAACACATTTATGAAGCTGTCTCTGCAGCAGCGTGGCTCCGGCGAAGGTCTTAGCGCCGCTCAGTGCCTCTCAACTCTCTTATGGGATTTAGTGTGGCAGGTTTGTGAGGTTCAAGGTTTACGCGTTTACTGTTGGGTTTGGAAAGGGTTTAGGTATTGGGTTTAAGGTGCCTGGGGACGGGGCGTCTTTGGGGTCGAGTGCTTCGGCATCACAGCTTGTCAGCTTGCACGTGTGATTACGGGTCTGCAGCTTCTTCGGGACTGCGGAAGCTTTCAACATTTCTCTGGTATTCATTGGTATTCTGGAGTTGTGCTTCACATAACATGTAGCGAAAGCAACAATACGGAAGCTTGCATCGTGAGACCTCGGTTTGCAAAAATGGCTGAGATAGACAGCCAAAACAGCAAAACATGGTGTCAACCTACTTCAGTCATTGTCGGGGGGAAATTTAAGGCTTCACCCTAGAACTCAAACCCTCGACCCCTTCCCTCACCCTAGTGTTCGGCGGGGTAGGGCCTCACCCTAGAACCGACCCCTACCCTACACCCAAACTCCTGAACCTACACCCAAGATCTGAAACCTAAATCAAACTACTATAGGGGCCTTAATAATTGGAATGGGGTTTTAGGGCCTATTATACTATAGATATAAAAAAGGAACCCCCCAAAAAATAGTATAGGTATTCATGTAGGGCCCTATATTGGATGACTAAACCCGAAGCTCTAAACCCTAATCCTTAAATAACGAACCCCCGAACTCTGAATCCTAAGCCACACACCCTAGGTTACTAAACCCCAAACTCTGAACCCTAAACCTGCAGGAACAGATTGCTAATTAATGTGCAAATCCAAATAATCACCAACGCTTTTCCTTAGGGTTATTTTATACTGTAATTATCCCAAAACCCTATTCTAATGTGAAGGGCCGGCGGTTTCACTGGATTAAGTTGGGTTTTGTTCTGTCAGAACTTTCGATTCGGGATTTCCCCCTAAACCCAAAGGGTCTAGCCATTTAAGTCTCAAGATGCGATGGGAATCCCTGGAGAGAGTGCAAGCTACTGCAAGCCTCCTGGGCAGAAGACTCTACTCATGATCCCTTAAACCACTAGAACCCCCGACAACACCCCGTGAAGTTCTCAAACCCCCAGAAAACTATAACCCCTAAACCTTAAACCACTTGAACCCTAAACCCTAAACCCTTAAGACCAAAGCCCACAGCTCTTGCCCCCACCCCTATCCGATAGCCTCCTGGCCTGACTCATGTAGACGTATAAATATTTGACAATGGTATTTGTTTAGACTCCGACATTAGTTAGGAATCTGTTCTTGAGCAATTAATGTTTACTACAGGGGCCTGAATAATTAGAGTAGGGTTTTCGGGCGCATTATACTATAACTATAATAAGGAAACCCCGAAGTTGTATTGGTAATTATTTAGGCCCCTAGATTTGGGTTTACGGAATCGTCATCCCTATTCGGCATGACTTCCAAAGAACCCTTAGTATGGAACCTATGTGGGGGCTTCCGGAAAATAGGCGACCCTAATATAGTACCCCTAACATAGGGTACGCCTAATTGTCAGAACCTCCCATGTTATGGCTTATGATGGGACTTGTTGGAGAATCCTTTTAGAACCCTTGCTATACCCTGGGCTGTGGAGCCGACAACGCCTACACTCGAAACCCAAAACCCGAAACTCCAATACCCTAAACACCAAAAACCCAAACCCTAAAAGCCTAAAACCCCACTGCCAACACCAACACCCTACGCCCGAAAGCCTGAAACCCAACTTAGAGCGTAAGCCTCAACCCTACCTTCACCCGGAATTCCGTTTTAAGGACGTATAAAAGGAAATCATAATAAGGAACCCTAAAAATTCATTATAAGGAACCCTTAAAAAATCATAATAAAAAACCCTAAGGAATGATAATAAGGAAGCCTTAAAAATCATAATAAGGAACCCTAAAAGATCATAATAAAAAACCCTTAAGGAATGATAATAAGGAACCCTGAAAGGGGTAAAGGTTGTTCCGGGTTAAGGTAAAGCCTAGACCCTAAACCCCCTAAACCCTAAAATACCAAACCCTACACCCCTAAGCCCTCAACTCCTAAGCCCTAAACCCTGAAGCCCTAAACCCTCAAATACTTAACCCTAAATCCTAAACCCCTAAAGCCCAAACCCCTAAGCCCTCAACTCCTAAACCCTAAACCCCAAACCCTAAACCCTCAAACCCTAACCCCTAAACCCCTAAACCCCTAAACCCCTAAACCCCTAAACCCTAAACCCCAAACCCCAAACCCTAAACCCTAAACCCTCAAACCCTAAACCCCAAACCCTAAAGCCTGCGTGGCGGCGTGCGATGCCGACTCCAGAGCCGAGAGGAGTTCTGGGACCTGGGGGGCTCCAGGGGGGTTTGCTTTTTGGGGACTTAGGGGTTTAGGGGTTTTGGGGGTTTAGGGGTTTAGGGGTTTTGGGGATTTGGGGGTTTAGGGGTTGAGGGTTTAGGGTTTAGGGGTTTAAGGTTTAGGGGTTTCGGGGTTTGGGGTTTAGGGGTTTAGGGGTTTAGGGGTTTAGGGTTTAGGGTTTGGGGGTTTGGGGGTTTAGGGTTTAGGGGTTTAGGGGTTAGGGTTTAGGGGTTTGCTTTTTGGGAATTACTAGACCTAAGAGTAACCTAGGAATTAAAAAGGGTGCCCTTTTTGGTTTAAAGGGGTTTATAAGGGAACCCAAACCTCAAAAAAGGGAATAAGGGCCTACTCTGGGTCCTAGATTAGGGGTTTGGGGATTAGGGGTTAAGGGTTTGCTTTTTGGGGTTTAGAGGTTAGGGGTTAGGGGTTTAGGGGTTTAGGGGTTTAGGGGTTTAGGGGTTTAGGGGTTTTGGGGTTTTGGGTTTAGGGGTTTAAGGTTTAGGGGTTTAGGGGTTTAGGGGTTTAGGGGTTTAGGGGTTTAGGGGTTTAGGGGTTAGGGGTTTAGGGTTTGAGGGTTTAGGGTTTGGGGGTTTAGAGTTTTTTTGGTTTAGGGGTTTAGGGTTTAGGGGTTCTGTGTCTTTGCATACTACTTCGGACTTTGCGGACAATTTCGGGGGGGTTCGTGCCATCGGGGTTTACACGCCTTTTGCGGTATTTGAAGGTTCGCGCACAGGTCCAAACCCTTCGCCCTAACACCTAAGATCCCATCCCTGGACCCCAAGATCAAACCGTAAGCTCTAAACCTCAAACTGTATGTGTGGGAGTTAGGATTAGGGGGACCCTTGGGGATATAGACCCTTTGAATAAGGCCCCTTTTAAGAGAGCCAGAAGTTGGGTTCAGAAGGGGTACCCTTTAAGGGGTCTCCCTAATAATACTACCTAATGTGACGAACCCATAAGCTCCCAGTATTCTTCCTTATAGGGCTCCTTATTATGACTGTATCATATAATCTACAGTGAACCCCAGAAAGTTGGAACATGGATTTAGGATGATTCATGCGGGGATTCCCTATACTTTGCTTTAAGGGCATGAGGCTACTGATGTTCCAACTTTCTGGCTTCTACTGTACTCCAAAACCCTGTTCAAATTAGTTGCACTCCAAACCCTAAACCTCAAACCCCTGAACTCGAAAGCCCTAAACCCAATCTCTAGACTCTAAATCCCAGAACCCCCAAAACCCCTAAACCCCTAAATCAAGCTCCCAGAACCCCAAACCCCTAAACCCTAATCCCCAAAGTCAAGCCCCCAGAACCCCAAACCCCTAAACCCCTAAACCTTAAACGCTAAACCCAAACCCCAAACCCCGAAACCCTAAAGAGATGCTAAAACTGCATTTTGAATACGTCTACCAGAAAAACACGCAGCTTGTGCCAGAGCGTTAAGGCTTTTTGCATTGGGGGTCTAGGGCGCACCTTCTCCGCGGCCATCTCTTCTTCGGTCTTGAATGGCTTTTCCGCCTGTGCGGGAATGGTAGAAGCGGTTCTGCAGGGTTGAGACTTTGGAGGTTAGGATTCAGGGATTTAGGATTTAGGGTTTGGGCTATTCTAAAGCAGAGTAGGATCGCTGATCCGGGGTTCTTCTTGCAACAAATACTCCCGTCAGAAAGTTATCAGAGACCATGTTCACTCTCTCATCGAGCCCCATCCAAAGAAACAACAATCCGGGGGTAAAAGGAGGGACCCTGAATAGGGACCCCTAGGTATATACCCTTAATCTAGCCATTATATACCCATCTTTTCGCCCTTTCTGGGGTAGGGGTCCCCATGAGGGGTCCCTCTTTTTCCCCTTTGAAACAAGCAATCCACACCCCGAAACCCTACGTCTGCATACAATCGCGACTCTTGCATCAAAACCCCCAAATCTAGAGACATGCAGATGGGAGTTGCAGAGAAAACAGTATATGTACAGGGTCTGTTTGAGGCTGAAGGTTTAGGGTTTGGGGTCTGGGGTTTAGGGTTTCAGGGTTCAAAGATTTAAGGTTTAGGGCTTTAGGGTTTTAAGGTGCGGGGCTTATAGGGTTCAGGGGTTGGGCCACCCCTCGACGTGTGAAAGGGAAAACCGCAGATCCTTTCATTTTCAGGCGCTTGGCATCTAGAACTCGATGGCCTTAGAGGTTGCGCGTTTCGGGCTCAGGATTTGGATGAAACGGTTTCGGGTTACGGGCTATGGCTGCAATCTAGAAGACTGAGCAAGTAGCAGTAATATCCTCTCATCCCCACTGCCATAATATCCCCTCCACCCCCCCGAAGCCCCCGCAACAAAACGTTGCAATTTCGCAAGGCCCTAAACTGTAAACCCAGCTCTTCCGGCCCCAATGCTCAGTGCTTAGGTTGGGGCGAGTTTTTGTTAGTCCCGCCCGGTAATGTAGGAGCCTGAACTTACTAGTTGGAAGAGGGCTCCTTGAGGCGTTCCTCCAGGGGTTACTGCAAGGGCGAAGTATGGTGCCTTACTAACTTACAATACATTGCAATAACGGTAAGACCCCTACGGCACAGCATTGTATTGCTTTTTCAGGCTCCCCTTAAACCCCATACCCTCAACCCTCCCTACATCCCTGAACCCTAAGCCCCAAGCCCCAAACCCAAAGTCCTATGCCCGGCGCCCAAAGCACCAAACCCCAGGACCCAAACCCTAAGCCTTAACCCTAAACCCTGAATCCTATCCCCTACGCCCACAGCCCTAAGCCCCAAACCTTAAGACCCCAACTTTGAAACGAGAGCTCTCAGACGCCTCCTGAAGCTTTTTGATCGCCTCTTCCACCTCCTTCAGCTTTGCCTCCGAGTCCTGGCTTTAAGACTATATATATACTGGCAGTTGCAATAGTAAACAATCAAATGCATCTGTACATACATGTATGAAAATACATAAACATATATATATATATAGTATATATATATATATATGCATACAGATAGATAGATAGATAGATAGACAAGTAGATGGATGGATAGATAGATAGATGTACACATAAGCATAGGTAGATAGATAGATAGATTGGATAGGGCATCGCGTTTCAGATATGTGATTGGGGGTTTAAGGTTTAGGACTGGTTTGGAGGGGGTGTGGGGTTCTTTGCGGGTTCCATGCGGATCCTGTAGACGGGTTCGGTAAACGGCCTTACGAAGGGTTCGATAGTTGTAAGGCCTAGCTCTCGTCAGCTTTGCTTCCGAGTCCTGGTTTGGAATGATTCGGGTACAGACCATTGGGGGTAGGAATGTTATTTGATGCAGTATAACATGATACTATATTTATAATAGCACACTCTGATAAACGGAAATTTAGTCTCCAATCTACTGTTGCAAATCAACTCTGTGATACACTCGGAGAAACCTGTGATATTCTACAATATCCTGAATCCCTAATGTATGGGCCTTCATTTTCGGACCAGGGTCCTCAGGGATATTATACTATAACTATAAGAAGGAACCCCAAAAAAAGGTTTAGGGTCTAGGGTTTACCTTATTCTAACAATTAAGGCCGCTACATTGTGCCACAGGCAAGATACTCGGATCGAAGCCGCCCTCGATTACAGGAAAGGAGAATCCGAACACCAGAAGACGCTAAGCAGAAGGGGGGTTTAGGCTTCTTGGGCTTCGGGTTTAAGGTTTAGGAATTAAGGCCGCCCCTAAACCCTAAACCCCCAACCCTAAACCCCAGGGTTTAGGGTTTAAGGCCGTCCCAAAACCCTAAACCCTCAACCCCAGAGTTCCATCCCTAAACCCTAAACCCCCAACCCTTAACCCCCGGGTTTAGGGTTTAAGGTTAGCTACTATTTGCTTAAGAAACCCCCCAAAAAATAAAAATAATAATCCCTATATTACCCCCATAAGGAATATATTTTTCATTTTTTTGGGCTCCTTAATATGATTTCTTTGTATAATTCCTTAAAAAGGTAGGTTACGTGGGGTTAAGGTAAGGTTAGGGTTTTGGAATCCTTGACGATGCCATCCACCTGCACCTTCTCTGATCGCTCGCCTGGGCAACTTCCCAGACACTCCAACATCCCCTTAGTTAAGGAATATACCTTAAATTATAGCATGTTCCCTTAATTAAGGAATATACCTTAGATTATAGCATGTTCCCTTAATTAAGGAATATGCCTTGAATTGTAGCATGTTCCCTTAATTAAGGAATATGCCTTGAATTGTAGCATGTTCCCTTAATTAACTAAATTATAGCATGTTCCGTTAATTAAGGAATATGCCTTAAATTACAGTATAACCCCTTCATTAAGGAATATGCCTTAAATTATAGCATGTTCCCTTAATTAAGGAATATGCCTTAAAATATAGCATGCTCCCTTAATTAAGGAATATGCCTTAAATTATAGCATGTTCCCTTAATCAAGGAATATGCCTTAAATTATAGCATGTTCCCTTAATTAAGGAATATGCCTTAAATTATAGCATGTTCCCTTAATTAAGGAATATGCCTTAAATTATAGCATGTTCCCTTAATTAAGGAATATGCCTTAAATTATAGCATGTTCCCTTAATTAAGGAATATGCCTTAAATTACAGTATAACCCCTTAATTAAGGAATATACCTTAAATTACAGTACGTTCCCTCAGTTAAGGAATCTGCTTGAAATTATAGTATGCTCCCGAATATGATCTAAGGAATATACCTTAAAATTATAGTAGGCTCCCTAGTATGATTTAAAGAAATTTCCGAAATGAAGGGATCTTGGAGTCTTTGGGTTCCACGGTGGTTGTTCTGCAGGTGGAACGTCCGGTCTTCTGAGGTTCTGGACTCATTACTTGGAGGGTCGGGGGGACTTAATAAGGGCTCCTTTAAAGGGGATTCTAAGGGTTCCTTTAAAGGGCTCTATAAGGGTAGTATCGGGTTTAGGGTTAGACTTAGTAAGTAGGCAGTAAGCAGACATATAAGTACCCTAAAAGGGACCCTAATTGGGGTTATGGTACTTATAAGTCCCTAAAATAACCAGTTACTAAGTCCCCCGACCCTCCAAGTAGGGCTTCAGGAGGCTTTAAGGCTTCGCCCTGAAACAAACCCTAAAGCCCAAACCCATAAAGCAAACGCTAGACGCTTAATGGTCATTGGGGCATCATCTGAGAGCTGAACGTACTGAGTACTGATGAATAATGAATGGTCACAGGGAGCAGGTAGCGCTGGGGCTGCTGGCGGTGCTGGTGCTGCTTGCTAGAAGTGCTAGGGCTGATGTGGCCAGAGGTATTGATGCTCCCGCTGTGTCTGTCTTCGGAATTTGTGTAAAAATATTCGGGACAGTGAGTTCCCTACATAGATAATAACCCCAAGCCCTAAACCCTGTGGCTCTTTGGTGTTACGGCTAAACTCTGGGCCACCACGGCCGAAACACAGACACCAACTCCAGGGCCCCGGCGCATGCCACCTATGGTCTTGTCCAAAGATTCCTGGAGAAGACCGAGTTTAGGGGGATAGGGTTGGGTTTAGGGTTTAGGGTGTAGGGTTTAGGGTGTAGGGTTTAGGGGTTTAGGGTGTAGGGTTTAGGGTGTAGGGTTTAGGGTTTAGGGGTTTGGGTTTAGGTTTCAAGGAAATACACCCAGACGGGGGTTGTGTCCATGTCTGTTAATAGCTCTCCAGTGACTCCAGTGGCACGTTTATGTTCATACCTGGCCACATGGGCTTGGAGCCATATGACCGTACGTTTGTTTGTGTGCGTCCTCTGTTTCGGATTAACCACGGCACTTGGTAAAACTTTTTAGGCCCTGTAGTAAGAACCACCCAAAAGCTCAAAAGGTTTATGGGGAAAGCTCCAAACAGATTCCATTTCTCTTTCGGCTTCGTCCGGTGTCAGCTAAGCTATGAAAAATCCAGAGCTCTAAAGCCAAAACCCTAAACCTAAAAGAAGGCTTTAGGGTTTAGGGTTTAGGATTGGACTAGGGCTTCAGGCTTCAGGGAAAACGATACCATGAGCGTTCATATAGGAACTAGAAGGGGGTCCTGAAACTACCTAGTGATTCAGACCTCCAATCCTCAATCCTGCAACTCAGACCCCGAAAGCCCCAAAGAGAACCTTCTGTAGAAACCGCATAGAACGGTGTAGGGTGTTCGGTTAGGGCTTTCGGTTTTGATGGCTTTAGGGGTTTAGGGTTTGGGGTTTCGGGCTTAGGGTTTAGGGTTTAAGGCTTAGGGTTTAGGGCTTAGGCCTTGCAACTCGCAGAAGCCTTCAGCTGTGCCCTAGCCCAAACCTCTAACCGCTACAACCATAACCCCAAACCCTAAGGTAAAAGCCAGAAAGTTGGATTATGATTAACCTAACCCTTCTATGGTAAATTATAGGGTATCCTACCATGAAACCATATTCCAAATTTCTGGAGTTCCCTTTAAAGGATCTACATTAACCCATAAACTTGCCAAAAACCCCAAACCACCAACCCCAAGCCCTAGACCATCCCAAACCCCTAAACCTGCAAACCCCTAAAGGGAACTCCAGAAAGTTGGAATATGGTTTCAGGGTAGGATACCTTATAATTTACCATAAAGGGTTTAAGATAATCATATTCCAACTTTTTGGCTTTTACTTTAATTCTAATTCCAATTCCAAACCCAACACCCCAACTGCTAAACCCAAAAACCCCAAACTCCAATTTCCAGACACTATACCCGAAGCCCTACAGCCCTAAACTCATAAACCCTAGGCCCGAAACCCCTGAAACCTAAACCTCATAGCCGTAAACTTTAATCCCGCTTTCTAAACCCACACCCTAAACCATAAGCGCTAAACCAAAAAAAACCCAAACCCAGCGAACCCCGAACCTGTAGCCCAAAAACCTGCCCTTTGAGGGTTCCTTATAATCAAGGTTCCTTTCTTATTGAGGAAACCCTTCAAAGGTGTTTGGGCTACAGGTAAACCCTGCTGCGTCTCCTGCGTCTCGTCCAGCTTGGGTCTCAGCTTCTCCACCTCCTGGACTAAGGATCACCCATAGGCCAGGGTCCTCTTTTAGGGGTGTAGAAGGGGTCTATGAAGGGCTCCTGAAAGGGATCTGTAAGGGTTTATAATTATAGGGTTCAGGGCTGAGGAGATTCCAATATCCCTTAAATAAGGAATCCTCCGTAAATCATATAGGAATCCTACTACAGCTTAAAGTGTATTCCTTAATTAAGGAATATTGGAGTCTCTGGGCACCCTAGCCCGAGGGATCCAAGTACCACATAATCACATACTTTCCCAAATCGAAACCTACAAAACTACTGTCCTAAACCCAAGTATCCAATGATTAGGCTCTTTGGACCCTTCGGGTAGTGTACGGACTTCGAAAAGGGCTGCTACCAGGCTTCTACGGTGTAGGTGCCTTCATAATCAGAATAGATTTTGGGTTAGGAACCCTGAGGAATAATATGGTTACCCCGGCCAAAATGGGCTTTGGGATTAGGGTGTATGTCTATATATATATATATATATATTCATGTAAACAAACAAACATAGAAATCTGTACATATATACATACATGTGCATATATGTAAGGGACGGCATAAACTGTCGGGTGTGGGGATAGGCGTTTAAGGTTTGTTGCGACGGGTTGAGCCCTAAACCCTAAACTCTCAGGTTTGGCGTTTAGGGCCTTAGGGTTTAGGGCTTTAGGGTCTGATACAGCGACCTTACAGTATAAATTAGAACAGGATGTGGGGGGATGTTGTAGCATGCTACCATGACTGGAACAAGGAACCTTCAGGAATAGTATTCGTATGTATTCAGGCTCCCACACTACGCGGGCTATCCCGACCTACATCCATCTACACCTAATCTGCTCCAATGGGGAATGCAGGAAATTGAATTCAGGCTTTAAGCCCTAAACACTAGATGTCTTTAAACCCTAAACCCTGAACCGACGTTTCGGTTTGGTGTGGGTGGGGTATCATCCATCACTAACATCATCATTGCATTCATCAAAGCCGCCGTCGTCAGCTTGGCAAAGGGCATCATGACGAGTTGCCCTACCGTTCTCAACCATCAAGGAAATCGTAAGTTGACTGAAGCTCTGCTCTGAGTGCTAATATAAGGTCCTTAATCTAATTAGAACCGGGTTTGGGGACCACTATGCTGTAGTTATATTAAGGAACCCCCAAAATAGTATAAGTGGTTATATTAAGGCCGCCTATATTACAGTCCGCCGTGGGCCGTGGTTTAAAGCCCTTTCCATAACACAGTCCATGCTCTGGATCATATTGTCATTGCTATTGCATTGTGTTTCATTCTATTCCTTCTGCTTGCTGTGATTGTTAGAGGCTTACCGAGATGCAAGGAGAGCCAAACACCGGCGGATTGAGCATATCGGTGAGCACTGAAGTTCTTGCATGACTTTCTTACGTTCCAGGTGTCTGGGCCTAAACCCTATGAGGCCTGGACCGTAATTTGATGGGCGCGGCTCGGTTTGTAGTGGGCTGCACACATTGCCAATACCATTCATTGGTGTTCCTTAGGCTTCAGGAAATAAGGTAAAGTAACTATAACATACTCTACCCTCGAACCTTGCTTGAAATCATCCTAAAACCTTAAACCCTCAACCCTCCACCCCAAACCCTAAACCTTAAACCATCCACCCCAAACCCTAAACCTTAAACCCTACACCCCAAACCCTAAACCTCAAACCCTAAACCCTGAACCCTTAACCTTAAACCCTACACCCCGAACCCTAAACCTTAAACCATCCACCCCAAACCCTAAACCTTAAACCCTCCACCCCAAACCCCTAAACCTTAAACCCTCCACCCCAAACCCTAAACCTTAAACCCTAAACCCCAAACCCTAAACCTTAAACCCTACACCCCAAACCCCTAAACCTCAAACCCTACACCCCAAACCCCTAAACCTCAAACCCTAAACCCCAAACCCCTAAACCTTAAACCCTAAACCCTGAACCCTAAACCTTCTTCTTCTTCGTTGCGTAGAAGGTACTAGTCCTGTGCAAAGAAAGGCGGACCGAAAAGCGGCGAGGCCGCGGTCCTGGAAAAGCGGGAACTTACAGCCCTACATGCAAAACGAAAGGACGGCGGGGCGAGAACTACGCCTCAGGCGCAAGTACTCGGACCGCAAAACTACAGAGGAAGCTGGTGCGGCATCGCCAAGCGACGGGGATTGGCAAAGGCAAGCCAACC
Organism: Symbiodinium sp. CCMP2592; assembly: GCA_905221615.1. Lineage (NCBI taxonomy): Eukaryota > Dinophyceae > Suessiales > Symbiodiniaceae > Symbiodinium > Symbiodinium sp. CCMP2592. The sequence goes on along the minus strand of CAJNDT010006183.1, from coordinate 104,006 downwards.
CGAGGCAAGAGAGGCAAGAGCCTGCGGGGCGACCGCAGGTAGGCTAACGACAGTGCCAAAACCAAGCACTGCGATAGCCGATGTACCGACGGCGAGAGGCACGACACGACGCAGAAGTTCCCAGAAGGCACTCGGCAAGGGAACAGCGCACCAAAGGGCAGCTCCGGACTTGATCTGACGAAGCAAGTGGAGACACGTGAGCATCCTCCGCAGGAAAAGGACCCGCTGTGCCGCAATCTGATCAAAGCACGTCAGGCATCCAAGGGTGGCGCCAGGGGACGGACGTTCCTCCCGGCGCAGAAAGGCAGTGAGTCTCCAAGTCTCAGCTGACCACGAATGTTGCGAATCAAGAGCGAGAAAGAGCTTCCAGCAACGCGCCCAAGACTGTGGGAGACACCAGATGGCAGGAGGCACCCCGCACCACCGACAAGAGGGGACGCAGAGCGACGAGTCACCAGGAGCCTCATCGAAGCAGTAGACAGTGCAGAGCCTATCCGTTGGATGTGCCTGGGACATAGTCGAAGCAACCGCGTTGTCCGTGGCAGGAGGTCGAACCGAGGAGGTGGGGGAGCCCGAATCTAAAGCCCCTGTCGACAGATCAACAGGATCATGTGGCGAGTGCAAGACCACAGGACGCGGAACCGTACCAGCCTCGGCGCCGGGAGCAAGAGTAGAATTACCACCAACACGGCGAAAGGGCACAACAGGGGAGGAGCGGGTGCCCTCGGAGAAGCCCGGACCAGGAGCGATAGTGCGTAACTCAGCAGAAAGCTCCTCTTCCGTGCAACAACGCCCCTCCTCGGCGGCACGGCGCTGTGCCGCAGTAGCATTACAAGGGCCTGCGACACGGAACACAGGGGCTCTGGCATGGCCTTGTTTGCCGCGACGCTTGGTGCCTGTACCATACTCGTAGACAGGGCCCACACAGCACCGCAACCCGTGCTCGCAGTCAGGTGAATGCAAAAGATGATACCGGAGACGCGCAGCGTTGTGGAATTCAACCAAACACCACAGACAGATCGTCCCCAATGTGTACTGGGTGCAAAGAGCAACCCGCCCATGGAGGCGGTGGGCATGAGCCGCCAGCGCATGCGCAGAAGGTAGAGTCACACCACACTCCGAGCAGATGTGAGGGGACGCGAGGCCAATCACACGCTTGGGTGGCAGACCGCCAAGACTCCTCCAGGCCCGATGGAGAGCAAGCAGCATAGTCCCGGACCGACTGATCCGGCGACAAGCCGAGAGGAGCTCTTTGGCTCGTCGTCGCACACAAAGAAGGGTAGGCTCGCCAGGCTGGAGTGCGGATAAGCCACAAGCCGGCCAAACCCGCCGCACCGCGTCAGCGAGGAGAGAGGACCACTCCCCTCCGCGATCCCAGCTGGCCTGGAACAATTCAAATACCTCAGGGGAACGGCCCGAGGCAATGCGGCAGAGAAGGCGCACACGGGCAATAACCGTAGCGCATTCAACATCAAGAACCCCGGTACAAGCCCGAAGCTGGACTGAGGCAACATGGTGCCCAGCATCCCAGGACCCGACAATCTGACGAAGGCATTTGTCGAAGAATCCATGCAGGGGTCCCCAAGCTCGTTCAGAGCGAGCTAAGGTAGTGGCGAGGGAGGAGTACGCCGCTGGGAGAGTCCTTCCCTGCAGCCAGACGGACTTGAGCATCCATGGCAACTTTTCAGAATGCACAAGTCCAGAGGCTTGAGTCCAGATAGAATTGCCACGCGCGGCGGCCGCCTCGACATCCCGCCGGCCAGTGTCACGGCAGCGCTGCACGACCCCTAGGTACTTTTATATTCAGGAACAACCCTAATGCCTCTCCCATCGCTAAGAGCAAGAAGGGGCTCAGGGGTTAAGAGATCCTTACGCGCCGCGTTAGCCCCCGCTCCTTGTAGGTGGACGAGCGCCTCTGTCTTCCCTGCCCCAAGGTTGACGCGGAACCGAAAGGCCTCGAAGACTTGAAGGACGATAGTGCAGAGGCGTCGCAACTTCGAGACAGCCCAAGTGGCTCGTATGAAATCAACAAGCAGGCACAGATCATCAGCCCATGCAATTTGGAGGGATGCATCAGGTCGTCCAAGAGCATCAGAGGAAGCAGCATGAACAATATATCTTCGGCCTGGAGCGCACATTGAAGGCACTGTAAAATCACAGCAAACAAGGCTCCGAACAGGACATCAGCAAGTCCGTCCCCGGGCCGGGAGCCTCGACCTGCCATAATGGCTTGGGGCTGGCCTACGAGGCGCCAATACGAGCATTCTACGCAATCACGCAGGAGGGCAATCTGGTCAGCGGGCACCCCGAGACCAGCGAGGACGCCATCCTGAATGAGGCCGTGTACATGACGAGGCAAATGCAGGCCCGCGAGAGCTTGTTCAAGGTCGCGGCCATGGAAAAGCAGGGTTCTGTCCGCTTCATAGTAAGCGGCCTGGATATCTACAAACAAGGCTGCCCAGGAACGGCCGTGAACGGAAGCCAGATCAACAGCAGAGCGGAAGACAGTGAGGGCAAGGCCGGTGTCGACGCCTCGCCTACCCCCGAGCTGGGTCGGGAAGTAATGAGCGATAACTTCCTGACCTAGGGTGGCCCGGAGCTGGGAGTGCCACAGCTTAGCCACTCCATTCAGCATAGCAATGGAACGGAAGTTGGCAGGAATGTGGGCTGGGCCCTTTTTGTGAAGAGCTCCTACAGTAGAAGCCTTAAAGTGAAGTGGCTCAGCCTCTCCCCAAGCAAGATGAACCCACATAGGCCACAACCACCGTCCGGCTCGATCGGGATAGGTTCTCCAGACCTCATTTCGGATGTGGTCAGGGCCGGGGGCCTTGCCGCGGCGCTGCAGTCGACACATGTGTTCAACATCAAGAAGGGTGGGTAGTGCCGAAAGACAGACGCCACGCGGTGCGGCAGCCCAGAGAGAGAAAGCCGCACTCAATTGGGCATCTGAGACCGGACGGCCGTCTTCTTGCTGCTGGAACTGCAGCTGGAGTTGCTCATCGATGTCAAACCCACTAGCGGCCCTAACATCACGTTCACGTTTTTGCTTGGCGCCTTTGGAGGCCCAAGACAACTTGGCAACTGCCTCGAGAGGGCGCCCGGTGGCATGCCAGTGGTCGACTGCACCGAGGAGCATGGATTCAAAGTAAGCTTGCTTATCCTGCCGTGCCTGTGCATGAGCCTGGGCTCGCAGCCGGAAACACACGTGTGCAAAATGCGCCCGCAGCATGCGGACCTAGTGAAGTTCCCAAGGGAGGGCTGGGGACTCAACTCGGCGGCGGCACCATGCCCTGAAGGAAACCAGACAGAGTTGCCGGTGATAGAGGGTTTGAAGCCGCCTAACCTCGGCCCGTGCATCACGAAGGGCTTCAAGGAGGTCGGCAGCGACTTCAGACAAATAAGGCTGCCTCTTTTGAAGAGGAGGCCGGGCGGGAAGGCGACGGACCGCATGGTCGTGGGCATCACAGAGTTGCTGGACCCTCGCGGCGCTACTACCAGGTGGAGACTGGTGGAGTGCGTCCCAGACAGCCTCAGCGACAGATGCACCGGAGTCAGCCGAGTAGGGGCATCGCGGGTGCACTTTACCTGCAGTCTTCCCGGAAACAGCAACTGTAATGACAATGGGCATATGATCCCTTGCCTCGCCATTCAATACGTCAAATTCAGGAAATTGGCGATACTCAGAGACCCGAGCACCATGAGTAACAAGAAGGTGGTCCAAGCGTTGGGTCTTCCCTCCTGTGTGCTGCCATGTCCAAGTGGGCCCAGTGCAAACCTCAGACCATGTGCCTGGGGCAGCAAGCGCCGTATCATGGGCACAGGCAAGAAGGAGATCGTCGCCAAGTCTGGCGGGGCGTAGATTAAGAAGGTCCCTCACCAGGGTCTCCTCCTCATCACGGCCAAGGAAGTCAGCGTTAGCGTCTATCCCTAGCAGAACAGTACCGCGATTGCAGGCCGGAAGAAGTTGCGTCCTGAGGTCATGCCAAAATCGCCGAATATCCGCATCCGGCCGCTCAGCATGAGGCGCATGGGCTGCAACAAGAGTAACAGGGAGCTCAGCTCGTTGACACTGCACCAGCAAAATTCTGGGGCTGGCAAAGCGTATGCGGAAGTCATCAAGACTCAAGGCGGTCAGGGCGGATCCAAATTTCAACCCCGAAGAGCCCTTTCTCGGCTCCGGACCGGAAGCTGAGAAAGCCGTGGGAAGACCACCGGCCTGGACGGCTACGGCACTCTTGCAGAAAGGCAACATGAACCCCAAGGGCCCGAAGTTGCTTAGCCAAATAGATGCGACGCTGCCCGTGGCCATCCCTATTAAAGAAGGACACATCAACATCTTTAATTGTCTGGATGTTGGCTTGCGCCAGAGTGACTGTTGTACGAAGTGGCTTGGCCTGCTTTTCATCTTGCCGCACATGAGGTTGCATCGGTGGGGGCGCTTGCATGGAGGTTTGGGGGCAATATCGACCCAACCCGAGGAGCGCCAACACAACCGGCCTTCTTCAAGGCGTGCCTGCGGCAAGAGCCACATGAGCGGAGCACACACTAGAAGCGAGTCCCCGAAAGCATCTGGCAATCGGCACCACCCAACAGACGCACAACGGTCATGAACAGTACCGTACCCAGCCAAAGCATCGGCTATTTCGTTGACCAGGCTGCCCGCATGGCCCGGCACATGCCTGAAATGCGTCGAACAGCGGGACTGAACCGACTGCCACAGAGCACGGCAGACACGGGCATGAGGCGTTGTCGCCGAAGCATGGCCTCCCGCGACTTGAAGCGCTGCACTATTGTCAACTGCTAAGGTAACCCTAGCAGGCGCTTGTCCGGTCAGAAGCTGCATGTTGTCCCACCACACCGTGAACCAGGCGGCTGCAGACACCAAAGCGCTCAGTTCCCCCAGGTAAGAACGAAGGTCGAGGTGGGCTGCAGGAAACGAGGGAAGCCAGGGCGTAGAAGCAAGGCTGCCGGCGTCCCAGCCGAGGCGGTACCAATTGCCCTTCCACGAGACCCACACAACTAGGGCCCAGCCCCCCCTGAGTAACCCACTACCATCGGTGGCAATAAGAACCTCATCAGGGACACCGCCTGGCCAACGAGGAAAACGGCACCATCCCTGATGAAGCAGGGGAGCGAGTGACGAAGGAAGCTCAGTGAGAAGAACAGATAATGGGCTGCCAAGCCGGCATAGTGATAACCGGCGTCCTGCAAATCGAGACAACGAGCCACCGGAGTTGCTTCATGATCGGCACCGCGGTCGCGGCCATCTGCCGGCGCACCCCACGCACGGCCATAACAGTCAAGCAAGGACGCAGACCATGCGGGTGGAACAGGATCAGTCTGGGGCCCAGGCCTCGCAGCTGGCTCCGGGGCGGCAAGCCAAAATGGCAGCGCTCTACATCGGCGAGGTCCCCCACCCGTGGTAATAGAACCCCGGCTCTCCTCAATGTGCGGCCACGTGTGCGACCCAACCCGAAGATTCCGCACAGTAGCCGGCAGCGCAACCGAAGCAGTACCCGGAATGACAAGGGTGCCACTGAAGGGGAAAGCTCCAACGGAGGCCCAAGCAAGAAAGAGAACCCCTCCACTGGGCCAGAGGGACAAGGCATTACGCGCCAGCAACAGGCCGACAAGGCACAGCAGAAGACGCGGGGAGGGAGCGCTGCTACCAAGAGAGCTATCACCATCCCGAATCAGACCCTGTGTGCCATAACGGGAGACCTCCAGCAACCGAAGAGGGGGCTGCGTGGGCAGAACATGTGCAGGTTGGGACTCTCAGGAACAAGGTGGAGGCCAAGCAAATCGCAACGGGCAGCCGGAATCCACCGGTCAACACTGTACCGGGCCAGCGAGGGTCGGAATGTGCAGTGCACCGGGTCCCACACTTCATTTTGAACGGTGTGAACCGTCAAGGGAACAGGATCACCGGCCGACCAGGCAAACAAGAGGCCCGGCGTGCGGATCTGAAAGGGGCTACCCCAAAAGGCAAATTTACGTGCCTGAGAAAATGTATCCCAATAGCGTCCGCTGGGAGAGCGCAAGCGTGGGGCCCATCCGGCACATGCCAGGGTCAGCACGTCCGCAGACCGAAGGAAAAGAGTTGGGGTAAAGGAAGCGGCGGTGCCACACCAGATTTCAGGCGAAGCCAAAACACAAGCTAAGTCAGGGACCGACCGTCGACAAGCTCGAGTGAGGTCTGCAGCGGTACAAGTGGCTGGCAGGATGGCGGCTCGAGACGCAGGCGGGCACTGAAGCAATACAACCACAAAAAGTGGATCCAAAGGGACAGGCACCCAATCCACTATGCGAGGATCCTGAGGTGGCTGGACTTGAGTGAAATCCGACCACGCAGCAGCAGCATGACGCAACTCCTCAGGCGGACGATCAACGGGACCAAAGAACGGCCCTGACAGAGCCTGAAGGCTCCCAAAGGCGGTGACACTCCCCTGCAGGGTAAGGCGTGTCACGCGTCCTAGCTGCCCCAACATGACCCGGCCCGGTGGCAGCAAGGCCAACCGCTATAGTAAGGTGGAGTTTACCGGCTGCCTCATGATGCCAGCTGAAAAGCAGGCCAGCCATCAAAACTAAGGAGCTCGGGAAAGCCGGTAGAAATCGGGCAGTAAGGAATGAAAAGAGAAGAACCCGACTGCCAACTGAGGGCGAGGCGACCCGGGGAGCTCCTGACACAACGTCCCCATTGCGAAGGACAGTGCCTTGGCGCAGTTCCTGGTGTGATAGACCCAGAACCCGCGGCTGAGTGGAGATGGAGGGCACATCATTCCATAGCTGCCAGGCGTCCGTCGCGGCAGTAACTGGGGCGCACCAGCACTTGCCGTCAGCTTCAATGACCACATTGACGTATGTCGGGTCCTCGGACACCACAACTAAATGGGCATGGTCTTGGGCAATCCATGGTACCGGCACCCAACGTCCAGGGTAGTGCTGACAAAACTCCCCTGCAAACGTAAAGTCGAGGGCTCGCCACTGTGCCCCTTCAGGCGCATGTCCCCGTATTGCACGGACCCCAGGGCGCCAAAGAACAAAATTTATTCGGACAGACACCGAAAAGTCGACTGCCCAGACAGCACAATGCCGGACCTGCGCATCCGTGTGAAAGCACGGGGGCTGGTAAGTAGGTTCAAAGGCCGCCGGAGGCAGGGCGACAACAAGATCTCCTGAACGCCAACTGATAACGCCGTCAGGAGGCGTCGACGCGGCCAAGGAGCTAGGCGCCCGCAGGGAGAGCGCCTGAAGTGGTTGAAGAAAACGGAGAGCCACCCCCAACCATGACAGAGTGGAGGAGCAGGGGATCAATACAGAGAAATGCCGGTCCAAAGAGGACACCGCCAGGCAAACGAGTCTGGGATCAGGGGGTCGAGGCACAACCAACAAGGCAGGAAGAGCGGCTGTCGGCCAGACGGGCACAACGTCGGCACCCCAAGCCGGCTCACAGGCCTGCGTCAATGTGTTAAGCTCAGTGATGGTAGCGGAGGTATACAAACGACCTGCCTCCCGAGGCCCTGTGAAAGGACTAAGCAGAACAATATCCAATTCGGGTCGGGCCGACAGATCCAGAAGGTCGCCTTCACCTTGGCGTGCGCGCCATGGGTACAGCCCAACTCGGATGGGCGGATCGAGAATCTCGTAAGAAGGCACCATGCTAGACCCCAGCACAGCCCCAAGGGCTAGCCCTAACCACCACAAAGACCGACCAACCGAAACCGCGAGAACGCCAAGCAGAACCGTGGGGCCAGGCGAGGCAGAGGTCAGAGATTGATGCCAGGCATGCGGGGCACTATGCGGCTGAGCATCATCTAGACTGGGAGGCCGCATACTGAATGGATCCCAAACAAGATCAGCATTCGGGGCAATAACCAAGGCACATAACGAATGGCAGGCAGCAGTTGCCATCCCAAAGGGATGCGATGGGTGTTGCAGCCCGCTAGAAAGACCCCCACAGGTGTCTGCTCTGGCGGCAAGAGAAAGAGCACATTCGCTTCAGAAACCGAGGTGCGGGACATCAGATGCAGGTCCGACAGGTCACCTGTAAGGACTGGTACCCAGGAGTCTGGTAGGTCCTCTCCACCTAAGCTTCGAAATGTGGGGCCCAGAGGATCCCAATACGCATTGTCGCGGACATACACCAGCTGACCGAAGCGGCTGGAGGTGGTCCACATGGTGACGGGGCCACCTGTGTCGAACCTGAAAGACAACGACCAGCTGGCAACCTGCCGCGCCCTGTCAAGGGAGGGGTAGTGCAGAGCAGGGAACCGCGTAGAGCCGGGCTGTGTTGAGTCGGGCAGAAATCCAAACGCATCTCCATTACGAAGGCGAATGTGCGTATGCATGTGGGCGGCACGGAGGGCAGGAGGCGGAATGACAATCCAGAACCGTGTGCTGGGAATAAGACGTGCAGCCAGCCGCTGAATGTCCTCGAGAGACGCATCAACAGACGCTAAGGCAACGGCCGTGCCACTAAGGGTGTGTAAAACCACGCTTGCCATCCCGTAAGGAGCAACAGGGGCAAGCGTAACTTGGGCGAACGGAAACGCTGCACGGACAGGGAAGAAGCGGGTTGCCCAGGTACCACAGTGTCGTGACCCAACAGCTTCAAACTGGGACCAGGGTCCTTCCAGTCGGGCAAACTGAAATTCGCTCCAACCTCGCAAAGGACATAGGACTCGGGTAGTGACCCCGCCTGTAGGACAAAAGGTTCACCACTGCTAAAATCAACTCGCGCAGGAAAATAGCGGCGAGCGCTGTCCCGGTCACGGGAGCGACTCCTCCCAGGGGGCACCCTGGTGCGAATAGTGCGAGCTTCCGAGGAGTCAACACTGGGACATCGACCAGAGGAGCCGGACGACACAGCCCAGGCTTGACCGCAGTAGTCTGGCTAGCGCAGGCAGTCGGCGCCCGAGCAGACCGGCCGCAAGGGAATGAACCCACCAATCACCGTCACGCGCACTGGCTTCCTCAGTAGCCTGACTGGAGGCGGGGCGTGGGAAAACCCTTGAATGTAAAGGTCATGTGCGGCGCCTCTGTCAATCTCGACACACCTGGTGGAGCCACAAGACTGTATTATATTTACACGCCCAAACGCAGTGGCTTGCTCAACAAGCCAGGGTGGTGTCCCTAAGTGTCCGTGGCAGGGCGCCCAGCGGTGAATGCCCAAGGCCTCCTCGTGTTGGCTAACGGTGGCCTCAGCAGCATTCCGGAGGAGAGCAACCCGAGTGGGTCGGCTAGGTGACCATAGCAGCACACATGAGGCGTGAGCGACAATAAAGTCAGAATGCCATGCGGAGGCGGCATGTGCAGCTCCCCAGGTCAAGAAGACGGGCGTCTCGGGTGGCCCTGCTGAAGGGTCTGACTGGAAAAGACGGACTGCTATCACGTCACCTGACCGCAATGCGAGCACAGGTCTGGTGTCCCGGGTTGACGCTGCCAGCCCCGGCGAGAGGTGAGCACTTACCCGGCGGCCAAACCGAATCTGCAAGGCATGAGTTAAATCGCGAGGGGTGAGAAAGGCAGGCACTACAGCACAGATAAGCTGCCCCAGACCCGAAACCAGTATGCATGCAAGCCTCCCTCCTGGTCTCGGGACCAGAACATGCGATCCATCGGACACCAGCCCAGATTCAGCAAACCCCCGATGCCATGACGTCAAGGTGTGATGTGCATCCGCGATGACATCCTCAAAGGCATTACTTGGGTCAACTTCAACGCGGTGCCAGGGCGCAAAAGGATTGGCCAAGATGAGGGTGACTCGGTTAACAGTGGCAGCAGGGATAACCAGAGCTGCCGAGGAGTCCGCAGGTGCCTGTTGGAGCATGGCCGCCGCTGACGGTAGTAAAAACAGAGCACCGGCCCCGAGACTCGAAGACTGGCCACCATGCATGAGGCCAACAGCAAGGACAAGCAGTAACTGGCGTGCCAGGGTCAGATGTGACAGAGCATAGGCAGCTCCAAACCACCAACCGAGGCGACAGGAGACAGTCGCACAGTCACCTCGAGCGAATTCTCCGAAAATCACATCCCCGTTGCGGAGTTCGCAAGCTTGCTCTATGGCATATGACGGGACCCCTCCAACCAGAACCGTCGCAGGGCAGAACCTCAACTGAGCAGCGAGGCACGATCAACCGATCGGCAAAGCCGCCCCTCTGGAGTAGCAGCCACGACATTAACCTTAGCTGCAACCTCGTTAACCGCCATAAGCTGCAGGGCACGAGCACTCGTCCACTGAACCGGCGTCCAAAAGCCCGGAAATTGGTGTCTAAAATCCCCGGAAAACGAAAATGCCTCAGGACACCACGATTCTCCGGCCGGGATGCTCGTGAGCAGTGGCGGTTTCTCAGGACGGAGCAGGTGAACCGAAATCGGGAACATAAGCTGGAATCCAACCGCCCACGGAGCATGGTGTGCCACTCTAACGGCTCATCTGGATCATCTGGGGGGTCATGGATATAAACAACGTCCCCGTTGCGGAACCGAAAAGCAGCCGGCGGGACATCGAAAAACTCACAAATCGCCAACCCGTGGGGAAGTGAAAGCCCGCCAACTTCACTGTTGATATGGCGGGCAACAAAGGAAGTCAACCACGCCACTGTCATAGTTCGGGGCGTGAGTGTTGCCCGATGGTGACCTCCCCAGACAGGGACAACTGAAAGTTCATTGAATGCAGGCCCTGGCCAGACCGGAAAGTAATCTGCCGCCCAACCCGGATCATCATTGCGAAACTGGGCCCAGGCCTGAGTGTGGCAGGTGTCCTGGGAGGCTGTAAAGGGGGAAACACCCCTAAGAAGGGACTGTGCAAGACAACTTCAACCGGGTCCTCACTCGTGATGCCAGAGAACCGCCGGTTAGCCGGGTCGACGCCCCAAGGGAAGCCACCTGGCCTATGCATACCCGAAACACCTGCGTGCCAGAGACAAAAAGCGAGCATGGCAGGCGCCACACAAGGCAACCTGGTTGATGTGAGAACAAGCCAAGCCCACAAACCAGCAGCCCTGAACGCGGCAGAAGTAGATTCGGGGACCGTTGCCGCGTCAGCAGTGTTATCCCCCAAAGCTTCTTCAGTGGCATCTTGCACATCTTGTTGGGAGGGTAGACGGCGGGAGGGGCGGCGCCCCGCCGCCAAACAATCACCATTGCGAAATTGTACAACAGCAGTTTCGTCCTGAACCTCAGGAGGGCGGAGATCATATTCATGGCCATCAAGGTGAAGCGCCTGGAGCGCTGCACAAGCGACACACGCAGGAAGGCAGCACGGAAGGAGGCGTCCTTCAATGACGACACCTACCGCAACATTGCCCGGCGCCTGTGGGCAGCCGATGAGGTGCACAGCCGTGGCATCAGGCTGCGGCATGAGCAAGACCATCCCGGCCCAACCACGGCCACGTGCATGGCCTTGAAACAGGACAAGGGGATTAAGCTCCGGCCCAGCGGAGTATTCCACAATGTCGCATTGCTGTCTGGCAGTGAAGGGGTTGTGGATGCAAAAGGGAGTGCCCAGTGGTATGGCAGCGGCAAATGTGCGTAAACCTCGTTGTAGTCCAAGCAAGTCTGCTTGGACACGTCTAACAATGTCCTCATCGGCAGCCGGCTCGCGATCAAGAGTGGAAGGCCAAAGGCCGAGAGCATAATCCTCAAGAGGGCGGGCTGCACGAAGGTAGCGCATACGGGGTCGAAAGGGGGCGTTCACCGGCTCCGGCGGAGGAGGGCCAGCTGGAGTGGTAAAAGGGACTGGCGCACCATCAGCGGCAGACATGTTCACAGCTTGAACAGGAGGGGGGCCTTCCTCATCAGACTGCTCATCGTCCGAACAATCCGGCGGAGGGAAAATAATGGAGCCATCACAGACAGTTGCTAGAGCAAGGAAGCTCCCAAACGCCACACCCCTAAAACCAAGTCGAGCCCCAACTAAGACCCAACTAACAAGGCATGGCAGAGCCAGCTGGCGGCCGCCAGAAATACTTCCGATATCAAGCAAATCGACGTTCGGGGCAGAGGCAGCAGCACACGCGCTCTGGGAGGACAACCTCAGAACTGAGGGGGAGTCTCCGACGGGCTCGGCGTCCGGCTCCGCAAGCCCAGCCCAGAGTCGTGAGGTATGGAAAGAAAGTTCACGGGACAGAAGATGAACCCGTGAGACAGTAGCATGGTCAAGACCGGTACCGTTACCTGAGAGATCTGTCTGGACGCTTTGATCTACCAGGGGAGTTTGCGAGGCGCCATCAGCAAGTCGATTGCCACGCCCATCAAGCCGTATGGCCGGTTCCAGCGCCGGACCACGACTGGGCACATGTCGGAAGAAGGGGCTGTCAATAACTAGCGGGTCCGGGTTCCAGGGATCATCATCTCCCGGAATTCGCGCAAGAGCACCGATGATGATCTGAATGACTGCTCCAGACGGGAAGTCAGGCAAGGGAACACCAGGCGGATAAAACTGGCCTGCAAAGGAAAGAGCGGGGCAACGGTCTGGCAACGGTCCCCCCGGAAACAGGGCCCGGATGTGAGCGGAGACCACATCCCAATGAAAGGGGGTGTGCCCAAAAGTAACAACAGCCGCATCTCCCCAATGCAGCAGCCAGAATCGAGCAGTAGGATGTGTGGTTGGCACAACAGGCACGAAGAGAACGTGCTGCACATTCCCAACAGGTGAGGAGAGAGTAGACCTGAACTCACCAGGGTCGTCAATGTGATGTAAGCGGCACATCAATTCACGGAGCCAGCGCGTTGGGTAACCTTGCGGCCGCCAAGGCAGGTCGACAGGCGCAGGTACATTGAGGGCCCAGATCCGAATGGTAGTAGGAGCTGGCGGTGGAACTTCGTCAACTGGAGGCAAAGCGGTGCTATGAGGCGGATGCATAGCTGCTGACTGTCCCCCAAGTAGGATCAAGGTCAGGCCACCTAAAATAGCAGGAGAGCAAGCTCTCGCCGCAACAACCTGCAGGACGCCGTCCACCAGTCGGCCAACCAGCCCTGGAAGAGCACGGCCGATGAGCGCCCTGGCCCCTTGAGGACTCGGTGACATATGACGAACCTCAGCCGAGGGCTCGACACTGTGCACAACGCCATCAGGCTCAATTGCACAAAAGAAGAAAGAGCAATGAGAGGCAAAGTGCTGGACCACAGGCCGGAGCAGCTCGCACCCAATGGAATCCCTGAGGATCCACCAAACTGGTGGAGATGGCGGGGTTACCAAAATGTCCAACACCTGCGGATTCGAATCAAAGGCAACATGGAGCCCATACTCACAGTCAGGCAAAAAGGCTCCAAGATATGCACTAAGATGCAGATCAAGGTGTCGCGCATGGACGCGCAGGTGGATCGGGCCTTGCCCGGGAAGCCAAAGATGCAACTGGATTTCATACTGTGGTGAAGTGCGCTCAACGTAGGCACCTAACTGGGGCGCAGCAACTGCAAAACCATGCGTTTGTCGCCCCAGCTCGTGCGTCCATGACATGGTGCAAGGCCGCGTGAAGTCGCGACGGGTATGCAAAATGCCAGTGGCAGAACTACGGGGTACCAAGGTGGCGGGCTCAAGAGGCAGCTGCACCGACTCAACCGGGAGCGCCAAGAGACCCAGCACGCACAAGAGCAGGCTTCGCCCAAAACAAGTCAACCCAAGCGCAAGGGACACAAGAGTTGGCGGAACTGGTGGTGGGCTCGGAGCTGGTGAGTGACAATTATGCGCTAACTGCGATATCCCCTCGGGCGAGTCATAACCGACACTAACACATCGCCCAACGACACTGGCAAGGTCCCGAGGAAACGGCCAGACCTGAGTACTGTCAGACAAGAATGTCTGGGGCGACTCCCAAAGAGAGAGAGAAAGCGCTTGGGCAACTGCCTCCCATGTAGGGGCAGGGGTGCACATGCCAACAAGGCGACCCCCTTCGCGAAGAGCCCAGACAGTGAAGCCAGGCACGCAGGCAACGAGACACTTTACATGCCATGCATCACACCAAAGATCGACAATCTCGGATGCAGAGTCAGGCGTAACTCCCGCGCCACAGAAGGTCGGGGGTGCTTGAAGGACCGCAGCAGGCGTACTGGCAGAAATAAAGGGAGCGTTGGTCTGAACCCCAACACTATGAGAAACCCGAACCCTAGGGGACGGCAGGGGCGGAGGACTACGAACAATCCTAGGCTCCCAACGTATATGCAGGAGGTGTTCCCGAGCCCTGGCAAAGTCAGCCTGAACATGGACATGCCAGTAATGACAGTCACCCCGGCCGGGGATAGCAGTGCATTCCCAGGACAACACTGACAGACCGAAAGGCTGCAGCCTACGTAGCAAGACAGCTGCCGGACGATTGCTGTAAAGAAGGCTGTCGAGAAAGGCAGAGAAGGAGTCGAACACTCCCGCAAAGGCCAAAAGGAGGCCCGCCGCGGATGGGTCGGATGCATCAGTCAGACGATAGGTAACACAGTCTTGCCCAGGACGAGCAACACCCAACGCGGCATGTGGGAGAACATCCGCCCCAGGGATCTCCACAAAGACATGACGACCAGGGAGGACACTCTGCAGGAGGGTGCTCAGCACTGTGATGTCGAGGGCGCACAAACGCGGGACCTCAAAAGAGATCACCCCTTCAACGGAATGAAGAAGTGACACAACCCGCATCTCCTGAAGCCACCGAGAGGCGGAGGCGACATGAGGTGGCAGAATGAACGCCGAGACATCCAGGGTACGTTGCTCGGAATTTACAATCACCCGAATGACATCACCGTGTCGAAGCCTGTGTGCCGGGCCTTTCAAGATTTGAATGTCACTGGCTGAGGCGGCTTCCTGTGCAGCAGTCATCACCTGGCTGGGACTATAATCGAACGGAAGCTCGCTGCAAACAATCTCCCTGCCTAAATCAAACAGGACAGTAAGTGCTCCCGGGTGAGAGGGCAGAGACACAAGGTGAACAGCTTCAAGCGTAGGCCCAACCGACGCAGCGACAATCTGAGAGCGTCCAAGTCGAATGGCTTGGCGGTACAGCTCCGCAGAAACGTCACGGGCCCGATCGGAGCTTGAGAACTCAATGCGCACGACGGAGCCTGGCAGCCAAAGGCGGCAAGTTATAAGGAACACAATGTCCGGTGAGGGCAGTGACAACCAGAGAGGTCCATCGCCAAAGTCACCAGTCAGTAGCCACTTGGACTGAAGATGGGCGTGGGCGCCAGCAGGGGCAGCGATCTGACGATCAGGAGCTCTGGCAGCGGAAATGACAGCGTCACGTGGCGAGGCAGGTTCGCTGTGAATTTGAACCGCTGTAACAGGCGACATGTACAGCAGTAAGATAGCAACGCTCCACGTGCCCAGTCCAAGTTGTCCTCTGGCATGCCAACCTAAGGCCCAAAAAGCAATAGAAGCAACCCAAGGCCTCCGCAGCAGGTTGACAGCATCGGACGCATCCGAAGCAGGCTCCTCAGCTGGCTCAGCAGCGCTAGGGTACGAGGAATTAAGGAACTCAGAGGGTGTAACTCCGGTGCAGGCAGGCATGCTAGTGGACGCAGAGGCTCTGGCAGGTGAGGGCAACAGGGTGTGCTGTAAGGCGGAAATGGTGTCCGACGTACCCGGAGTATCCCACCCTCCAACCTGGTCCTCCGAGGAAGACGAGGAGTCCTGGCGAAAAACATGCGGAAAGAACATGATCACCAGCGGAAAACTCCCTGAAATAACCTGGTCAGGAAGCACAGCTAATTCCCTGTGAAGAGGACCGAAGCCACCCCTGGCACACTGATCAACCCATTCAAGGGGGAGGCTGTTGCGATCCCGACGTGAAGCTGCAGTGACCGCTGCGAGAGCAGTGACAGGGGGCGAGATGCAGACCGTGGTCAGTCTCCAGCCCACAGGACGGAAATCCAGAATGCACGGCACTTCCTCCTCAGCACAGTGGACCTCAAGAAATTGGACGAGAGGGAGCGAGGGAAGCGGATGCCAGATACGCAAAACGCCCCCAGTAGCGGCAGGGGAAGCCCTCGTAGACACGATGCGTCTGAAGGTCGCAGCATCAGCAAAAACCGGGGCTTCAACGTAGACCAACCCGTTGGGAGTGATAAGGACAGCCTGGTTATGTGAGTGACCCGGAAAGGCATCGTATGCGGCCGGAGCAGTAGGAAGGCTCACCTGCATCGCAGAAAAGAGAGACAGGGGCGGATCCAGGGAGGATCCGACTGGACCTTGCAAAGTATCAACAGCTGGACCGATCTGAAACTGCAGAGTGTCAACATCCTGCAGGAAGAGGGGCTGGGAGACAAGGGTCAGCCATCCCCACGTGCATCGAGCAAGAAGAAGGTCAACCTCAGCCGTCAAGGTTTGAGCAGCAAGGGCGAGTTGAGCTATTGCTCTGCATGTGGAATCACGTGGACACTGTATCATACACACTCGGCCGCCAAGCTGTCGCAAATCGACTGGCAACCACACCTGCCGCCATGAACAAGCAACTGGCGTGAGGAGAAGCTGCTCACTCGGCAACCCAGGAAGAACTCCACGAACCCCAGACGCAGAGAAAACCCCAGCATGGAAGCCTAGTGCAGCGGCTAACCGAGCATGAAGGAGTCGCCCATGCAGCCATTCATCGACCAGAAAGGGAATGGGACACGGGTCCAGGACGGGCGCGCCAGGAGGTGTCCCCACAAACACAGCGAGATGCCTGCGACTACGGTCTGTACGTGGTAACAGCAAGTTACCTGTACGGCCGACAGGATAAACGTCACACATCTCATCAGCACTGGGAGTGGGAAGAACAGGACCTGTGCTGAGAACCGGGAGACCTTCATGGAAACCGTGCGCGTGCAGCTGCACGGCTTCGGGGGGCTGCACAAGGCAAGAGGAAAGGACAGCAGCTCCCAGTCGGAGTAGCTCCGTCGGCAACCGAGAGGTAGAGCAGGAGCAAGGTCACATGGAAGTTAGGGCCAGTGGGCCTCCGCGGTCTCGCTTTCACACAGTGACGCACGCCGTGCACCCTGCGGCCGGTAGGTCGGGCAAGGCCCGGTCGGCTCATCATCGCGGCCAGGCTGCCGTTGGCTGTGGAGCCAAGTCCAACCACGTCCCCACATGCAACAAGGACCAGAGCCCACGACAGGGAGGAACCGAACGCAGTGCTGACTGGCGGAACGCAAGGCAGAGCCCAAGTCCAAGGCGAGTCCAGGAAGTCCAGCCAAGAGCTCACTGGTTAGGGCACACAGCATCATGGGGACCGGAGGTCCGACTGCAGCAGCAACCCACCAAGCGGTTGCTGAAAGAACGCAGCTGAGCTGCCACGATCGTCGCCAGGAAAGGCGGGGGCCATATGTCGCAAGGAACCGCCCTGAAACCGCTACAACTCTACACAGAGCAATGTACAGAATCAGACATCGCCCTAGGAAAAGGCTAGCCGCGATCCATGGGAGATGCGAACAAACGCTGCCCCCAAGATCGCGGCTAGCTGGGTCGATGTCAACAGAAACTCCATCACTCAAGAGCTGGGCTGAGGTGCTGTGGCCAAAGGGAACGGACAAGGCATCCTGCACAGAATTTGCGCGTGTGCGTTGGAGGCCATCTCGGTCGCCAGATATCCCTGCCTGACCAGGCCCTGCTCCACCACAAGGGATGGGTGCAACCATTCCTGAAGTGTGCCCGGCGCGTAGCTGAACGGGTCGAGCAGACTGCCAAGCGCCGCATGAATGGCAACCAACAATCCTTGGCGGATGCGAGGTAGTGCCCCTGCACAGCTCCGAAGGTCGCAGAGCAAGGTATGCAGTCGCGCATGAAGAGCTGCCAGCTGTACCAGGGATGGGGCAGCCACCACCTGCACAAGGAACTCCCAAAGCTCGTCTGCCGCAACAACCAGCTGGTCCACGGATTGGTCGTCCTCGTGACGCGGTAGCGCTGCCTCCTGCTCTTCGCACACAGAAAGCTCTCCGACAACATCGTCGCCGCTTTCTGCCACCATCGCCAGGATAGCCATCCAGGCACGGCACCATGCTTCTTGTAGTGCACCCTTGTCCGGGATCAGCTCGGGGTCCTCGTCCATGGCTGTCTGGCGTGGTCGGGAGACTCCTTGGGGAGTGAGGCCTGTTGCATTCCTCACCCACGGCTCGCCGACCTCGGTGTCCGGTGCGGGTCCACGGCGGGGGCTTTTGGAGGGTCGTTCCACAGCTCCACTGACCCTTTTCCTCCAACGAGTGGCCGGTCTGTCCCCCGCAGGAAACAAAACTGACGAGGACGGAGGAGAAGGAGCGCCACCCGCGACAAGGGCCGATCTTGCTCCGTGGTCCTGCACCGAGGGTGGCACCTGCTCTGGGATCCATCCACCAAAACTGACCTCGGAGCCCTCGGCACCTACCAGTAAGGGAGCATGGTTGTTGGCGGGTCCGGATAACAACCCACCAGCCATTCCATCGGCCGCCACACTGCCAAAGGCACGCAGACCTGCCGCAAGACGAAGCACCTCTGCTTCTTGCATGGCATTCCAAGCGGGCCCAAGTGATGCCCTTGCTGCAGCGATCTTGTCGTCCGTGGAGGATGACACAACATCCCTGGCCTGGGTCTCGAGTTCCCCGCACGCTTCGACTACTCCAAGCCGCTAGCGCTTCCTTGAGCGCCTGCTTGGCGCGAGCATCTCCGTCCACACGCTTGGCCAGTTTGGATACCATGTTGGCCCTCCTCTGAGCAAGTTGCTCTGCAGTTGCATCCCCATCGCCAAGCTGGGGGCCACGCCAGAGATCTTGGGTTGCTCGTGCCCCAATAGCTTGAAGGGCCGTGTTCAGCGCCGCAGGGTATCCAAACTCCAACTTGGAAGAGGGGAATTCCTGACCTTTGCCGGAGCCCTTGGCCTGCTGCTTGCTCGTCTTCGGGGCAGTCTTCGGCGCCATAGGAGCGCGACTGCCGTGATGATTGTTCAACAAACTTTGTCCGAAGACCGACCTCGTCCAGATCGAAGACGGGCACGTGCAGCACTCCTTTGTCGGCGGAGTCTGCGGTGCCAAGGCGGACTGCGCGTCCGCGGTATGATGGCCCGTCTCGGAGCCCCACCAGATCAAAGACACACCAAAAAGGGCCAGGACCACAATGGTGCAAAAAGGGCCCCGCTTGGGCATAACCACAGGGAGCCACCCCTGGATAAAAGGCCAGAAAGGGACGTGCCCCAGGCGTCGGCTAATCAAATAGCAGCGACGCAAAACCAAGGGCAAGCCCTGTTCCAGGCCTGAGAAGGCCACCAGAGGGCACCGCTTATTCAAAAGCAGGGTGCCAAAAGGATCCCTTCGGAGGGATGTCCAGTCGCAGCGCACGGGGCGATGCTGGGGCCGGGAATGCCGAAAAGGAGGGCACTACTAAGGTAGAAGCACACCTAATTCGGCTCGAGCCACGACGCCTGAACCCTAAACCCCTAAATCCTAAACCCTGAACCCTTAAGGCCCCCCTATTGCCAGCCTTGGCTGCGCTGGGCGTGACCCGCATCTGCATGTCCAGGAATCGCATCGCCTTTTCAGTTCCGGCTTTAGGGCTTAGGGATGCTACTATTTGCTTAAGAACCCCCCCAAAAAAATTAAAAAAAAAATATATATATATATATATATTCCTTATAGGGATAATATAGGGATTATGATTTTCTATGTTTTGGGGGGGGTTCTTAAGCAAATAGTAGGATGCTTCGGGTTTAGGGGTGTGGGGTTTGGGGCTTAGGGCTTAGGGTTGATGGGTTTAGGGGTTAGGGGGTTGCGGGATTTAGGGGGTTTAGGCTTGAGAGGGAATGCAGCTTCGTTCTGCTTAGGGCTGAGCTTTTTGCGTTCAGGATGCTTGCAGAAAAGATTTTTACGAAGTAAACTCGGGTAAGGGATCACCCACGCCCTAGACCCTGAGAACCAACTTACCTGAAACCACGGGAACCCGTAAAACAACCCTTAATACCCCAAACCCCGGACCCCAAAATTCTAAACCCATTTAATATCCCTAAATACACGGTTATCCTATCTGTAAACACGGCAAGCCGGATGTGGTGCAGGGCTTAGGTTTTAGTGTTTAGGGTAAACCCTAAACCCGAAACCCTGCTTCGAGGATCATGGGATTTGGTAAGTATGGTTGTAGGTACCTCAGTAGGATCATAAGCAACTATAAGTATAGTCATTTAATCATAACCAGAATTACAAAGCCCCGTTATCCTTCAAGTAAACCGCCCTGAGGCTGCGGCGGATTTTACCGATGCTTGGACCTCCGCAGCAGCCTGTTCCGCAGCCTGCGTTTCACGATGTCGCTTTCAGAGGTCATTGTGTTGGACTAAGCTAAAGCCTAAACCTAAACCCTACACCCTGAAATACACTACAAATCCTACACCCTAAACCCTCAACAACAAAGCAAGGTTGAAAAAACCTAAACCATTGGCAAACTATTGCCGCCTACGCGCAATTCCACGGGAGACCCGGAACCCCATTTAGAGTTTGGGGTTTAAGGTTTCGGGTTTGGGTTTTGGGTTGAGGCTTTAGGAAAACTTTCGGGTTTAAGGTTTAGGGTTCGGAGTTTAAGGTTTGGGGTTTGAGGCATGCTTTAGATTACATGATTCAGCGGTTCGAGGCTGAGGGAGTCGATGTTACATTCTTTTACCTGTTCGAGTGTCCCACGCCCCAAATCTGAGGCCCGGAATCCCTCCACCCAAGGCACCCAAATACGCAAACGAAGTGCCCTAAACCCTAAACCCTAAACCCTACACCCTAAACCCTAAACCCTAAACCCAAAACCAGCTGCAAGCTAGAGCAGGGCCACCCCAAAACACCCAAAACACGGACCCGAAGCACCACACAAGCTGAACCTGCGCCCAAACACCTTCCAAGAACCCACACTTGGAGGGGCAAGGAACTTAGTAAGTAGGTTATAAGTAGGGTTATAATTGGGGTAGCTCCATTTAGGGTACTTATAACTGTACTTATAACCTACTTACCAAGTCCCCTGCCCTTCCAAGCAACCCCAAGGTGCTTTCAAGAACCCATGTGAGAACCTATTCAGGAACCCTTACAAAAGCTCTTACAGAATCCTTTCAAGAAGCCCTAAACCCTAAACCCTAAACCCTAAACCCTTAAAACCTAAACCCCCAAAGCCTATACCCCTGAACGCTAAAACCTAAACCCCTTAAGCTCCCAATCCTAAGCCCAACCGGTTTAGGGTTTAGGGTTTAGGGTTTAGGGTTTAGGTTTAAGAACCCTAAACCCTAAAGCGCCTACATTCACAGATTCCTAGGTTTCCATGGCAGCGAGCCTTGAGCGTCTTCTGCGCATGATCCTTGCTGTCCTTCGGAAGATCACTCTACTCAACTGAGCCCGAATGGCCCTGAATAGTGGGTATTTGGGGTATGTTAGAAGGTAGTTGGGGGGTCTAGGTATATTCGGAATTACTAATTAGTATGACTTGGGGAAGTATCCCCCACAACTTACCTTTGGTTACTAGGGAATGGAAGAATGGTAGTAATAGTAGTTATAAAGTTATACTTGTGCCCCATTTCTCCGTTCCCTACTAACCAAAGGTAAGTCTACGAGCCCGGTCACCCCCAAAAACTGGGGTTTAGGGTTTAGGTTTGGGGCTAAAACGGTTACCGGGACATGGTTAGTAGACTAGACACCAAGTACTCGGAGGAACATGGGATTTAGTAAGTATGGTTATAGGTACCTAGCTAGTTACGGCTATAAGCAGTTGTAAGTACAGTTACCCTACTAATAAACCTAGTTACTCAGTCCAATGATCCTGAAGTAATCCCAATACTGAACCTACTACAAGCTCCATATAGGGGTTTCAGGCAACACATATATCCCATCATGCAGTATCGAGACCTCTAAACCTTGCCTATGGAAGCCCTATAACCTCTTTTGCCGAACCCTTCAAGAAATCGTGCCTTTGCCCTGCACCCTACACCCAAGACCCTAAACCCTATACTATACCTTACATCATCCTAAACCTTAACACATAGACCCTAAAACTTATATACCCTACGCCCCATGCCCTAAGCCCTAAAAAACGAGGCTTGAGTCATGCTTGAGGCTTGAAGCTTTGAACTGAAGAATAAGAATAGACAAAACATGAGGCTTTGGGTTTAGGTTGTAGGTGTAAGCGGTTGAGGATTTAGAGTGTAGAGTTGAAGGTTTAGGCAGCGTTCAGGGTTCAGGCTTTAGGGTAGAGGCTGTAGGGTTTACGGTTTGTCCGGTTCAGGGAGCTTTCGGATTCCGAAGCCAGAACCTAGGTTCCTGAGTGGCCCCTTAATAATAAGGGCAACCTTTTTTCTGCTGCTGGGTTTTAACAAGGGTACCCCTTTTCAGAAAAGGCACAAGGGTTCGACCAAGGAACCACAACCCTTCTCGGGCCTCAACCCGGAACGCTCCCCAAAATCACCTTGAACCTCACAAACCCTCACGGGTCAAACTCCTGTCAAGACTAAACCCCATGCATGCCGTAACCGATTTCAGCCCCACAACACCTCTCCGATTCTAAGCAGAAGTCCGGACCGAACCCTGGACTCTATGCAAGACCTGAATACACGTAACATACAACATGTACAAAAACTGGATGATACTGCTGATGGACAAAATCCTGCATTACCCATTATAAGGAATATACCATGTTTCCCATAGTTTAGAGTCCTTAGGGTCATGCAGGATTTTGTCCATCAGCCGTATGACTTTGTATCAAATTTCGTACTATTCAAAACTCCTTTAGACAGATCTGATATCGATACATACATATGGGAGTGTCCGAAAACAGGGGCACCGTATTTTGGGGTCCTTATAATAAGGATCCTAATATTTTGGGTACTATATTAGGGTCTCTTATTCTCAGAAACTACCATATTATACTTGGAT
Organism: Symbiodinium sp. CCMP2592; assembly: GCA_905221615.1. Classification (NCBI taxonomy): domain Eukaryota; class Dinophyceae; order Suessiales; family Symbiodiniaceae; genus Symbiodinium; species Symbiodinium sp. CCMP2592. The sequence continues at coordinate 81,191 of CAJNDT010006183.1, read as the reverse complement.
GATTGAGGTTCAGGGCTTGTTGTTGAGACAAATCAATATGCAAACAAGTAGACATACATGAATGCACATCTATATCTATATCTATATATATATATGTTCTCTATGTATATATATATATATATATATTTCTAGATATTTGTATAGTCATGTAGCTATATACGGTCGCTTTTCGGGCCTCGCCCTCCGGAGCGGGCGAATCGATAGCTGCTGAAAGCTCGCTCAGCTTTTGGAACTTCTCCTCTTGTCTCCAAACAGGGCGGTTGTCAAATTATTGTCCACTTTGGGGTCCTTAATATAATACGGCAATGCGGCACCTAATACTTAGGGTCCCAAAAAGAGCCAAAAAAGTTCAAGGTTCAGGGATTTGGAGTTTAGGGTTTCTGATGTAGGATGCAGGGTTTGGGGTTTACGTCGAACTCAGACGCCTGGCAGGATCCGAAAAGGAGATTCGTTAAGGGGGGTATAAAGTATCATGTGGTAGTATCAGGTGCCAACTTAGGGGTCTAAAATACTTTTTGGATTCTCTGGGGGTCTGGAGGTAGGCTAGGGGTTGGGCGTTGGGGTTCAGGGTTGCGGGTTCAGGGTGTCGGGTTCAGGGTTTGGGGTGGGGCTTCAGGGCAACTAATGCCGGGATTCAGGGCCGAGAGTCTGCGGATGTATTGGGTCGTACTTGGAAGGGCAGGGGACTTAGTAAGTAGGTTATAAGTAGAGTTATAAGTACCCTAAATGGAGTTACCCCAATTATAACCCTACTTATAACCTACTTACTAAGTCCCCTGCCCCTCCAAGTATTCAGGTCTTATTCGACTCATTTCGACTCCAACAGGGCTTTAGACAGGCATTTTCAGGGCTTTATCCCTAAACCCTGAACCCTCCCGGACGCTCAACCCTGAACCCTAGACTTCCTAGACCCTAAACCCTCAAACCCTAAACCCGAAAGGTGCTATGAGCGTCTGTTAAAGGCTCCATGACATGAATGTTTTACAGGGAGCATCTCACGGTTCTAGGCTCGGACTGTATGGGGTTCGGCTTACTGGGAGGATCATGGGACTTAGTGACTTAGCAAGTAAGGTTATAAGTACCTCAATTGAGGTTAGATGTAGTTATATGTGTCGTTACCCTGATGACCCTCCCTTATAGAACCCTTCTGCGTCCGTACAACACTCCAAACCCTAAAACCCTGAACTCCAGATCATCAAACCTAAACCCTAGACCCTAGAACCCTAAACCCAAAAAACAACCTCGGGTGCCGAAAACTAAGAGGTTGTAGGCGTTGCAGCCTGTGAGTCGAATTACCGCCTACTTCTAGGGTTTAGGGTTTAGGGTTTAGGGGTTTAGGGGTTTAGGGGTTTAGGGTTTAGGGTTTAGGGTTTAGGGTTTAGGGTTTAGGTGCTAAGCTGTCAGATTGCTACGAAACTATACTAGGAAACCCAGTAACCTGAGACTAAAAAGGCCTCTCTGTTTGGTATTGGGTAACTTTATAAGGAACCTAGGACTACAAAAAGGGAATAAGGGTACTGCTGGGCATCCTAGATAAGAACAGCTGGCATGCAGTCTGGCCAAATGCGGCTACAGAGACATGACCTTTTCGGGCTATGGCTCATTTGGTTTGGCAATCAAGTGCGCCGGTCCCGACGGGGTCTATCCCCGGCAGCGCACATTACATTACATTGCAATGCAAGGCAATGCACTGCGATACAGCAAATTAGTGTTGCATTCTATATTTTGCTGTTCTCTGTTATAAAAGATGTTTATGTCATATTAGGTCAAAGTTCCAAAGAGACCAACTCAGCAAAACCCAAGATGTGTCCTCCACGGCAGCTACCTAGAAGGCAGGTCGGAGGATTTCACCCCATAGGCAGGGGTTCAGGGTTTAGGGGTTCAGAGTTTATGGTGTGGGGTTTCGGCGTTGAGGGTAAAGAGCAGGTTCTTTGAAAGGGCCCTGCTCTGTAAGGGAGATTTAATGTTCGGGCCCTGTCAGCCCCCAAATGCTTAACGACTTAAGGCTTTAAACCTTCGACTGTCTAGGTCCCCCAGTGTCCCCTTAATAAATATAAAGGGTGCCCTTTTTGTATTCAGCTTTAACAAGGGAACCCTGCAAAACAAAGAGCAAAAAGGTAGCACCGGGGAACCCAGAAGACAAGGTACCGTACTAAACACCCAGAGACTCCAATATCCCTTAAGTGTGGCATATTCCTTAAATCATACTAAGGACCCTACTATCATTTAAGGAATATTCCTTAAATCATACTAAGGATCCTACTATAACTTAAGGAGTATTCCGTAATTAAGGGATATTGGAGTCTCTAACCACCTCGGCCCTGCCTGCTCTCGGTGGTATCGCTGGGGTTTCGTGCTGAGGCTGAAACCCTAAACCCTAAACCCTAAACCCTAAACCCTAAACCCTAAACCCTAAACCTTAAACCCTAAACCGCGGAAACGACGTGCAACTGAAGCCCGACCTCCTGAACCTCACTACGGCTGATGATATAAATCCTACGGGTTCCTTTAAAGGGATCTATAAGGGTACCTTTAAGGGATTCTATAAGGTTTAGGGTTTAGGGTGATGATATAAATCCTGCATTACGTTAAGGATCCCAAACTATGGGAGTTATGGTATAGTCCTTATTATGGGTAATGCAGGATGTATGTCATCAACCGTATCAGAGCCGTCAGCCGAAATCTGAACCCCTTCATTGCATTCCTAATCTTAAGCTCTAGTGAACCTTGGCTTCCACCGAAACAAGATACTGAGCCAAGAGTCACGGTTTAGGGTTTAGGGTTTAGGGTTTAGGGTTTCATTTTGCATGGAATGTACCAGATACTAGTCGTGCGAGACGAGGGTTTAGAGCTTGGGGACTTGAGGATTAGGATTTAAGGGTCAGGTTTATAAAAACGAGAGCGAGGATATCCGGTGCTCATCACGGCCCGATAGAGCCCAATGACCCCTTATCTCCTTGCTTTTAAGGGTTCCTTTTAAGGGTTCCCGTGAGACTGTGAGGTTTCCGTTAAGACTTTGAATGGGCTTGGAGGATTTATATAAAGTCTCCATAGAGCTTTCAGGCCGCTTAAGTAAGGAACAACCTTACATTACAACAGGTGTAACGAAATTGGATTATGTTGCATGGTCTCTCGGGCTACGAGTGCAACCGCGCAACAAGCAGATCCTGCACTACAGTATTTATTCTAAACCCTAAACCCTAAACCCTAAGCCCTAAACTCTAAGTCCTAATATTCTTAGCCCCAAGTCCCTAAATCCCGAAACTCGACAACCCTAAACCTTACACTCTAAAACCCTCAACCGTAAACTCCCTTAACCCCCAAAGAACATACTCCAACAAGCCACAAAAAATACAAGGGTAAAAGTTCCGATACCCTAAACCCTAAACTCCCCCCTAAACCCTAAACCCTAAACTCCCCCCAAACCCTAAACCCTAAACTCCCTAAACTCCCTGAACTCTCTACATTCCCTAAACCCCAAACCCCAAACCCTAAACCCCAAACCCTAAACCCCTAAACCCTACCCTAAACTCCCTAAACCCCCGAAGAAACGCAACAGCTGGCCTTGGCCGCGCAGTCCTCGAGGCTCTTCTTGGCTGCAAGCCGGGATTCCACGGACGCCGTCACTTTCTTGTACTTGCCTCAGGGAGGGCTTCGGGCTTGGGTTTCAAAGGTCATTTTGTTTGGGTTTAGGGCTTGGGGTTTAGGGTTTGGGGTGTAGGGGGTGCAGGGAGCAATCGCCTGAGGGAGGGTTTGGGGCTTAGGGTTTCAAGAAACTCCAATATCCGTGAGTTAGGAAAGAACCTGCCTTAAACTATAATAGGATACCTAATGGGATGTTTGAGTCTCGGGCTAGGACTTTGGGGGGTTTGCAGGCTTCGGGTTTTATGGTTTCGGGTGCAAGGTTTAGGAATTGAAGGCGTAATGTCTAGGGTCTAGAGCTGAGAACTCGGAGCTCTGGGTTCAGCTTCAACCCCAAGAAATCAGAAACCTAAGCTCTAAAGACTTTTCGGGTCCCTTTTAAGGTTTAGGGTTTGGGGGGGGACGGGTGTCGCTCTCTGCCAACATCGCGAGGTAGCAGTGGAGGATCACGCTGGTGCAGGTCAGGCACGGCCTCACCATGGAGCTAAAGTCGTTTGCGCTTGCCACGCAGGCTTGCCGGTTCCCGCCCCGCATGCAGGCCTTGGCCTACAAACGTGAGAGAGATGGAACAGCAGTAGGTCTTGTATAGAAGCCACTCAACTGCTACATCTCTTGACGGCAGTGCTCATTAGAGGCACCGACTGAGGGACACCCCCCCTGGAGTCGCCGCCGGCTGAGGCTGAGCTTGTGGCGGACACACGTGGAACACTTGCTGTGGTTCAGAGGTTAGGATTTAGGGTTTAGGATTTAGGGTACTCTGATCGTAAGCCGTTTGTGGAATGACGGGGCCCAGACCTTCGGGTTCTTTTGGGCCTTGGGGCCTTGGGGTTCAAGGCGCAGAGGGTGGAAGCCCATGAAGTTTCAATCACCTGCCCTCGTGGATTCTAACCGGATGAAGCAGATAACTTAAGCCCTCCAGGGTCTGAAAACATGCTGCCTTACTTGGAAGGGCAGGGGACTTAGTAAGTAGGTTATAAGTAGGGTTATAATTGGGGTAACTCCATTTAAGGGTACTTATAACTCTACTTATAACCTATTTACAAAGTTCCCTGCCCTTCCAAGTAAAGCCTCCTATAAACCCTCAACCACAAAACCCTAAAGAACCAAACCCCAAAACCCAAAGCAATCCTAAGCCCCGAATCAAAGACACTGCAGTCACAAAAGCGACCCTTTTAGGGTAAGTCTACTCATTACCTACGTACTAAGTCCCCCGACCCTCCAAGAAAATTGCGTTGTTTAAAGAATCCTTTCCGAGCCCAGGCTACATGCAACAGGGCCCAAAAAACAACGTTTTGGAAATGTGAGAACTGGTTTAGAGTTTAGGGGTTCCGGGGTTTAGGGTTTAGGGTCTAGGATTTTGGGGTTTAGGGCTTTTGCACGGGTTTACGAATAAGGTCCAGGGTCCCGCATATAAACATATCAGACATCGATCCTTGTCATGCAGACCCCTGCGAACCCTAACTTTACCAAACCCGAAAAGCCCTTTCTGGATCTCTTAACTCTAAACACTAGGCCCTAAAGCCGAAACCCCCAAACCCTCAACCCCTAAACCCCTGCATGTGCAGGGCTTCACTCGCTTCTTGCAGCCGAGTCTGCCGATTTCGGTTGCGACCTGGCGCGATCGGGATATCACAGGTAAATCTCCCTGTAATGAAGCCCAATAAGGGAGAGATGTCCGTGTAACATGCTTATGCTGCGCACATAAAGAGAAGCACCCTATGTTTGACATAGAACGGCTCCTACAAGCACCCTTAAAGCAACCCTAAAGCCTTGTAGAACCCTGAGAGTATCCCTGCAGATCCAGGATCCCTTCAAAGATTCCATTACCATTGGACTTCGGGAAACCTAACCCTGGAGATCCTTGTTTCTATTTGTGGTCAGGGGCCTTAACATTTCTAATCTCTCTTCTTCAACAACCGGGCCCCAAAAGTTCAAACTTTCTAAGATGGAGCTAATATATATAAGGCCAAAAAAATTAAAGTTCCCCCGTTCACTATCTAAGTAATAGGGTCCTGAACCCCACACCTAAACCCTCGTCATACTATACTTATGTAGGGAGCCTCTATATTCACCCAGACCACGAGCAGCAAGCTTAGAGTGTTCTCCTTTAGTCTTTGAAGGTAGGTAGCGGTTGCTCCAGGATTGTCATGATGTAGGGGCCTTAATAATTAGAATAGGGTTTTGGGCTCCTTTATGGTATAGTTATAATAAGGAACCCTAGGAATAAGGAACCCTAGGAATAGTATTAATTATTTAGGCTTCTATGGTATCGGTTGCTCCTCTGGTGCTTTGGGTTCATTCAGGGTTGAGGGCTGCAAAGGCTTGAGACCTTGAGACTGCAATGGGCTTAGGGTTTTAGGTTTAGGGGTTCAGGGTTTAGGGGTTTAGGGGTTTAGGGGTTGAGGGTTTAGGGGTTTAGGGTTCAGGGTTTAGGGGTTTAGGGTCTAGGGTTTAGGGTTTAGGGGTTTCGGGGTTTAGGGGTTCAGGGTTTAGGGTTCGCATTCTTGGGAATGAGTTGCTCCTGTTGTCAACGTTTGTGGCTTTCCCGGTATCCTGGAACCCTCAACTCTGAGGCCCTGAAGCAACCCCAAACGCTCAATGCTAAGGTGCTGCCTAGATTCCTGAAACCACAAACCTCAAAATTCTAAAACCCTAAGATACCGAACCAAAAAACACCAAAATCTGAGAACGTGTAGAACTCTTACAGTACTTAACCCTATAAAAATTCGGTACAAGTCCAAGAACACACCCTTAACCCTAAATCCTCAAGCACAAAATCTGCAACCCTAACCGGCCCTGACCCTACAACAACCCCGGTAGCCTAGGTATACGTTAAAATGAGCAACCCTTATCGTAACCCTTGATTCCAAACTACATGGCCAACTGCATCTTACAGAAACCCTGCAAACCCCGGTGCAGCTATTGAAAATCATGATATCATAAACTATGAAACCATATCAAACCCAAACCGTGCGAAAACCTACCAAACCCTACAAACCCCACACCCTGAGCCCGTAACCCTGTGAAGGCCTAGTTGGCCCTAAACCCAGCAAAACCCTAAACACCCCTAAACTGCACACCTATGAAGCCCACCATGAACATCCTAAAAAGTACAACTATGAAGACCTCGTGAGCCCGAAACCCTAATTATCCCTGAACCCTTAGGCTATGAAGCCCAGGCAGGCTCTAAACCCCAAACCCTAAACATCCTTAACCCCTAAACATGCTTAGACCCTGATCCCCAAACATTGCTAAACTCTAAACCTACAGTAGACCCCAAAAAAGTTGGAAACCGGATTAAGGCCAAATAGTGCTGGGATTCCCTATACATTACTCTTAAGGATTGAGGCTAGTGGGTTTCCAACTTTTAGGCTTCTACTCTATGAACTCTAAACCCTAAACCCTAAACTCTAAACCCCTAAACCCCTAAACCCCTAAACCCTAAACCCCTAAACCCCTAAACCCCAAAACCCTAAACTCTAAACCCCTAAACCCCAAAACCCCTAAACCTATGAAGCCCTGCTGGAACTGAGATCCAGGCTGCTCTCAGCCTTGCCTCGTACTTGATCAGCTCACTGCCTTGGGAGGGTTGATGATATAAATCCTGCATTACCATCCAACTACCGGGCCATAAGGACTCTTTTAAAGGCAGAGCTATAGGATATTCAGACTTCTAGGTTGATGATATAAATCCTGGATTTCCTTTAAAGGGACATTTAAGGGGTTCCTTTAAGGGGCTCCTTTAAGGGATCTATAGGGGGTTTAGGGTTTAGGGATATAAATCCTGCATTACCCGTAATAAGGGCTGCAGTAAACCCCATAAAGTTGGAAACCGAATTAAGGCCAAATAGTGCTGGGATTCCTTATACATTACTCTTAAGGATTGAGGCTTTTGGGTTTCCAACTTTTTGGCTTCTACTCTATGAACTCTAAACCCTAAACCCCTAAACCCCTAAACCCTAAACCCCTAAACCCCTAAACCCTAAATCCTGCCTTACCCATAATAAGGAGTATACCATAATTCCCATAGTGTAGGGTCCTTAAGGTAATGCAGGATTTATATCATCTACCGGAGGAGTTCATAGGGCCTTTAGGGCTATAAGGATTCCTTTAAGGGACTCCAACATTTTTTAATTAAGGAATATTCCTTAAATCATATTAGGGATCCTACTACAATTTAAGGAATATCCCTTAATTAAGGGATATTGGAGTCTCTGGGTTTAAGGGATCGATAGGGTTTGGGGTTGAGGGTCTTAGGTGAGTTAGGGTTTTCATAGTGTTTCCATAGGGTAGATTTGGAGTTTGGTTTAGGGCTTCAAGTTTTCATATGGTTTCATTGAATTTCACCGGGTCTTGGGGAGATATTTAGGACGTTAGCTTTGGGGATTTAGGGTTTGAGGGTTAGGGTTCACAGGGTTTAGGGCTTAGGGCATGAGAATTCGATACGGTTACATGGCATGTGAAAGGGTTTTGTGAGTAATTTAGGGCACCACCTATGGGGATTTAGGGCTTCAGGGTTGTAGAGGGTGTAGGCGTTAGGGTGTAATCGGTCAGCTCACTACGTTTGTAAAGTAAGGGCTTCCGGGCTTTAGAGTATTCGAGTTTACGAGTGGAGGGCTTCAGGCTCTGATATGGTTTCATGGCATCTCACGGGGTGTTGTTCGGGTTTAGGCCACGACCTTCGCGAATTTCGGGCCTACAGCATTGTATAAAGTCACCAACAGGGCCCTCGGGTTCCGGTTGAGGGTGGATGGTTTAGGGTTTAGGGCTTCAGGGCTTTTAGAGTTGCAATTTCCGGGTTTCGGAATCCCTAAACCCTAAACCCTAAACCCCTAAACCCTAAACCCTAAAACCTAAACCCCTAAACCCTAAACCCTAAACCCTAAACCCTAAAGCCTAAACCCCTAAACCGACCCCTAAACCCCCTAACCCTAAACCCCTAAACCGAAACCCTAAACCCCTAAACCCCCTAAACCCTAAACCCTAAACCCCCTAAACCCTAAACCCCCTAAACCCTAAACCCCTAAAAAACTAAACCCTAAACCCCTA
>CAJNDT010006183.1:0-70000 GCA_905221615.1 Symbiodinium sp. CCMP2592 | reverse complement strand
CTTTACGATAGCAACCATAGCTGTCAAGTGTCATGACTTGAATCTCCTCAACTAGCAACCACAGCTATCCAGCTTTCTAAGACAGCTAGTTAAGAAACACAAGATCGCCCCAACCCGCCGAAGCTGCGGTCACGCCATCGCTTTACGATAGCAACCATAGCTGTCAAGTGTCATGACTTGAATCTCCTCACCTAGAACAGCTATCGATATTTCTAAGAGAGCTAGTTAAGAAACACAAGATCGCCCTAACCCGCCGAAGCTGCGGTCACGCCATCGCTTTACGATAGCAACCATAGCTGTCAAGTGTCATGACTTGAATCTCCTCACCTAGAACAGCTATCGAATTCGATTTCATGTCTTTCAATGTTTCCACATCGGACTGTGTCCACTGCCTGACAACATTGCCTCCAACAGTTGAAGCTGCGGTCACGCCATCGCTTGACGATAGCAAGCTCAGCTGTCAAGTTTCTTTGCGATGACCTTCCAGCTCAAACCCTTCATCAAGAAGGCTGCCTTGAGACGGATGACCCATAGTCTTCCAAAGGCAAAAATCCCAGGACAGTTATCTGACACGGATGACCCATAGTCTTCCCCAGACAAAAATCCCAGGACAGTTATCTGAGACGGATGACCCATAGTCTTCCCAAGGCAAAAATCCCAGGACAGTTATCTGAGACGGATGACCCATAGTCTTCCCAAGGCAAAAATCCCAGGACAGTTATCTGAGACGGATGACCCATAGTCTTCCCAAGGCAAAAATCCCAGGACAGTTATCTGAGACGGATGACCCATGGTCTTCCCAAGGCAAAAATCCCAGGACAGTTATCTGAGACGGATGACCCATAGTCTTCCCAAGGCAAAAATCCCAGGACAGTTATCTGAGACGGATGACCCATAGTCTTCCCAAGGCAAAAATCCCAGGACAGTTATCTGAGACGGATGACCCATAGTCTTCCCAAGGCAAAAATCCCAGGACAGTTATCTGAGACGGATGACCCATGGTCTTCCCAAGGCAAAAATCCCAGGACAGTTATCTGAGACGGATGACCCATAGTCTTCCCAAGGCAAAAATCCCAGGACAGTTATCTGAGACGGATGACCCATAGTCTTCCCAAGGCAAAAATGAGACGGATGACCCATAGTCTTCCCAAGGCAAAAATCCCAGGACAGTTATCTGAGACGGATGACCCATAGTCTTCCCAAGGCAAAAATCCCAGGACAGTTATCTGAGACGGATGACCCATAGTCTTCCCAAGGCAAAAATCCCAGGACAGTTATCTGAGACGGATGACCCATGGTCTTCCCAAGGCAAAAATCCAGGACAGTTATCTGAGACGGATGACCCATAGTCTTCCCAAGGCAAAAATCCCAGGACAGTTATCTGAGACGGATGACCCATAGTCTTCCCAAGGCAAAAATCCCAGGACAGTTATCTGAGACGGATGACCCATAGTCTTCCCAAGGCAAAAATCCAGGACAGTTATCTGAGACGGATGACCCATAGTCTTCCCAAAGCAAAAATCTTAGGACAGTTATCTGAGACGGCTGACCCATAGTCTTCCCAAGGCAAAAATCCCAGGACAGTTATCTGAGACGGATGACCCATAGTCTTCCCAAGGCAAAAATCCCAGGACAGTTATCTGAGACGGATGACCCATAGTCTTCCCAAGGCAAAAATCCCAGGACAGTTATCTGAGACGGATGACCCATAGTCTTCCCAAGGCAAAAATCCCAGGACAGTTATCTGAGACGGATGACCCATAGTCTTCCCAAGGCAAAAATCCCAGGACAGTTATCTGAGACGCATTCTGCGACCCTTCATGCGGCCTAATGCCCACATCGGCCCAAGCCCAAACCCTAGGCCTAGGCCCTAAACCCTAGTGCCCAAACCCAGTGCCCAAACCCTAGGCCCTAAACCCTAGTGCCCAAAGTCTACGCCCTAAACCCGAGGGCCCAAACCCTAGGCCCTAAACCCTAGTGCCCAAACCCTAGGCCCTAAACCCTAGTGCCCAAACCCTAGCCCTAAACCCTAGGGCCCAAACCCTAGGCCCTAAACCCTAGTGCGAAACCCTAGGCCCTAAACCCTAGTGCCCAAACCCCAGGCCCTAAACCCTAGTGCCCAAACCCTAGCCCTAAACCCTACGCCCTAAACCCTAGTGGCCAAACTAGGCCCCAAACCCCAGTGCCCAAACCCTAGGCTCTAAACCCTAGCCTAAACCCTAGTGCCTAAACCCTCGGCCCTAAACCCTAGTGCCCACCCTGGCCCTAGTGCCCAAACCCTAGCCCTAAACCCTAGGCCCTAGGCCCTAAACCCTAGTGCCAAACCCTAGGCCCTAAACCCTAGTGCCCAAACCCTAGGCCCTCAACCCTAGTGCCCAAACCCTAGCCCTAAACCCTAGGGCCCAAACCCTAGGCCCTAAACCCTAGTGCCCAAACCCTAGGCCCTAAACCCTAGTGCCCAAACCCTAGCCCTAAACCCTAGGGCCCAAACCCTAGGCCCTAAACCCTAGTGCCCAAACCCTAGGCCCTAAACCCTAGGGCCCAAACCCTAGGCCCTAAACCCTAGTGCCCCAAACCCTAGGCCCTAAACCCTAGTGCCCAAACCCTAGCCCTAAACCCTAGGCCCAAACCCTAGGCCCTAAACCCTAGTGCCCAAACCCTAGGCCCTAAACCCTAGGGCCCAAACCCTAGGCCCTAAACCCTAGGGAGACTGATCAAGAGCCACGAGTTTTGATCAAGAGCCACGAGTTTTGATCAAGAGCCACGAGTTTTGATCAAGAGCCACGAGTTTTGATCAAGAGCCACGAGTTTTGATCAAGAGCCACGAGTTTTGATCAAGAGCCACGGGTTTTGATCAAGAGCCACGAGTTTTGATCAAGAGCCACGAGTTTTGATCAAGAGCCACGAGTTTTGATCAAGAGCCACGAGTTTTGATCAAGAGCCACGAGTTTTGATCAAGAGCCACGAGTTTTGATCAAGAGCCACGAGTTTTGATCAAGAGCCACGAAGACTATAAGGTTTAAATTACTATAGGTAGAGAGGTTTAGGGGTTTAGGGGTTTAGGGGTTTAGGGTTTAGGGTTTAGGGTTTAGGGTTTAGGGGTTTAGGGTTTAGGGTTTAGGGTTTAGGGGTTTAGGGTTTAGGGTTTAGGGTTTAGGGTTAGGGCTTTGGGTGCTTACAGCTTTGGGGCTTTAACGGGCTTTGGGCGTCGGGTTTAGGGATGTATTATTGTGATTCAGATAGAGACCCAAAAAGTTAAAGTCCTAAGAGCCAACCAGGAGAACGCCAAGTAAATGCAACGAATTCCAAACCAAACAAACCCTAATAGAACCCTCAACTTACCGACGATCGGTCACAAACCCTTTCATTGGATCCGTTACACAATTCGAAAAGGACCTGAAACTCTAAGACGATGCAGGCCGGGAGCTCATTTCGCTTGAGGCCTCACGGCCCTTCGCTTCGATCTGCCTGGAAGAGTTTTATCAGGGTTCCTTCAAGGTTTAGGGTTCAAAGTTTGGGGTTTAGCGATTAGGGTTCAGGGGCTAGGGTTTAGGAATTAGGGTTTAGGGTTTGGGGCTTGCGGCAATGTCGGCATCTGCGGGCGCAACAGGCACCGCTCCGGCGCCAGCTGCTGGAAGCATATATAATACGTTCGCCTTCTGTAACAGCTGGGCCGGCTGCTACAAGGTTGCAGAGAACAGTCCCCGTGCAGGGTGTTTTCAGGACTGATTACAATGGTCTCCCGATTGTGATCATTGTGATCCTGATTGGACCGGAACCCAGAGTACGAACAGACCGGCCGACAACCTATGCCTGCAAAAGCCGCAAACAAAAGCTCGTCCAGGCAAGCGCATATAAACATGACGGTCACGTCCCTTTGTCATGTCGCCTACGAGGCCAGGCCGGATGTTTCTGTCCGCGCCCCCTAAACCCTATACCGTAGACCCTAAGCCCCATACCGAAACAGACTCTGCAAGGTCTCCCAGGAAACAGAAGTTCAGGGCGCTTTTAGGAACCGCTAGGGTATCTGTTTCACGGATCCTCAGGGGTTTAGGATTCCCACGAAAGCGCCACAAGGGGAACTGCAAGCGTCCGGGGCCTAGGGTCCTTTTCAGGGGGTTCCTTTCCGGGATCTTTGGGGGGCTACAATAAGGATTTATTCAAAAACTGGTTCTACAAGGATTCTGGCAAGGCTTCGATAGGGATTCTGTCGCTTCTATAGTCCATAGTGATTCAAGACTAAAAAAGCACTGAACCCTACGAGCCCTGAACCCTAAGCAAGCCCTAAACCCCAAAGTGTGCTTGCGTAGCTTAGGAGCAGTATTGTGTGCTTGAAGGGCTTCTTGGGGTTTTCCGGTGCCAAAGTGTGGCATTGAGGTTTGCGGCGTTAAGGGCTTGGAGCTGGTAGGGTTTTGGAACTGAGGGTTTAGGGCTTTGGGGTGTAGGCATGTACTGTTTTTAGAGTTTAGGTGTTAGGGTACTTGGTTTTTCGGTGCTTAGATTTTTAATAGATATGTCGCTTCCCTGGTGTAGGATTCATTCCCGGGGTCGCAATTCAGGCGGCGGAAGACCCTAAATCCTAAACCACGAACCCCTGAACCCTAAACCATTTTAACACCCCCATACCCCGAAACCCGCACCGGAAGGCTTTGGAGCCGAGACTTTTCGCTGTATGAGGGCATCTAAAGGGTTTAGGGTTAACATCGCGGCCTTTATAATTAGAACAGGGTTTTGGGGCCCATTATACTATAAATATAGACAGAATTCCTGGTATTAATTGCTGTAGGCCTCCATATTAGCACGGTTAAGGGCTTAGGGTTTAGTCTCTAGACCAGAAAGGGTTGGTTTGGCGTTCAGAGTTTAGGTTTTCAGGGGTTCTGAGCTCATAGCGCATATCTCATATAGGGTGTATCAGTTTATCGCATAACATAGCTCCAAAGCCGTTGAAAGAGCTCCCCAACCCTCCAACTTCTCTAACTCACGTCTTACACCTGGATTTAGGGTCTAAGATTTGGGGCGCAGGGTTCAAGCATTGAGTCTTAATGATTAAGGTTTAGGGTTTCGCGATCCGGAGGGGCTTCCGTACACCGATCGCAACGACCGACATGCCCCAAGCCCTCTTGGGTTTAGGGTTGGGGTTTATAGGGTTTAGGGTTTGGGTTTAAGGTGTAATATAGGGGCCTTAATAATTAGACTCGGGTTTTAGGATCCATTATACCACAAATATAGTAAGGAATCCCCAAAATAGTATAGGTAAATTTTAGGTCCCTACATTAGGGTCGGATTGGGGGTTTGCGATCTTGGGGGAATCCTCAAACCTTAAACCCTAAACACCCTAAACCCTCAACACCCTAAACCCGAAGCTCTGAACCCTAAGCCCTAAGCACCCTAAACCCTAAACCCTCAACACCCTAAACCCTAAGCTCTAAACCGTAAACCCTAAGCTCTACGGCGAGGGCGGGGGAGGCTCAAGGGTCGAGGGTCTGGGCTTTCTGCTTCCGGACTCCCGACCTGGTCGTGATGAACTTCCGCGTCTCTGCGAGATGCTTGCTTGCCTCCTGCTCGGCCTCCGAACAGGATGGGGTTTAGGGTTTGGGGGGTTTGGAGACGGTTTGGGGGGTTTAGGGGTTTCGGGGGTTTAGGGGTGATGGAGTTTAGGGGTTTAGGGTTTAGGGTTCAGGGTTTCATTGATCGATACTTCGCCTCGCACAAGGCCGGACAGTCGCGACACTGGTGGCGTTCGCTTTGCCTCCCCTCCGAGGCGTAGTCTTTACCCAGGCAGAAGTCCTGGCTCTGTACGCTGAGCCATGACGTTGCCCTCAAATGGATCAAATGGGTTCAGGGTTTCGGGCTTTAGGGTTTTGGGGCTTTGGGGTTTAGCGCTAGGCTTTTGCGTTCCGAACCGCTAAACCCCGAGCCACAGGGATAGGTTCTGCCTGCTTAGGGACTCTTCCAATTCTCACTACACCAAAAAGCCACAGAAATACAAGGTTCAATTTTCCGATTCCTACTCAACTACAAACACCCAAAAAGTTTAAACCCTAAACCCTAAACCCTAAACCAGTTTAAGGTTTGGGTATTGGGGATCTAAGAACTGGCTTTCGGGTTTAGGCTTCCGGGTTCCCAGGCCCGAAAGAATTCTGCAGACGCCTGGAGATCAGGTCCTCTAAAAAAGGGGCCTTAATAATTCGAAGAGGGTTTTGGGGTCCACTATACCATATTTATAGTAAGGAGCGCCCGAAAGAGTATAGGTGACGGTTAGGGCCGCTATAGTAAAGGTTCTCGTAGTTTGTAGATAGTTTGCAAAGGTCGGTAAAGTTGAGGGCCCGGGATCGAGAGCAGAACTTGGCCCTGCGACTCCGAAGGGCAGCAGCAGCTTCCCAGACATTTACTAGGATACCCAGTATCCTAGAAATAAAAAGGCCTCTCTTTTTGGTATTGGGTAACTTTATAAGGAACCTAGGACTACGAAAAGGGAATAAGGGTACTACTGGGCATCCTAGTTTAAGTCTCTGGCATTACGCAGAGCAAAGCTTTCCTTGAAGGAGGCCCATCGTCGAGCCATCGTTGCATGAGGCTGCTGGTCAAGCGCACAGAGTGCCTTTGTGCTGTAGGCCGGAAGAATGTAGGCTTGAGCTTAGTAACGATGGAGGAGAAGCGCCACTGCGACACCAACGTGCAGCATGCTGCCTCCCCCACTGTCCATGATGATCAAGAAAGGCTTGTCCCCATGCCTTTGTTTCATCGGCTTTAAGCAACATTCCTCCAGCATCTCCGGGAAAGTCTCCAAAGTCTGAGACCGCTTTCGTGTGCCCAGAACTTGGCCTCTGGCCATCCCTTTAATTAAGGAATATTCCGTATCATATTCGGGCTCCTACTATAATTTATGGTATATTCCTTATTCCTTATGGAACCCCTATAGATCCCTTTATAAGGAACCCTTAGGCCTTATGTATGTATGTATATATATAATATATAATATATATAATATATAATATATAATATATATATATATATATATTCCTTAACTAAGGGATGTTGGGGTCTCTGGGCTTGGCTCTGGAATGCCTTTAAAGTCCCTAGTTTATGCCTACACCTAGGAGGGACCCAAGAAGTCTGCCCAAGACCCGCTAACCCCACGCCCAAAGCCAAAGCCCTACGGTTGATGATATAAATCCTGCAGTACCTTAAGGACACAGAACTATGGGAATTATGGTATAGTCCTTATTATGGGTAATGCAGGGTTTATATCATCAAGCGTAGTAGCTTAAAGACCTTAATCATGAAACATAAATCCTACTCCCGAAACCCCGAGCACTAAACGCTTATCTTCTACTAGACCCTAGATCCTGAAACCCGTTTACAACCCTTACCAAGCCCCTATGATCGTCATAAGACCTTTTGAGCCGCCTTGATGGTCGCTTCCGAAGCCGCTCTGATCTCCTCAGGGCAGCAGAACCGACAGCGAAAAGCTAGAGTTTAGGCTTCATGCTTTAGGCGGATTTCAAGCAGGGCTGGGGCGTGTGGTATGAGAGTTAAGGGTCCAGGGGGTCTCGTGGTCTGCAAAGGTTCTATGGGGGCTGTATCAGCGTTCTCGCAGCATGCCGAACAACGCTGTGTAAGAATTTTGAGGAGGCTTTTACACCGATTCCAGAAGGTTTAGGGCTTTAAAGCTTCAGCGTTTAAAAGTTTACGGTTGAAGGTTTCCGGTGCCACCAAAACGGCTTGAAGTCCTGGCAAACAGAGGTATGTTATGAATGAATGCGCTTCGTGCCGCTGACTCAAAATCAACTCTCGAAGAGAGCCCCTGAACACAGGCAGCCCTGCCCTGGAAGTTCTTGACTTGAAAACCCTGAAACAGAACCTTTCAACCCTAAACCGGGAACCCTAAACTCTAAAAACTCAACCCTGAGCCTAAATCCATAAACCCAACAACCCCTAAACCCTATAGTACCACTATAGATCCCTTATAGATCCCTTAAAGAAACCTCAAAGTGCCAGGTATTCTTGCGGAATCCTCGACGGAGAGCTGCGTCAGCTTGTCGTCATCGAGATTGCTGGCTGCCTGGCCCAAGGCACAAGTAGCCTTATTCACCAAGGGTTTAGGGTTTGAGGTTTAGGGTATAGGGTTTGAGGTTTAGGGTTTAGGGTTTGAGGTTTAGGGTTTAGGGTTTAAGCAACAGTGTATGCTTACGACTTCTCTGCCCCCGGAGCATGATCGAAAGACTCTGGTAGGGTGAATAATGTATGGCCTAGCGTTTGGATGGAGGGTCCCTAAATCCCTAACTCCACAACTTGAAGTGATTCGAGAGCTGGTCTTATTTTGGGGTTTGGTGATTGAGTTCGCGGGTTTTTGCGGGGGAGACGGCTGGTTCGGGATTCAGGCTTCAGGGTTTACGAAAGAAGCTTAACTCCACTGTGAATACCCCGAAACCTGACTCAGGTCGTATATCACAAGCCCGCACAGTAGCCTGATATAATTAGGGCTTCCTTATCCGGGTCAAAACTGTAGGATTTTCGAGCGGTGCAACACTCAAAGGGATGGTTTGGTTAGGATCTTTGGCTTAGGTGATTTGGTTTTTCTTCCACCTTAGACAGCACTACGCTTTTCCTGGAAAGCCAGTACACAACCCGATGGCACCCGCATATGGACCCCTAAACAGCCTGCAAGACCCTTTACACTTGAAAGCATGTTAAACTACAAACTCTTACGCTCCAGACCCTTTAAAGCTGCAGACCCTGTTGCTCGGGCCTTCTAGATCTTTGGGCTTAGGATGTAAGCTGCATTAGGTTGACCGTATTCGGTATCTTATGCTATATATTTATAATGAGGAAACCTCAGGAATCGTGTTGCTAACTATTCTGGCTTCTATGTTATTGAAGAAAAGGTGTGTAGTAGCCAGGGACCTACAGTTAGCCCGACGTGAGAAAATCTTTGGGATCGTATGGCTTCTTCTGCTTCTGGGGCTCACGGGCTTAGGGACGAGGGAGATTCCTACATTCCTGTAAGATCGAACTATTGCTAGCCGTCCTCGAAACCCTGAACCCTCAACAATGAAGCCTAAGCGCTGAGCCCTGAACACTTAGTGTAAACCCCCAGCCCCGAACCTATCACCGCCTGGACCCTAAACACGCCTAAACCGTAAAATCTGAAGTCTACGTGCAACCTTCCTGTCCCCGAAAAGCCAAAGACTATGGGAATATACCTTGAGTTCAGTCAAAAAACCTAGCCTCCATATCACTAACGCACGATTTTCCAATTATAAGCGCTCTCTGGTTACGATAACCTAAACGCTACACCCCAGTATGCATCGTAAACCCGACACCCAGCAGCCAATTCCCGGCTGCCTCGGCGACTTTCTTGGCCAAGTCTTCGGCCTGACATGAGCGAGTTTAGGGGTTAGAGTTTAGGGCTTCTAGGGTTTAGGGCTTAGGGCTTCTAGGGTTTAGGGCGTCTAGGGTTTAGGGGACAAATCAACAGCACTGACTGAGACGGTTCGCGAGCTTCGGGATTTTGGGGTTTTTGGGCTTAGGGCATAAATCAGTAGAACTGAGACGTGATTGGTGCGTTTCGGGGTTTGGAGTCTTTGGGCGTAGGACCTTAACTCAAACCCTAAAACTTGAACCCTGAACCCCAAACCCTCAAAACCCTACACCCCACAAAAAACCCTGAAACCCTAAACCCGAAATCCTATGTGGAGCTCAGCCCGACAAATACCCTAAACCCAAAACCCCAAACCCTAAACCCTGCCAGGAATAATTCTTGGTCTTCCCCCGGGATATATATATATATATATATATATATATATATGATCGACTTATAGGTTTAGGAATACCAGCCCTCCGGCCTAGAACAACATTCGAATTTCTAAGCCCACCCAACGCCTGCAGCACGAGCCGGACATCATTGCTTGACTACTTCCATTGGCACAGCTAAAGCTACAGCTGCGCTGCCGCGGCATGCCCTTTCACCGTGCACGATTGCAGATGCATCGAAGTAGTGCACGAGATATCCGCAAGCGCCTCCGACTGCGTTTTGTCTGCACTCGGAGGAGGAAGCCCATGCAGTTGGAGGATGCTCTGGTAGAAGGATCTGAGCGACGCAAAGCTTTCCGAAGAGGAAGTCGCCAGCGCCGTTGGAAAGGCACACTGTTGCACGGCATCGACCTCCTCGTGGCCGAGCTCGTCGTCCGGGTTGTCTAATTAATTTCAGATTGCCCTGATACTCCCTAAGCCCCTGCCCCGACCCAGCCCGCAAACGCATGTACGTGTGGAGTTTTGGGGTCTAAAGTTGAGGGGCTTGACAACCCTACGCTCCCAAAAAACATCCATCTCTATATCCTGAACCCTAAACCCTAAACCCTAAACCCTAAACCCCAAACCCTAAACCCTAAACCCCAAGTTCCCAACACCCGAGAAGCGCTTCGGAACCTTCTTCCCAAGCGTGCCAGCAACTTCAACCGAGTTCGCGCAAGCCGCTTGTTTAGATAAGAAAAGCTCAATGGTTTGGGGTTCAGTGTTTAGGGTGATGGTTTTGGGGCTCGGTTAAAGCTTGAGGCTCAGGGTTTAGGGTTTAGGGTGTTTTAGAGGCTTGGGGGTTGATGCTTCAGGGCTCCAAGAAGGTCCCTCTACATGTAAGGGTTCTGTAAGTGAGAAAGCCAGTCACTGGATGCAGGTTTCAAGAATGAAGGAGCCAAACAGCAGGCTTAAATAGAGGGATGGATCCTTAACTGAAAAGGACCCAGAAACTAGCAGCGAAGAAGCCCAGCGTCCCCGATGTTACTTCACCACTTCTGAAAAAGCTGATCTCCCAAGCTCCAAAACCTAGTTAGTGCAAAGGAGTCCGAATACCAATACTAGGTGTCGATTTCAACAGTCCCCCAACTTGTGTTCAATTAGGCCTCTACATTAAACCATAAGGGCAATCAAAAGTTCTCCCAAATCAATACCTGGAATACTGTTAAAATCTGTCCAAAATCGATACCTAGAATAAACTCTAAACCCTAAACCCCAAACGCTAAACCCTAAACGCTAATAGGGTCCCTCATGATAACTATAGAGCTCCACACCCTAACACCGTTAACTCTCCCAAAACCTAAATCCTAAACCCTGAAGCTTTACACCGAGCCCAAAAAGGTTCGGTTTAGGATGCTTGGGTCTTGGATCCCCTTTAGCTTAAGGCTTAGGGGCATAAGGAATACGATGTTCCAACTTTATGGCTTGTACTTTTGCTTACAGTGGCCGTATTTTCCCTTTCCATCGCCTTCTTGACCTCGTGCTCGGCCTCCCTAACTGTCACGGCCTGGCTGACACGTGCTCAGGGTTTAGAGTTTGGACTTTAAGGTAAGGTTTTGGGTTTGACGGTTGAAGGTTTAGAATGCCAGGTCAAGGGTTTAGGGTTCTAGCGTTTAGAGTGCTTGTTTCAAGAGTTTAGGGTTTAGACTTTAAGGTCTTGGGCTTTAGGGTCTAGGGTCTAGCAGCGTCTAGCAGTTAAGGTCTGGGGGATAGGGGCTTAGGGCTGATATTTAGAGTCTAAGGACGTCAAGGGTTTAGAGCTTAGGGCGCGAGGACAGCTTGGCGGCTTTGCTGTTGACGGTCCAGGATTTAGGGCTTCGGGGTCTTAAGATTTGGGTAGATCTCTAAATTAGGGTCACATTTAGGTCCCTTTTTATATGTGTGTCGTGCTCCTTTGGGGGGCTGAAAACAAACCCTAATTTAGAGAACTATTCGTTTAGTGCTTAGGGTTTGGGGTTGGCACGGCTCCAATAGGCTTCCTACACGGGCTGCTAAAAGGGATTTAGAGTTCAGGGTTTTGCGGGTTTACGGTTTACATAGGGCTTTAGGGTTTCTGGGTTTATAGAGTTCAAGGTTTTAACGGTTCTTCAGCATCTTACATCAGATCGGGCCTCGCATTAGGACATGAGGTATGTTCTATGAATAGTACATAAGAGAGGTAGTCTGCCCTCTCTCTGTCGTGTCTAACATCACTGGCCATATTCGCACACATCTCTTCCGGACAGAAGCACAAAAAGCAATAACTGCCAGAGATTTGACAAGACTAGGAACGGCTACAGATACGTATGTACAAGCAAAAACGGCGTATCACGGATTGAGTAATAATTTAAGTCGTCGAAGCAGCAGTAATTGCAGTAGTAGCAGCAATAGCAGCGGTAGCAATAGCAGTAGCAGTACCAATAGTAGTAGAAGAAGTAGTAGCAGCAGCAGCAGTACCAGTAGCAGTAGCAGTAGTAGTAGTAGTAGTAGTAGTAGCAGCAGTAAGGGCTCGCTTGATACCATTCGGGCCTTCTTCCGCTCTGCTGTGGACTTTTTCAGCTCGTTGAGCCTGGTCCCAGTAGAATCCAAAACAGGGTTTAGGGCTTCATTTTTGTAGAGGGTTAAGACTTTAGGGCTTGCTGGGCTTCAGGATTCAACGTTAGGGGCTCCAGCTTGATAAATTTTGTAAGAGTTGAATGCAGGAAGCTATCCGGAACCAATGATTTCTGATTCTGTGGCTGTGGAAACAAATCTTGGGGCGTAAGAGTTGAAGGGTTTAGGTCTAGTGCGCTACGAGGTGGGCAACTGAGTAGAAGAGGCTTCTGGGTGTTGCCCACACCAGTTACAAAGGACTCATACGACACCCTCTGACCGTTCAGCTTGCGTCCCAAACCAAAACTACAATCTTAGAGCGATGAAGCACCTGAAGCCACATAAATCACTGTACCGCCCCAAAAAAACGTGGCCCCGTGCTCCGTTTTTGGGCCAGGGTGAAGGTCTTCGGGCTTTGGCTTCTGGAGCCTTGGTAGTCCAGTTACGGCTTTAGGAGTTTTAGGTTGTGGGCTTGGTGTTCGAGGCCTATAGAGCGTTTAGGATCAAGGCGTTGGGGTGTCGAGTTCGGGGCTTTCGGCTTTGAGGATTGCGGGTGCTAGCTGCCAGGTGAAGGGTTTTGAAGTCTCTATTTACATCTGGTGCCAGGAATTTGAAGCTTCGGGATTTGCTGCCAGGGGTTTGAGCCTCAAGATTGGAAATGAAAAAAACTGTCACTTGGAAGTCGCAGAAGACCATGTTTCCAAGTGATCAAAGAACAGATTCTCCACTCTCTTGCAGCCCCGCAGTTAATTGTAGGGTTGCAAAGACTGCGAAGAAACTGCCGCCGCGACGAGAACTTATGCACTTGACTGGCGTTTCTCCACCACAAAGCTCAGAAGCTCGTCTTCATTCAGGCTCTTGGCTGCCGCATGTGCGCGCCGCAATTGCTTGGTCTTCGTCTTGAGCGGCTTTGACAACTGCTTGGCCCGGATCGGCTTGGCTGCCGCTCTTTCGGCTCGTAGTCGCACAAGCTTGTCGCTCAAAGTCTCCTGGGGAAGCACACGCGGGTCGCGTCTTTTTGGGCACGCTTTGCAACTGGAATAGCCTGATGCCGTTGAACTCGAACTGGTTCTGGCGGCGCCATGGCATCATCAGCCCAGCTGCATTCTTACAAACAAAACTCATCGGCTGCTTGGCAAAGTCCGCAAGAACAGCCTCTCGAGAGAAGCAGAAGCACCCGGCATGGTTCAAAGCTCTGCACCCTGAAGCTGTGCCTGGAGGCTCTAACCTCAAACAATGAAGTTCAGAGTTAACGCTCCCCCCAAACAACCTAAAAGCTAAAGAAAATGAGCCCTAACAAGATAGGTCTTATCGGGTTCAGGTGGGGTTTGAGGCCAATACGCAGACCTGCTTTAGATAAACTTCCAATAGAGACTTCATACACACCTCACGGATACCCTACTGATAGATAAAACCCTAAACCCTAAACCCTAAAGCCCTAAACCCTAAAGACACCGCAAGCCTAAACTCTGAGCCCTAAAACCTAACCCCAAAAATGCTCTGAACACCCCAGGAGCCCCAGCCTCTTCGTGTGGGTCTCCAGTTCTGTCTGGAACGCTTTGAGCTTTGTCTGTCAGCGAGGCGAGGGGTTACTTGGAAGGGCAGGGGACTTAGTAAGTAGGTTATAAGTAGAGTTATAAGTACCCTAAATGGAGTTACCCCAATTATAACCCCACTTATAAGCTACTTACTAAGTCCCCTGCCCTTCCAAGTAGGGGGTTTAAGGATCAGGGATCTAGGGGTGAGGGGGTTGCGAGGGCTACGGGGTTTAGGGTTTTAGGGTTTTCATGGTTTGGGGTCTACGGGCTTAGGGTTGAGTTTAGTTTAGGGCAGCGGGTATGAGTTCTTGAGGTTCAGGGTGTCGGGGCCATTTCTTGGGCTCAGTCCGCGGGGGGCTTAGCCCCGAAATGCCAAACCCCCCAAAACACAAAACTCAAAAAAAAACGACATGTCAAAAAAGGGCTTCGGGTTCAGGTTTGAGGATTCAGCATGTAGGGTTTAGGGTGACAGAAAAAGATCTAAAGATTTTGAGAAAACCTTTCCTGAGCTTGATTTGTGTACACTACAGTAGCACCATAACAAGCGACCTTAAGGAACTGTACTTTTAGATGTACCTTTTTAGGACCCTAAAAAACTCTTATAGATCCTTACATGAACCCCAAAGGAACCCTTAAACGGGCTTGTCTTGAGGCCTGAAACTACTCTAGCCCTACTGTTGCTACTGACTGCTACCTAACCCTAAACCCTAAACCCTGAAGACTAAACCTAAACCCTTACCCGGTGCAGTTTCCCTCCGTTCCTCCCCGCCCCCTGACCTTAAACCCTAAACCCTAAACCACTAAACCCTAAATCCCCAAAATCCCTAAACCCTAAACCTCTAACCCCTAAACCCTAAACCCCCTAATTAAACCCTAAACCTCTAAACCTAGAATCCCTAAACCTCTAACCCCTAAACCCTAAACCCCCTAAAACCCTAAAGCCCCTAAACCCTAAACTCTAAATCCCTAAACCGTAAACCCTAAACCGCCGCCCCCTGAACCCTCCTGTGCCCTCCTTCAGCCGCGCCTGCGCCTCGCGGCTCAACTCAGGAGTGAAGCGCTTGGCTTCAACGAGCTTCCTGAAGGATTCTACAAGGGTTCATGAAGGGTGGTTCCTTAAGGTTCTATTTTCAAAAACATAAGGGTTCCTTAAGGTTTCTATGTTCAAAAATGTAAGGGTTCCTTAACGTTTCCATTTTCAAAACTATAAGGGTTCCTTAAGGGTTCTATTTTCAACAACTATCGCAGATGTATGTGTACATTGCACATACGCAAGGATTTGAAAGAGTCCGTATGAGGTTGTGCGAGACTGTAGAGCTTCGGGAGGTTTAATGTGCGAGACTTTTTTAGGGCTTAGGGTTTAGGGTTTAGGGCTTTAGGGTTTAAGGATCGCGGTTCAGGGAATGGCAAAACGACTATCTTGGACCGGAATGCGCAGCTTGCCACTCTTGTTTGCGCTGGTGGCGAACGCGATGGGTGTGAAGATGAAAGGGGGATGGTGATGATGGTGACTACAGCGACCACAACGATGATGATGATGATGAAGAAGAAGAAGATGGTAGTGATGATGATGGCGATGGCGATGGCGATGGCGATGGCGATGGCGATGGCGATGGCGATGGCGATGATGCTGGCTCGGAGGATGGTGCTGACACTGCTTATGGAGTCAATGACGATTGCCTTGAAGATCATGATGACCGTGCAGATGGCTGATAGAAGTACTTGGAAGGGCAGGGGACTTAGTAAGTAGGTTATAAATAGAGTTATAAGTACCCTAAATGGAGTTACCCCCATTATAACCCTACTTATAGCCTACTTACTGCCCTTCCAAGTATGGGTCTGTCTTGGGGGCTCATCGCCTCGGGCTTACTTCGGATTGCGGGGCTTGGGGCTGAGGTTTGAAGCCCGAACTCCCCATCCAGAGACTCCAATACCCCTTAATTAAAGAATATACCTTAAACTATACTAGGATCCCTCATATGATTTAGGGAATATTCCTTAATTAAGGGGTATTGGAGTCTCTGAGCATCCCAACCACGTAACCAACTTCCGTGGCATCGGTAAACCGATTCTCAGAGAAACGGTGGTGATTTAGAGAATGTTTTTGTTCTGCCTGGGTCCATTATGGAGCATTTTAAACAAGTTTCTCGCTCTCGACTTTTCACCCGCAAACCCAAACCCTCAAAATTCCCTACTAAAGCCCAAACCTTAACACGTCCAAGCCCGATTTGCCAAGAGCCGCTACAGAACCTATAAGACCCTATAAATCATAAACCTCTAAAAACCCAAACACGACGACATCACCAAACCCCAAACCCCTACCCTGGGCCCCCTCAAAACCCAAAGCCCGAAATAGCTTAACTTCAAAAAAACCCTCAAACATCAAACCCTAAATCCTAGTAAAACCCTGTTAAAACGAACCCAAAACGAAAAACTCCTGAAACCATAAACAAAGACCTTGCTATCAAAACCTTACAGTTACCCTTGTTCCGAACCCGCTAAAGTAAAAGCCAGAAAGTTGGAATATGATTATCCTAAACCCTTTATGGTAAATTATAAGGTATCCTACCCTGAAACCATATCCCAACTTTCTGGAGTTCCCTTTAAAGGAACCCTCTTCGGACTGTTCAGGTCCCTACAGTGTACCACACTGAGACCGCCCACGTCGCAATGAACATCCGGGCGATCGAGGTCTGAACAGAGCACAAGACATAGAGTTAATACTTTCTGGGGTTCCCTACTATAAGCGACATAGAATTTGATAGTACTGTTACGGGGGTTCCTTTTTACAAGAAGCGTATAATGCACCCCCCAGCCCTATTCTAAGCTGATGGTGTTTTGGGCGGTTTTAGGGTTCCTTACAAAATGTATAGAAAAGCACACCCCTAAGCCCTATTCTAATTATTGAGGCCCCTATATTAAACGTTGGGCCAGTCTTAGGGGTCCCTCTGAGGGTTCCTTAGAAGGTTTAGGGTCTAGGGCTTTTGGTTTTTATGGTTGCTGCAGTTTCAGGGTCCCGTGAGGGTTCCGTAGAAGAGTTTCGAAAGGAAACTATATGATTTGGGGTCTTGGCTTTAAAGGCTTAGAGGACCCTGTTGGGTTGTGTAAAGTGTCTACTGACAACGGGTTCTGTGAGAGCTCTCTGAAGGTTCTGTGGCTCTAAAACTTGGGTGTCTGTCGAGATTAGGCTGGGGTTTGGGGGTTTGGGGGGTTCCGAGAGGTTCTGCTATACTTGGAAGGGCAGGGGACTTAGTAAGTAGGTTATAAGTAGAGTTATAAGTACCCAAATGGAGTTACCCCAATTATAATTCCCCTCGGCCCCGGCCGAAGCGGTCAGAGGTTCCTATTCGGATTCTCCTATTCCCCACCTCTTAATCCCCTCCCCAGTGACCCCACCCCCAAAATCCTGGAAACGTGTCGATGAGCCCCAAGGTCCGGCGGTGAATTTTCGCCTTCTCCAGTGGATTTTGGCTTTCTGTAGGCAGTCCCACCCAATTTTCTTCGCGTCCCCCCCCCCTCCCCCCCTCCCCCCCCTCCCATCCCCCCCACTCGCCCTTCCCTCCCGCCCCTCCTCCGCTCGCTGACAGGTGCGAGCTTTCTGGAGTTTTCGACGACACGGGACTGCAATGTAGCATCTTTATATACGTCTCAGGCTTGTTTTAGACGCCCTTTCGTTGGGATAGGCGGAGTAACGTGGTTGAAAAGGCTGTGATGCTTCCCTAATCCAAGACGCACAGCCTCAACGGCCCATACTTAAGGCATCCCGCCGCTTGCGAGAGTCTTGGTATCCAGTGTTTCGGAATGACGACACCAAAATTGGTACTGATACTACCACTACTAATACTACTCACAATCATCCTGCTTCGTGTTGCTATGAACATCATTACTTTTACTATAAGTGCGATTCCAACTGTTACTTTTTTCCTACAAGAGCTTGCTGCAGATAGTAGCCACTCGCCGCATGCGCGTACAGCCGGGCCGAGGCGGACGACGCGCAGCGTTTCAAATTATAAGCCTACTTACAACCTACTTACTAAGTCCCCTGCCCTTCCAAGTAGGGGTTAAGGTGTAAGGTTACGACTTTCGGGCTTGGGTCAGGGCTTTGAGTTCGGGGTTGTAACTCCGGCGGATGGTATACTTGGAAGGGCAGGGGACTTAGTAAGTAGGTTATAAGTAGGCTTATAATGGGGGTAACTCCATTTAGGGTACTTATAACTCTACTTATAGCCTACTTACTAAGTCCCCTGCCCTTCCAAGTAGAAGCGTACTTGGAGAATCATGGGACTCAGCAAGCAGGGTTATAAGTACCCTAAACCAGGTTCCGAGCATTCAGAAGTAGGCTTAGAAGTATAGTTGCCCTTCAAACAACTTTGGCGACTGATTCATATCTGAAAATGTAGTAGGATCCCTAATATGACTTAAGGAATATTCCTGAATCAAGGATATTGGAGTCTGGGAACCATAGTATAGGCCATATAGGCAAACGGGGAAGCAGGGAACCTACAACATCTTCCGAGACTTCGGATTGAGGCGCTTGGTTGTGGTGGCAAGCTGAAACAGGGGTTTAGGGTTTAGGGCAACATGAAAGCCCTTTTTGACCGTTTCGTCTTGTGCACCCCCCAGAACCAAACCACGAAATCCTCCCCTGGCTTTAGGTTTTAAGCTTTGGGGTTTGGGGTTTAGAGTTCAGGGTGTGAAGGGTTTTAAGGTTTTAGGCTTTAGGGTTTAGAGCCTATAGGGTTTATGAAACTTTAGGGTTTGGGTCAAGATTTAGGCTTTAAGATTCAAGGTTTAGGGTTGGTGGAAACACTGAAACCCGAAAGCTCTGGTCTAGCTAGAACTCTGGAACAGAGCTTGGTGGCTTGCAAATATGGTGTAAGGGTTTAGTAATAGGGTTTAGGGCTTAGGGCTTGCCAGCCCGTCACTGTCAACAACATGCCTGACAGCAACAATTCAGCCAAAGCCCTTACCCAGACCCCCGGGAGGATCTAGAAAGTACATCCCCTAATTTGGGGCCCTATACAACTAAGGATACTTTATAGGAGCCCCCATTAGGGGATCTACTTTTTGGATCCTCCCGGGGGTCTGGGTAAACCCTAAGCCCGAAACTGCGAAACCCCCAAACCCTGAAGTCTCCTCAGCTGGAGACCCCCAACCCTGCCCAAGAAATCCTCCACAGCCCTGAACCCTATCCATAGTCTGCATTGTAGCTAATCTTGGTTACCTTAACTTCTTGGCTCCTAAATATCAAACTCTGAACCCTAAACCCTAAACCTCCATAAACCCTACACCCGAAGCAGAGGCACCGCAGTATTCGCAGCCGTGGATGCGGTCTCCACAGCCTTGGAAAACTAGATTTCTGGGATTTCTGGGCTTAGGGTTTAGGGTTTGCAAAACACTAAACCCTGGGGGTTTGGGCTTCAGAAGTCTTCTGCCAGCTTCGACGCTTTATGGGCGCAAGTGTTGACCTATCTTTCAGAGAACCCGATTCTCGACAGCGCTGGATGCCTGAGTCAAAGAAAAGCTTGAAAAACGAACTACCGAACAGCTAAACTCGAAACCCTGTGATGAAGGCAACGCTCGCATGGATTTCTGTTTCTGTTTTCAGGCGCGCAAGCGAAACGATCTCTGGACAGACTTCGCGTCCAAGATTCTGCGGACTCGGCTGAGGGCAGAGGATCGGGAGCAACTAACCCTAACCCAGAAACCCTAAATCCTAGACCATCTAGAACCTGCAGTTTGAACAGTGATGCTCACTCCAACCTTTACACTTCACAACCCGGAAGTCTGAAACATGAAAATTGCTAACCCCACACCCTGAAACAGGAATCGCGAACACTTCGTCCTAACAGCCAACGCCGCTTCTTCCGACAGCTGCTGTGGCCAATCACATGATCTCACCCTCGGGTTTTCGGAGTAGCTCCTACGAAGCTAGGATTGAAAGCTTGTCTTTCGAGTTTAGCGCTTGGGGTGCCTGCCAACGGAGTCCTATGATCCTCTAACGAGGAGCCCAGCTTGTGATGGATAATCAGGGGGCTGAAATTGTCGAGCAGGGTTGTGAGGCGTCTTGTACTTTAGTTTACTTAGAATAGGGAACCGCAAGGAATGCAGTGAGAATGGTGCAGGCTCTGATATTTGGCCATTCCCGAAGATGATACGACGGTACAACTGCAATAAGTGGCCGAACATGCTGGTCTGGGTGCCGTAAATTAAAACGCATATTAGCAGAACTATTGCCTTGAATATGCCTCCATCGCGCCGCCCTAAGCCCAGCAGACACACAACGCGTAGTGGCAGGACTCCCTGCTATGAGTTCCTTAGAAATTCGCTCCGAAAATGCAAACGTAAACCCTTCCCAAGACAGGCCCCTGATTCGGACCCTATTATAGTACCATTATAGATCCCTCATAGTAACCCCTATAGACCCCTCTAAACGAACCCTATTCTAATTGTTAAGGTCCATATATTATAGTAACCTTGGAGCCCAGCATAGGTTTAGTGTCTAGGGCTTATAGGGAGCCTGACCCTAAAGCTCAACGTAGGGCCTTGATGATAGGAAATAGTTTTGTTTGTGTGTACTGTACTTGTACAGGCTGTATCATACAGGGACTACAAGGGCATGCTTTTGCAATCCTTCCGAGCCCTACATTGGAGAAACCTGTCTGCTTCACTGCGGCCTGCACAGTCCTAAATCCTGAAACCTAGACCATGAGTCTCAGCAACCAAACCCAAGTCGTCATGCGTCGTAACGTAGACGCTCCCCTTATTTGAACAGTGCTTTGCGGCAAGATTCCAGTCGTAATATACTGTCGTAATATACCTAACACCAAAAACTAAGGAACGCTGCAAAACATGATCGGTGATGATTCAGGCTTCTATCTCAAGCCCAAACCCCAGACCGTAACCCTGACTCCAAATACACCCTAGACACGACAACCGAATATAATCGAAAACCCGAACCCCGAAACCCCAGGCAAATCCCAGTTCGAAACCCAACCCTGGAACGAGATGCTTGCATCAGGGCTCTATGTCTATGACTCTAGAAAGGTTCCAAAAGGGTCCCACAGGCCCTGAACCCTAAAACCCTAAACCCCTAAACCCCTAAACCCTAAACCCCTAAACCCCTAAACCCCTAAACCCCCAAACCCTAAGCCCCTAAACCCTAAACCTTAGGCTGGAGATCTTCCTGTAATGGGTCTCCTTGGGCTCGGTTCTCCTGCTCCCTAAACCCGGAGCCCGAATGCCGTCTTATTTCAATTTCGGGTGTAAGGTTTAGGGTTTAGGGTTAGGGGTTAAGGAACTATGTACAGAAGTC
Source organism: Symbiodinium sp. CCMP2592 (assembly GCA_905221615.1). Taxonomy (NCBI): domain Eukaryota; class Dinophyceae; order Suessiales; family Symbiodiniaceae; genus Symbiodinium; species Symbiodinium sp. CCMP2592. Next base: position 48,781 of record CAJNDT010006183.1, on the reverse strand, counting down.
ATAATCAGGAACCCTACAAACGTAGGTCTTTTTCATAATCAGGAACCCTACAAACATAGGTCTTTTTCATAATCAGGAACCCTACAAACGTAGGTCTTTTTCATAATCAGGAACCCTACAAACGTAGGTCTTTTGCATAATCAGGAACCCCACAAACGTAGGTCTTTTTCATAATCAGGAAATCTACAAACGTAGGTCTTTTCGGCTACAGCTAGGGTTTAGGGTATTTCGGTCCTCCTGCTCCTCGTCCGTGCCACATCCTGCTTTGGGTCTGCGCGTACCTCGGCATCCCGCATGGTCAGACCCCGTACTTGGAAGGGCAGGGGACTTTGTAAGTAGGTTATAAGTAAAGTTAAAAGTACCCTAACTGGAGTTACCCCAATTATAACCCTACTTATAACCTACTTACTAAGTCCCCTGCCCCTCCAAGTAGCCCAGAGGAAACAAGTAAATAAGTTACAATACCCTCCACCCTGCTTTCTTGTTTCCGTCCTCGCTTCCTTTGTTTCTTCATCCTTTGGCTTTCTCCTTCTTCTTCTCGGCCCCACAACCCACCAAAACGCAATCGAAAAATGACATCTTACTTGCTAAAACTGGACCCTTACACATTCAGTCTGGCAGAGCAATTAGGGTGTTCAGGATAGAATTCAAGAGTTCAAAGCTTTTTCTTGCGAGTTGGGGCTGAGGGGCTTCCTCGGAGGATCATGGGACTTAGTAAGTAAAGTCATAATTACCTACTACATTGACATTGAGGCTGTAAGTAATAATTAATGACTTGTCACTGTACTATAGTGATCCTTAACCCTCAACACTCAGATGCTAGATCGCAAATCACAAAGCCCTGAACCATCAGGAAACGCCTCTCGAACCCTCACAGACAGCCAAACCTAAACAATCCGAAAACCAACACTTGAGTGTCAGCAGCCCAGCAGCGTGAAACTTGGAGGAATGCCTGTGCACGGACATTAGGGTTTAAGGAGTTGGCCTTCAGGGTTGTAAAATTTCAGACGAGTGGCTAGAAAGTCACATCACAGAGGTGTGGGTAGAAGGTTTCGGGGATTGGTTCTTAAGCTGGCGTGTTCGACGATCGAGATGTAAAATCTGGGGCATGGGATTCAGTTCGGGGTCTGCGCTTTACTTAAAGGATTCGGGAATTATGAGTAACTGCTAGATTGGGTCATAAGTACCTCGTTGTGTCCAAATGGGACCTACAGCCTACATGCAAAGTCCTCTGAACCTCCAAGCAGCATAGGCGTCGGAATAGTAGCACTTTCCCCGTAGAGCCCCTGAATGCTTATAGATGCATATACCCCAAAGAACCCTGCGCTAATTACTAAACCCCATATACGCATAAACCCTTGTAGATTCCTTAAGACTCCTAAACCCCAAGCTCTAATCCCAAAGCAGACTTACAGCAACACTGTAATAAACAAGCCTTGGAGCCTGCTCCAATTTAAAAACCCCATACTATAGAGGCCTTGATTATTAGAATAGGGCTTTGGGGCTCAATAGACTATAAGTGTAGTAGTTTAAGGAACCTCCAAGATAGTATTGGTGATTATTTAGGCCTTTTACGGTTAAGGGCTTGGGATGTAGGCAGCTTCGGATATACCGGTCTGAATACTTAGTAGCAAGAGTATGCCCAAAATTGTAACCCACAGACCCCTGCAAACCCCCCTTAACCTTAGCCGTTAGCCTAATGTAGGGGACTTAATAATTAGAAGAGGGGTTTGGGGCCCACTATACTAGAATTATAATCAGGAACCCCCAAAATAGTATAGGTAATTATTAAGGCCCATATATCAGTGTTTAGCCGTGCAGCTCGATCGCAACAAGCTGAGCAAATTGGGTTCCTTGACGCCTTCCTTGAAGGCTTGGGTTCGAGGGTTTGGGGATTTCTCTGCAAGAACTCTACCGCAAAACCCATGGATGCTGACTGAAAGCAGTTCATTGATGCCGAAGCTTAAGCAAACACTCGCTCTACAGACCCGAAACCCAGAAACAAACACGGCGGGCCTTGATGCTTCGAGCAGGGTTTTGGTGTAGAGTGTAGATTATGATGCATGTACATCAAAATAAGTTACCGTCAGAAAAAGTACAATGCTTCAATCTTCTATACCAGAAACCTATACACAACCGTATAGAAACCCTCGTAGGGATCCTTAAAGGAACCCTGAAAACAACCGAAACCTAAAACCCCCAATATACATGCCCAAACCTGAAACCCAAACCCTGAACCCCTAACCCCTAATCCCTAAACCCCTAAAACCCCAAAGGCCCTAAAGCCCTAAACCCCTAAACCCCTAAAACCCTAAAACCCCAAAGGCCCTAAAGCCCTCAAAACCCTAAAACCCCAAGATCCCTGAAGCCCTAAAGCCCTAAACCCCTAAAGCCCTAAAACCCCAAAGGCCCTAAAGCCCTAAACCCCTATACCCCTAAAACCCCAAAGGCCCTAAAGCCCTAAAAACCTTAAAACCCCAAAATCCCCGAAGCCCTAAACCCCTAAACCCTAATCCCTAAACCCCCTAAACCCCTAAAACCCCAAAATCCCTGAAGCCCTAAGCCCGGGATCGCCTGGAGCTCCTGCCCGGTGGCAGCATCGAGCGCTTCGGCCTGCGGAGCAAAGCGAACTAGACCTAAGAGGCTTTAGGGGTGTAGGGTTTTTTTTTTTTTTAATCTATGGGTTTAGGGTTTAGGGTTTAGGGGTGTAGGGTTTAGGGGTGTAGGGTTTAGGGTTTAGGGTTTAGGGGTTTAGGGGTTAGAGTTTAGGGTTTAGAGTTTAGGGTTTAGGGTTTAGGGTTTAGGGTTTAGGGTTTAGGGTTTAGGGTTTAGGGTCTAGGGGTTTGGGGTTTAGGGATGTATGGCTTAGAGTCCAGACTCTAGGGCTGAATTTAAGGTTTAACTAGACCTGAGAGTAACCGAGGAGCAAGAGTAGCCTAGGGGGTTTAGGGGCCCTTTAAAGGGTACTATACAGGTTCCTCTAAGGGCTTTAGGGGTTTGGGGCTTCAGGGCCTTTGGGGTTTTAGGGGTTTAAGGGATTAGGGTTTAGGGGTTTAGGGCTTTAGGGCCTTTGGGGTTTAGGGGTGTAGGGCTGAACGTAGGGTTTAACTAGACCTAAGAGTAACCTCGGAGTGAAAAGGGTGCCCTTTTTTGCTTGAAGGGGCTTCTAAGGGAACCTGAACCCTTAGGGAAAAAGAGCTTACGCTGGGTCCTTGTGGCCAAGGATTTTCCATTCAGGGACTCGCTCTTAGGGTTTATGGCTTCTTTAGGGTTCAGGGTGTAGGCTTTATGGCTCCTTTAGGGTTTATGGTCAAGTACACTTAGGGTTTAGGGGTTTAAGGTCTAGGGTTCAGGGTGTAGGGTTTAGGGGTCAAGGGGTTTCAGGTTTAGGCTTTTGCGGTTTTGGGCTAGGGGTTCAAGGTTTAAGGCTTCCTTAGGCTTGGGGGTTGAGAGCTTTTCGGCTAGATATCAGACTAAGAATATGTCAGGCCCCCATGTGGGTAGCTGTCAAAATTTATGGTCCCTTTTTGCGTCACTAATATAGTACGGCACCTAATATTTGAGGTACCCAAAAAGGGACCCTTATTTTGACAACTACCCATGTCAAGTCCGACGGATTTCAAGGGATTTTTGCGGAGTTCTGGTGGCTTTGTGGAGGACTTTTCGGGCTGCCCTAAACCCTAAACCCCAAATCCTAAAGCCTAAAGGCCTAAACCCCAAAATCCTAAATCCTAAATCCTAAACCCGAAAAGGTAGCACTGGAGATCCCTGAACACGAAACCCTTTCGCGTGGCCGGGAGGTTGTGGCACAAGGGTTGGGGTGTTGGGACTTCGGCACGAGGGAGAGTTGATTTCAAGTTTGATATGGGAGTTTCCGAAAATTAGGGGTACCTTATTTGGGGGGTCCCTAGAATTAGGATCCTGCTATTCAGGGTACTGTATTAGGGTCCCCTATTTTCGGAAACTCCCATATCTGAAAATCAGGGAGTTGGCCTCGGATCTCTCCCCGAAGTCCTCTGTCCTAAAACCCCTAAACCTGAAACACATACTACAGGCTGATGCAAGCACCTGCTGCGCCAGGACGCACCAGGGACAGAAAAAAGCATAACAACCTCAAGCAAGTTGCGATTCAGGGTCAAAGGCTTCGGGTTGCCTCTTGGTTTAGGGTTTAGGCTCCTCCTCCTCCTCATCCTGCTCCTCCTCCTGCAGGTGCTCCTGCTATGACTACTGAACTGACACTGCTCCTGCTACTGCTGCTCCTGCTGTCGTGAAACCCTTCAGAACCAGTGCAACACTTAAGATAACAGTGATAAAATCCCTTGCAAAACACCCTTGAAACCCTGGTCTAACCCTCTAGAGCATTTTATCAAGCCCCTGTGAGAACCAAGCCCTGTCAAACCCTACAAAAACCTTACAAACCCTCTAGAACCCTTTAGAACCCTTATAGAAACACTTGACAACAGTTTATGGACGTCCTTAACAGCTAAACTGAAACCCTTCAAAACCCATCGCAAACCCTTATTAAGCCCTAAACCCTAAACCCCTAAACCCTTTAACCCAACACCCTAAACCCTAAACCCTTTCAAAGCCTCCGAGATGCAGCTGGCCACTGGATCTGCGCGCCCGCCACCGAGCGCCGTGCGCACGGCGCTGTAGAAGTAGAGGATGGTGCAGGGCATGCAGCACGCACCTACTTTCCCAAAAGATCCAAGTATCATCATGGTATATACTTAGACCCCCAATAGACCCTATAAGTATATACCACAATGATACTTTGACCCTTTGGGTGTCTGTTTTTAGGGTTTAGGGTTTAGGGTGGAGGTTATAGGTTTGGGGTTTCGGGCAAAGGCACCTTCTTTTCTGTTTTAGTGTTCAGGGTCTAGGAGTTTGGGTTCTAGGTTTGATGTGTGGGAATTTAGGTTCTAGGTTTGGGGTTTAGGAATTCAGGTTATAGGTTTGGGGTTTAGGAATTTAGGGCAAGCAACCTGTCAGGAGTTGATGTGGATGGTGCCGGGGCAGATAAAGGGCTCCTTTTGGTTCATGTTTTCTTGAAGGGGGATTTGGGATCATTTGTTTATGAGTGTGGGTGATTCATGACCTTTTCGAAGGACTTTTCCGAGGAGCTAGAGGGTTTGGGTTGCGGGGTGTGGTCGGCAGAATGCACGAAGAAAACTGCATCTGTCATGGAAAGACTGTTGCTGCCGCATGTGTCCAAGCCTTGAGAGAGCAGTAGACTTGGAATGAGAGTTTAGGATGCCTCATTCTAATGTAAGCATCTTAGCAAATGGAATAGGGCTTGGGGGGGTATATTACAGTGTAATTAAAATACGGACCCCTGAGGGATAATGTTGGTAATTATTCAGGCGTCCATACTAACTGCATCTATCTTGCTGCTTGAAATTAGTTTTGTCTTGCTGTCCGTAGAGCTGCTACGGGCGGTAGTTCAGTGCCGGCACAGTCACAGCCATTGTTACAGTTGAATGTCACTATGGCTCTCGGCTGCTAGTTCTGCTGCTAGTCTTGCGGTTGTGGCTAGTCTCTGTGCTGTTGCTGGACCGGCAAGTTCCTAAAAACAACGCGCACCGTTGGTTGTGGCAGTACCGACTGCCTTACACAAACTTTGCCACTCGTGCTATTCTCATCCAGGACCATTTCCGAGGCACTAGCGAGAGCCCCCTGCCAGTAGTAGGAAACCATGCCTTCGGCGTGGAGGGCTTCGGCGTTCACGTTTGCGGTTCACTGATTTTAGGGCTTAAAATTTCAGGTTTAGGGTTTAGGATCTACAGTTTAGGGTTTAGGGCTTAAGATTTAGGGTTTAGTGTCTAAGGTTGAGGATTTAGGGTTTAGGGTTTAAGGTTGAGGATTTAGGGTTCAGGGTCTTGTTGTTGAGCCCTCACTCTCCCAGGCTTAGGGGCTTGGAGTGCTGAGGTTTCGGCGTTCATGTGGGTGGTTGTCAAAATCACGGTCCCTTTTTGGGTACCCTAAAGAATAGGTGCCGTACTATAGAAGGAACTCCAAGAAGGGACCCTAATTTTGACAACCACCCATCTGTGCTGTTTGATTTTCGGGGCCTGCGTGGATGATCCGCGACTTGGTAGTTGGTAAATTGAGGGAAACTGAATTATAAGGGGCCTGAACTATTCCAAAAGCGTCTTAGGGCACGATATACTATAAGTTTCGCAAGGCATGCGAAGGACAAGTAGTACATTCAGACTTCTATAAAGACTACGTTGCATTACGAGCGGACAGGCTTACACAGGGCACACATGCACTGAACTCAATAGACGACTTGGTTACACCATCTTGTGATAGATCTCTCTGTATAGATGCTCCTACTTGCTGAGCCGCTTCTGGTACTGCAGGGGTTCAGTTGAAGAGCTTACTTAAAGGGTTAACGTCTTGGGCCCATAAGCCCTAGAAGAATCCAAAATTAGTCGCCGTCTTTCAAAGACATCCGAGAAGGGGTGCCTCAGGTAACCGCAAGAATACGCACTGAAAGGCATCGGCATTTAGCACTAGCCGACCTAAACCGTGAACCCTGAACCTTCCAAATCCACCCCTACACACTGAACGTAAACCATACGTAAACCCCATATAAGCCCTGAGCTGCAAAGCCCAAACTCTAAACCCCTATACCTATATATATATATATATATATATAATGTGTATATATATATATATATATATATATAGATATACATACATATATATATATATATATATAGGGCCGTAATAATCAGAATTGGGTTTTGGGGCCCAATATACAGTAGTTACAAGAAGGAACCGCCAAAAATGGTATTGATAACCTTTAAGGCCCCTATATTTAACAGTTTTGAAGTTTGCGGTTTGGGGTTCTACTGCGATGATGGGAAGCCGAACCCGAAAACCTTACTCTTGCACCTTCGCACCCTGTCCCTAAGCCCTAAGCTATCTTTAGCGGAAATCGTTTAAAGCCCCTCAGCCCCACATCTTGACTTGTGGGGTTTTAGGGCTTTGGCTTTCAGGTACTAGCCCGGAAGCACACCCCAAACACACGCTCACCAATAGCCCGAAGGAGCCATCTATAGGCTCACCAAAGCCACAATACTTCATATAGATCACATAGATTAAGATACATACTCCAGGTCTCAAGGTACTGCTGTGTCAAATTCAAAGATAACAGCAGGAAAGAGGGACCTTGAAACACATTCTGCCGGAAAAGAAGTATCTTCATCGTCTTCGGTGTCATGTTGGATTAGATGCTTGCTTTTAGGCTTTTATTGAGGATCAGGGAAGGTCTCGGTTTCACCTCCCGCCTGTCTTCTCCAATGTGTGCGCATTCCGCGCGTGCTCGCAGTAGAAGGACAGAAAGCAGTTGGGCAGACTTACATGGCGACAGATGCACAAAGGCGAGTCCTGGCGAGATGGGTAGCTGACACGAGGCTAAAGACCAGGCCATAAACCGTTGCAAGACCCTAAACCCTGGAAAACTTTGAAGTCTTAACAACACCAACTTGTGAATTTACGGATACTGTATCCCATGTTTACTTCGCCAAAAGGCCACAGAAACAAAAAATGTTAAACTTCCCGACTGCTGCTGTAAGAACCCAAAACGTTTGAATGATTTCGTTAGCGACAAGATTCACAGCTCCGAGTTGCGCGCAACATGCAGACAGTGATAATGCATTCAGCCCTAAACTCTGAAACCTTCACCCTCGAAAATAGATCCAAAATCGTCAGCACCCTATAGAGCCCCGCGAGCCCGCAAACTCGACCAACCCAACACCCCGAACTTAAGAATCAAACTGTTGAAACGGCTTCACTTGAAAAGTGTGGAGTTTAACTGCCCCCTAATCTGTGGTTGATGGTGAGCCAGGGGGTTCTATTCAACAATACAGGAAGGACACTCAAACTACCCAAGACAAACCCCCACTGTAAATAAACTCTCCCAATGTATAGATAACTTATTGCAAGGTTTATAAGCTGCTTAGACCCTTAATATCCCCGAAACCCATCCTCCATGATCGTGGCGCTCCGTGGGTTCGCGGACGGCTGCTGCGTCAGCGGCGCATAGTGCCTCACCTTGGGGGCCCAAAAAATCAGTCAACCCTCAACCCTAGAGCCCAGAACCTCACGGTTTAGGGTTTAGGCGGTTTAGGGTTTAGGGAAACCCAAATATCCCTAAACCCTAAACCCCTATAGATCCCTTAAAAGAGCCCTTTAAAGGTACCCTATAGATCCCTTTAAAGGAACCGAAGGGAAACAGAAGCCTAAAAACAATTCTGTCCGTGCCAGAAGGGAGGTCTCACTGCGGTGTCTGACATCCTTCAAGCAAACCCTGAAGTCTAAACCCCCGAAAGGGGGTTGGGTTTAAAGACCCCTCAACCCCAAACCCTAAACCGCTAAAGCCAAAACCCTAAAACCTCAGCCCCAAAGCCTAAACCCTAAAGCCCCAAACCCTAAACCCTCAGCCCCAAACCCTAAACCCCTACAGCCAAAACCCAAAACCCTCAGCCCCAAACCCTCAACCCTAAAGCCCCAAACCCTAAACCCTAAAGCCCCAAACCCTAAACCCCTAAAGCCAAAACCCTCAACCCTCAGCCCCAAACCCCAAACCCTAAAGCCATCCAAAAGAAGTAGGGTTATAAGTAGGGTTATAATTGGGGTAACTCCATTTAGGGTACTTATAACTCTACTTATAACCTACTTACTAAGTCCCCTGCCCTTCCAAGTAGACCCTAAACCCCATAGACCCCTTTAAGGAGCCCTATAGATCCCTTTAAGGAGCCCTTTAAACCAAGCCCAAGGCTCCGTCCAAAAGAAGTAGCCCACTCTAAACCCCCTTAGGCACCAAAGCCGAAGGCTCTACTTATAACCTACTTACTAAGTCCCCTGCCCTTCCAAGTAGACCCTAAACCCTAAACCCCCTAGACCCCTTTAAGGAGCCCTATAGATCCCTTTAAGGAGCCCTTTAAACCAAGCCCAAGGCTCCGTCCAAAAGAAGTAGCCCACTCTAAACCCCCTTAGGCACCAAAGCCGAAGGCTCTACTTATAACCTACTTACTAAGTCCCCTGCCCTTCCAAGCCTCCAAAACCCCTTAATTAAGGAATATACCTTAAAATCATATTAGGGATCCTATTATCATTTAAGAGGCTCTTTGGGGTTTGGGTTTAAAGACCAAGCCCAAGGCTCCGTCCAAAAGAAGTAGCCCACGAGAAAAAGCAGCGAAAGATACGCTCGATCGGCTCGGGCCCTAGGTCCTCGTGGCTCCATTTGTATCACCTCCTGTGGGCTCAGGTCTTAGGGTTTAGGAGTTTAGGAGTTTAGGGGTTAAGGGGGGTTTGGTGTCTAGGGGCTTAGGGTTTAGGGGTTGTGGGCTCAGGTCTTAGGATTTAGGAGTTTAGGAGTTTTAGGGGTTAAGGGGGGTTTGGTGTCTAGGGGCTTAGGGTTTAGGGGTTGTGGGCTCAGGTCTTAGGGTTTAGGAGTTTAGGAGTTTAGGGGTTTAAGGTTTCGAGCTTAGGGTTTAGGGTTTAGAGTTTAGGGTTTAGAGTTTAGGGTTCAGGGTGGGCACCCAAAAAGCACCTGAACAAAAACAAGCAGGTCACGACATCCCCTCCTGATTTTACGGCTAAGGGCTTACGGTTTAGAGTCCAGAGGGACCGCTCAAATTTCACAAGCTTTTGGGTTTAGGGTTTAGGGTTTAGGGTTTAGGGGTTTAGGGTTTAGGGGTTTAGGGTTTAGGAGTTTAGGAGTTTAGGGTGCAATGGTTCGATGAGTCAAGGCTCGACAAGGGTTGTTCAAGCGTCGATAAGTGTTCAGGAACTAGGTTTAGGGCTTCGCTGCGGATTTGTGATTGAAGAGTACCAATAGGTTATGGCAGTATGCATGGGAACAAACATGTAGGGTTTGGGGTTTAGGGCCTAGGGCCTAGGGTTTAGGGCTTCGGGAAGGGCTGTGTATCAGCTCTTCCTACCGAAGCGGCAGTGTCTGAACGATTGCAGAGCCCGGACCAAGGGTTCGGCGTTTAGCATACCTGATCACTTATAGTAGAAGCCAGAAAGTTGGAACATGGCTTTAGGAGGATTAGTGCTAGGATCCCTTATACTTTACCTTAAGGGCATGAGGCCAATGATGTTCCAACTTTCTGGCTTCTACTGTAACCCTAAACCAGCCCGGGACGGTCCACGGAGTCTAGAGTCTAGGGACAGCATTGCTGGACCGATGAAATCGACATAAGCATAAATGACGAGGGCAGTGGTGGAGATGCGTCGTCCAGATGGAGTCACAACGGACGAAGCCACCGCCAACACCAAAGCAATGCCCATGTTGATGATTTCGTAGGCCCTCCAATCAAAGGAAGCATTTCTCATTCCAAGCAGCATGGTCGTCGCCAGGCCGATGCCCACCTCAGCCCACGTAATAGACACGGGTCCTGTGTTTCGCATGACTCCGTAAACTAGCGCAATGACCGCGGCGATGCTGCCGCCGAGCACCTCCGAATTGGTGGCTTTCATGGTCGCCCAGGCATAAAGGAGCACCACCATGCCAATGGTAATGCCCCAGGCTCCAAACAGCTTCCGCATCGAGCGGTTTTCGGCTACTGAAGGAACACACCTTAAACTATCAGTAGCTTCTACGGGGTTCTGTAGGGGTGTAGTAAGCCAAAAGGGAACAAACGAAAGAAACAAGGAGCAGTATGGTCATCGAACCCGTAAAAAGCCGTGAAGAGGACCCTTGCAGCAATCCTTCAAGCAACCCTTTAGGGTCCTAATTTTGCAAGGACAAAGCCCTGAACCAAAAACCCTAAAATAAACCCTAAACCCTAAACCCCTAAACCCTAAACCCCTAAACCCTAAACCCTAAACCCCTAAACCCTAAACCCCTAAACCCCAACCCCTAAACCCTAAACCCCTAAACCCTAAACCCTAAAACCCTTGTATGTTTCGGAGCCGGGGGCCTCATCATCCACGACGACAGGTTTCACGGCTCCGCGGAGCTGTACCTGTTGTGTGGAACTTCGCGCCGCGAGCCATGGTTTGGGGTTTACGGTTTAGGGACGACCGGTTTAGAGTGCTTGGGTTTAGGATTTAGGGTTTTGGATTGTCAATATCGAGGGTTTAGAGGGTCTGCTCGGGTCTAAGGACAGGATGTTGTGGTGCAGGTTCTTAGAGGTACTCCCCCATTAGGAAGACACCAAGACCTCCTCTGATCTATTGAATAACACCTTGAGCCTTAAACCATCAGGTTCTTACTATGAACCTCAATCTAGAACCTAGAGTTTATACGGACGCCTTACTATGAACCCTAACATAGAATTGATAGGGACTCCTTATTATGAACCCTAATACAGAGTCTATAGGGACTCCTTACTATGAACCCTAACATAGAACCTAAAGGGACTCGACAACAAGGTCGGCTCTGGTGGCGCATGGTACGTTGCGATTCAGAGGCCTGTTAGTCGCTGGGTTCAGGGTTTAAGGGTTTAGGGTTAAGGGTCTAGGGTTACGGGTTTAGGGTTTAGGGGCTCTGCCATAGACGTAAGGGTTCTTCAACTAAGGATTTAGGGGGTATAGGTTTTGTTTTTAGGGTTTAAGGGTTCAGGGTCTAGGGTCCAGGATTCCGCAAGGAGCCACAGGAACTTTGCAGGCTTCGGGTTTAGAAAGCACTCATCTAGGGGAACCCTAAGCAATAGTATCGGTAGTTGCTCACGCAACTATGCTAAAACCCATTATAGACCCCTTACCGGACCCTTCGAAAGAAGCCTTAAAGGAACCCGTTAAAGCAACCTGAATCCTAAACCCCAAACCGTATAAGCGACGCCGGCCTGGTTTGGGCGAACGCCTTCCGGCGCCGGCAGAACAGCCGACCATAGGGCCAGGCTGCCCCCGCCCTCCCAGGGATCACTTGCTTTCAGGTTTAGGGGTGAGGGTACTGTTCATCATAAAACTTAAACATAGACGATCATCATTGTAATACGAGGAGTTACCGTAACCAAAACAATAACTGTAAGGGTTACAAGAATAAGAACCAGAAGAGTAGCAGGAAGGATAACAGTACCAGTACCAGTGTAGTCCCCGTAGCCGCACCCGCAGGATAATCATAGTACGCCAGGAATAGGACGATGTTTCTTGTTGGCACTCTCACTGTTGCTACATAGCGGTGAGGTTGACAATGCTGATTACCACTACCATGAGCAGGAAGAGCCGAAGATAAGAAGGAAGAGCCGAAGTAAAGAAGGGGATGAGGACGACCAGGATGTTGTGATGGCTACTGTCATGTGGGGACCAAGGATACTGACAGGGAAGCCAGTGGCAAGAATTTACTAAGGCATGTTTAGGGGGGCTATCCCTGAACCCCAAAACCCCAAATTCTACCCTCAATCTTAAACCGTTGCTCTAGAATCCGGGCACGACGTGTGGCTCAGAGCTTTGGAAGGGAGGGCGTCTGGGGTTCCTAAGGCTTAGGGTTTGGGGTTTAGGGTCCAGGAGTTGGGGCGTAGCCAGCCTCCGCCCTACTTGTACGTTGCGAAATGACATAGGAGCCCTCCCCTATTTCACGGCATAGATCTGGGCTATGACTCTGCACTTCTAGGGCTTTGGATCCTGGACACAGATCCCCTAAACCTGAAACCCAATAACGCTACAGCCATAAACCCCAAACCTTCAACCCCAAAACCACAAAGCCCCAACACCACAAGTCAAAAAGGCACAGCTCCCTACAACCCTGGAAACCCTTAACCTTACTACCGCGAACCCCAACAACCCTGCAACCCCCAAAGCTCCCACATTGCATTCACAAACCCTAAAAACCCTACACCCCTGAAGCCCTAAAACCCCTAACAACCTAAAGCCCAAGTGCCCAAAGCCCGAGCCCGATAGCCTTCTCAAGCACAAGCAGAAGCAAGAATGGTACCTTGCTTGAAGGATCAAGGAACTTTGTTAAGTGGGTTTAGGGTTTAGGGAACCTTCTGAGCAGGCTTTAGATCTCCAAATTTATAGCCTCTGTTCCTACTGAAAGGATCATGGGAATAGCTAAACTTATTATGAGGGTAGCTAACTATATTTATAGTTACTTATCACCCCAACTAAGGTGCCTCTAATTAAGGTGCCTCTAACCGCACTTCCCAAGTCCCATGATCCTCCGAGTAAGCCCCGCGACACGTTCAGTGCAGACCCCAGAACCGGGAGCAGTTTGAGTGCGCCTTCGGAATTTGTTGGTGGGAGGGTGCTTGGAAGGGCAGGGGACTTAGTAAGTAGGTTATAAGTAGAGTTATAAGTGCCCTAAATGGAGTTACCCCAATTATAGCCCTACTTATTACCTACTTACTAAGTCCCCTGCCCTTCCAAGTGGGCTTGGGGGTTTCAGGGTTCGAGTGGTTTTGTGGCTTTGTGGCTTAGCGTTTTCGGCTCTCGGGGCCTACATTTTCGAACGATCGATATCTCTACCTTTTACCTATCCAGCCACATCTCTATCTGTGTGTATATATATATATATAGAGGGAGAGAGAGAGAGAGAGAGAGAGAGAGAGAGAGAGAGAGAGAGAGAGAGAGAGAGAGAGAGAGCAGGCAGAAACAAGTGCTTCGAATGATCTTATTGAGATACAAAGGTTCTGGGCTTCAGGGACTTCGGGGTTTAGGGCAGTAATGGTTTAGGGAACAAATTCGGGGTCACTTAGCGTTTGGGGTTCAAGGTCGGGGAGGTTCGTCGGGTTGCTGAACAGATTACCGTGTTAGACGTTTGGGCCTACGGCTCGCATAAATGGAAATACATGTACCTGCGAATCCGAATCCGCCGCAACAGAACCTGATGTAGAGGTCTGTATAATTAATCAGTAGTAGTAATAGTAGTCGTCGTCGTAGTCGTCGTCGTAGCAGTCGTAGTAGTAGTCGTAGTAGTCGTCGTAGCAGCAACGCTGCCGTGTTTTCCTCGACAAACAAGTCTCATGGGTTCACGAGCTTACTCATGGCCACGGCGGAGAAAGACCCTGTCAAAGGCCCAGAGTCACCGACAAATCACAAACAGACCAAGCAACGACCACGCCCAAACACAGTGGCCTTCATGATTAGAACAGGGTTTGCAGATATACCATGGTATAATCATATTCAGGAATATCAAGGAATAGCATTGGTGACTATTCAGGCCCGTATTAGAGTTTCGGGACAGCGCAGCGATAAGTGGGCTTGTACAGCTTATACATATACACCGTACCCGAAACCCTAAACCCCTGAACCCTAAATCCTCAACCCCAAACCCTGAACCCCAAACCCTGAACCTAAACCCTAAACCTCAAACCCACCTACCCGGAAGCAACCCCAACATCACAGCCACCTGTCTTCCCCGCTAAAGAAGCCCCCAAACCGTAAACGGTTGATGGTTGAGGCTTTGGGGGTTTCGGGGTGTTATGGGCTTTAGGGATTTAAGGGTTTTAGGGGTTTAGTGGTGTTAGGGGACTCTGGGATTTCGGGGTGTTAGGTTTTAAGGGGTTAGGGCTCAGGGGCTTGGGCTTGAAACTCGACACTTACACCCTAAACCATGAAACCTCAGAGCGTCATGTCACACAAGGAATTGGGTTCCTTTAAAAGGATTTCCTCGGGTTCCTTTGAAGGAGCTATGTACAGGGGCCTTAATAAGTAGAATAGGGTTTTGGAACCGATTATACTGTATATTTGTAGTCAGGAAACCCCCAAAAGAAGTATTGGCACTTATCTAGGCCCGTATAGTGCACAACTCAACAAATCCGTCAAGAACCATGTCTTGACCCTCTAGAAATTGAAACCCTTTTAGCTTATAGGACCCTATAGAGACCTCATCTACGCCCTACAGAGCCCTTACACCCCGAGCCGAACTCAACACCCACCCAGTCGCGATCGTCAGAGCCACCAGCGGTCGGATCCAGCTCACTCCAAACACCATGTTTGCGGCTTCGGATTTCGGCTAGGGGTTAGGGGTTTGGGTTTTGGGTCCAGTGTGATGGGCTTAGGGAAAGACACGGGGTAGGGCAACTCAGTTTTTATGCTTAGTTCAAGACAAAGCTTAGAGTTCAGGGAAGTTAGGGATTGGGGTCGAGGGTTCAGGGCTTCCAGATTTGGGGTGCTGGGGACTTGGGAGGAGTTCGGGGCTTGGGTTTAGGGCTTAGGGCTTAGGATTTTAGGGTTTACCCTAAGGCTCCATGCACCCATATAGTAGGTACTTAGGCCTTAAAGGGGTCCCTATATGGCTACTTTAAGGCCTAAGTACCTGCTATATGGGTACATGGAGCCTTTGGGTTAGGGTTTAGAGCTTCGGGTTCAGTGCGTGGGGTTTGGGGTTTACTGGGTTCAGGGATTGAGTGCAGAGCTGGTCTCTTGGCTGGCTGGGCCCTCTTAACTCTTGAACTCAGAAGCATTAATATACGGGCCCAGATATTAACCCATACTATTTTGGTGGTTCCTTATCATAATTAGAGTTTCACGTGCCCCAAAACCCTATTCTAATTATCGAGGCCCCTATAGTAGCCAATATAACCCAAAGTCTGGGGCAGGGTGCCGGTCTCTGTTGGAACCACTTTAGGGCTTACGGGGAAGGTTTAGGATGCAGGGTTCAGGGCTTAGGGTTTAGGGGCTTTGAAGTCTATGGTTCAACTGAAAAGTTTAGGGGGCAACTAGAGGTTTTAAGTTTGGGGCAGGTCTTCTGCAAGACCGCGGCGATAAGCTTCCCCGTGCACAACTCCGGTTCATCCATTGAGCCTGAGCGGCCTGAACATCTTGAACGGAGCGGAGTGGCGAGTCAGGGTTTAGCGTAGTAGGGTTCATGATTTGAATAGGGCTTTTGTGGCAAGTACGGTATATTGTTACACCGGGGCTACGAGAGGATGCCCTGAACCCCAAACCCTAAACCCTGCAAACCCTGCAAACCCTGCAAACAAGAGGGGTAAGGAGACGCCTTAAGCTCTACTTAAGGCTTCCTTTCGGTGCTTCTTTAGAAGGTCAGACGTCCTTGAAAAAGAAGCCTCGACCCACTCCACGCCACTGCGCTCTGGCGGATCGCGCCGGTTGTTCCGAGAAGCGCCAGAAGGGGTTCGCCGTTCCAGAGAACTGCATGCCGTCAGGATCTCGACCTTCGACGTAAACGTGAATTCCACGCACACGGTCACTCCAATAGAAGAGTGCCACCGTGGAAGCTCAGCCTTGAGCTGGTGGACTTCCTTGCGCAGCTCGCGAACTTCCTCCAGAAGTTCGCGCTGCAATGCGTACATCACGCCGCTGCCCTTCCGGGGTGTCGGTCCGCCAACCAGCTGTTCATGCGGGAAAACATGCTATCGACCTCTCCCTTTCCATGATTTTCAGCAAATAAGTCATAGCTGAGAACCATTCCTTGGCCATGTAGGCGGCAACATCATACGACCGGAAATGCGGTCCCACGTCGCACCAAAGCGTGATGCGACCTGCATCGGCGATGCCGCTCTCAGCTGGGCTTTCACATCGTCCAGGAGCATGGTTGTCATCAAGCTTGTGTTCTCGATGATGGTCGTAAGGTAAGGGATGCTCTGTTGATGCACAACCAAAAAACCTTCTTCATCGGTCTCAAGATAAGTAACGCTCCACGGTACAAGTCCGGAACACTCAACCCCAAACCCCAAGCAGGTCGGAGCACGAGAAATGCGGGATAAGTTGGGGGTTTGGGGCTTAGGGTTCACAGTGGAGCTTAGGGTTTAGGGTTTAGGGCAGTTCGAGGTTGAAGGATTCTAGCACTCTAGGGTCCTAAGCCGAAATCCCAAGCTGTAAATTTACCCTAAACACTGAGCTTGCCCTAAACCCTAAAGCTAAACCCTAAACTTGCCCTAAACCCTAAAATTACCCTAAAGCCTGAACTCAGGGTCTTACGGTTTCGGGTTAAGGTCTTCGCCGTTTTGGGGCGTGGGTGGGGGCTCGTTGGCCTCTGATTTTTCGGAGTTGGGCTCAATCGGAACCAAGGATGTTGGCTTAGGGGATCGGGTTTAAGGTTTAGGTTTAGGCGCAAGCGATGAAGGTTTAGGGTCTAGGGTTTAAGGTTTAAGGTTTAGTGTCAGGGCTTGGGGTTTAGGAAGTAGGGACCCTCAGAAACCTACCTGCTGGTGGTTCCTGAATCTTCTTTCCGTATGTAACTCTGAAAACGAGGTTCTTTTGGGTTCAGGTAGACATTGAACGTGTGGGAACGTGAGGCTTCGGGCTAAAAGCCTCCAGGGCTTCACTGGGCGTCGGGTTTCGGACGGGCCAAAGGGTACGAAGAAGCAGAAGCGGACGAGGAATTCGAGGAGTTATAGGATCCTTAAGGGGGGGTGGTTCAAGGGGGGAGGGTACTAGGGAGCTTTGGGGAACCTTAGGGAAGCTTAGGGAGTATTGGGGAATAATGGGGATTACTAGGTTACCTACCCCCCTTGGACCACCCCCCCTTAAGGACATCCTAAAGGAGGCATGGCAATTGCAGTTGACAAGAACCTGAATACAAAGAAACAGCTCAGGCTCGGGGATTCAAGGACTCTTTTGTGTAGGGCTTAGGGTGTAGGGCTTTAGGGTTTGCTAGCAGTGAGTATAACTAGCGAGAACCCCTCACCCGAAATGAGCGGCCCCGCATATAACTAAAGCCAGTAAGCCCTCAATATGCTCAGGGCTCATGGGTTTTTAGGGTATCAGCTGCAGACAAGATCACTAACCTCTAAGCTCTAAGAACCCAAACACCAAACTTCTAACCTTGAACCTAAACCCTAAACCCTGAAACCCAACAAACAGTACAGCTGCAAAGGTGGGATGAAGCTTGGTGGGATGATCCGTATTTAAACAAAGAGCCCATCCATAACGGATCGTCTAACCGACCTTTGAGCTCCTCCCTAAACCCTAAGCCCTAAATAGCCCTAAACCTTGTAAGTAAAGCCTAAACTCTAAACCCCAAATCCTAAACCCCAACCCCTAAACCCGAAGCCCTGAATAATCCTAAACCCTAAAAGCACAGCCTAAACACTAAACCCTTAACCCCAAATCCTAAACCCCAACCCCTGAACCCTAAACCCTAGACCCCAAATAACCCTCAACCCTGGCAGTGCAGCCCAAACCCTGAACCCCAAACCCTAACCCCTAAACCCTAAAACCCTGAGCCTCCGTAGAACCCTACTACAGATTTTTTATAGACCCCCGGTAAGGATTCCCCCTAAACCCCAAACCCTTAAGCTCAGGCAGCGACCTTCACCGCCGCCAGCGTCTCGTCGAGGGGAAGTTCCTCGCCCAGGAGCTGTGGTAGATATTCTGCGAATTTGATTTGCGAATTCTTCCGACTGCGAAACTGTATCTAGGACTTGAGGACTCAGGGCTTAAAGTCAGAAGGCTTAATTACAGTTGTAGACCTTCAGGGCTCAGGGCTTTGCAGCAGTAGCAGCACCACCACCACCACCAACAACAACAACAGCCGAGCAAGCAACCAACCAACCAACCAAGAACCAAGCAACCAACACACCAGCCACGACCGCAAAGAGGTGAAGCAGCAGCAGCTTGAGCATGTTCATCATCATCATCATCGTCTACATCATCACCACCATCATCATCACCACCATCGCCATCATAATACTGTAAATGTCGTTCAGCGCCGTAACCACAGCGAAGAGTACTTGTTGATTAGGACAGCCCCAATAAGAGGCGCCTACACACCAAGTACAGGCCACTTTGCAAGTCCCCGTAATCCGGAAAAGTTTATGATAATCAAACCCGAGAAACCACTTAGCAAGTCCCCCCCCCTGAAAAACTTAGGAATATCACACCCTATAAACCCTGACAACAGCCCTATAAACCCCGAGTTAAGCCCCCACACCTCGACGCCCATCAGGAAGGGGCCCTCAGCATCTGCTGCCTGACAGAACAACTTTCAACTCACACTACGGTTGATGATATAGATCCTGCATTACCCTTAATAAGGACTATCCCATAATTCCTCTAGTTTAGGGTCCTTGAGGTAATGCAGGATAATATCATCAACCGTACCAAGTGCCTCGTAACTTCAGCATTTCTTGGGTTTAGGGTTTAGGGTCAAGGGGGTTTGGGGGGGCTATGTGGGAATGCAGAGATTGAGACTCAAAAAAAACGAGGTCACTAGTGTGGGAGCTACGTTCGGTGCTTTGGCATGCCTAAAAAATCAAATCAGGTACTTAGGCATGCCTAAAAAAACAAATCAGGTACGTTCGCGCATTGCGGCCTGAGGCCCTAAAGCTCCAACTCAAGCCTCTGAGTTTCAGGGGCCAGGGGACAGCTTGGGTTTTGTTCCCGGACTTCGGGTTGAGGGTAGTTCAGGGTTTAGCGGTTTGGGGATTAGGGTTTAGGGATTAGGGTTTAGGGTTTAGGGATCAGGGATCAGGGTTTAGGGTTTCGGAATTACGGGTTAGGGTTTAGGGATTCGGGTATAGGGTCTCGGGATTTCGTCTGGCTTCCATGGCAAAGGCGATACTGGACAACAACGCTTGCAGCTCTAAAACAGCATGCACTTAAGCAGAGAGCCTCAGCAAACTCTCCAAATATGCCACAATTCTAGACCCAGGATGAGCTCAACCCTAAACCCTAAACCCCAAGCATCCCAAACCCAAACCCCCCTACCCTGCCCTACCCTACCCTACCATACCCCTACCCTACCCTACCCTACCCTACGCTACCCTACTCTACCCCACCCTTCCCTACTCTACCCTACCCTGTGTCGCCTTCGCGACAGTCTCGGAAACTGTTTTCAGCTTCTCTTCGGCCTCTTTCACTAAGACCTGCCGGGGGTTTTTTGGGGTTGGGGTTTTGGGTTTAGGGTTGAGGGTTTCGGTGTTTTTTTAAGAGAAAACTCAGCAAAGCTGTACTGCCCAGGAAACTATGATCTACGACACATCTTAGCCGGTCGGTTTCGGGGTTTAGGGTTTAGGGGTTTAGAGTTTAGGGTTGAGGGTTTAGGGTTTAGGGTTGAGGGTTTCGGGGTTTAGGGTTTAGGGTTGAGGGTTTAAGGGTTAGGGTTTAGGGTTTTAGGGTTTGGGGTTTAGGGATTGTAAGGGTTTGGGAATGGCAGTATTGCAAGGGCCTCTGAAACCCCACAGCCAAGGCAATCTTCTCATAAATCTTGCCGGATATAGAGAAGGAGCTCTAGCAGCGGATGCTGTCCCGCGAATCCGCGCAAAGCAAAGGGCCGCGACGCCCCATGTCCAGCCAGTGAGCCGCCGTGGCTGGAGAAACTTCCCAAAAATCGCACGCCCTCCGACGTCAGGGCGGCGTGCGAGAACGCGATGGCGCCGTGCAGGTCTACCCACAGGCCCCATAGTAGTTCCTTTTGGGGGATTCATATTTAGAATTCCTTTGAAGGTACTCCCAAAAAGGAACTACTTTGGGGCCTATGGGTAGCCATTTCGCCGGGGGCCCTGGCCTGGTCCACGTTACAGGCGGGCCGCAGCGACGTCCGATCAAGGAAGCTTATGCTCGACATGCCACAGATAGTGATTAGAAGAAGGATTAGGGTTTAGGGGTTTCGGGTAATACACCATACTACAGTTGTGTAGTGCTGTATCTGGAGTTTAAGTGGATAGTGCTCCTGTAGAAACTCCTCCAGACAGTGAAAGAGCACCTAGCATCTCAAGCCCGACATACTGTAGGCGTCTTATTACTTGGAACCAGGTTTTCGGCCCCGTTATAGTATACAATCGGGGCCTTTTACTTTTTGGGTGGCTCCTCTAGAATTATGGTACAATATACCCCCCAAACCCTATTTTAGTTCTTCAAGCCCCTATATTAGTACTTGCAAGGAGCCCCTAAGGACTACTATAGGAATTTCCGAAACTAGGGACCCTAAAATAGTACCATAAATAGTCGACTTTGTTGGATCCTTATAAAAAGGAGCCCAAAAAAAGGTACCCCCAATTTTCAGAAAGCCCCAGATAGGTAACTGCTTCGGGCTGTATATTGCCCAAGAACGAAGGCCTTTCCTGCGAATCTCCGTTGCCCGATGCTCTACGACCCCCAAAAAGAGAGCCTAAACCACACGAGCTGTCGATGTGCAGAGCCCCCCGAAAGAATTTATAATTAGGGCTCTCCTGTAGCCGGAAAGACCTACCTTTTTAGGGTTCCTTTTTATGGTTTCTATATATAGTTCCTTAAAACGGTAGGTCTTTTCTGCTACAGGCTAAGATTAAAAAGGTAGGGGAAATTAAAGACGAAGCCCTGATGTAGACCCGCCGCAGGCAAAAACCCGTCAGACTGGAGTCGGCTGGATACACTAAGTTTAGATTACGGCTTCTGGCTTACGGCTGACGGCAAGCAAAGAAAAGGGGGAATGATTCAAGATCGAGGCCTTAAGAATTAGAATAGGGTTTTGGAGTCCATTATAGTCTAGTTAGAATAAGGAGCCCTAAGCAATAATATTGTGTAATTGTTGAGACCCCTATAGCAAAATCAAGCTCCGACAACTGAACCCCTGCATCGGTCAAAGGCCGCGCCAGTGCACTCCGAACCCCATGCTCAGGTGCCAGAGTCATTGGCTCTTCACTCCAGCAATTAGGGTTTAGGGTTTTGGGGGTTGAGGGGTTTAGGGTTTAGGGTTTAGGGGCTTAGGGGCTTAGGGGTTTAGGGTTTAGGACGCTCGCTTTGGCGCGTGGGAGCTCATGTCTTCCTAAACTCAAAGGGTAAAAGGAGGGACCCCTAATAAGGACCCCTAGGTATATACCCATAATATAGCCATTACATACCCATTATATAGCCCATTATAGGCTAGGGGTCCCCATTAAGGGTCCCTCCTTTTCCCCTTTGATAAACCCTAGACCGAAGCCGTCCAGGCCAGGAGGGTCTCCCCCGAGGAAAGTTGTCTTCAAGGGCTAATGTAGGGGCCTTGATAACTAGAACAGGGTTCCTGTAAAACCCTAAACCCTAAACCCTAAACCCAAACCCTAAACCCTAAACCCTAAACCCCTAAACCCTAAACCCTAAACCCTAAACCCAGGGCTCTATAAGGGATCTGTAGTTGAGTTTTCTAACAATATCGAGTCCTTAACAATCAGACCACTGTTTGGGGCATATTATACCACAGTTATAATGAGGAATCCCCAAAATAGTAGAGGTTAGTTATTAAGGCCCCTATACTACACCTCTAAGCCCCACACCCTAGCCGCTACAATCACAAACCCTAGACCAGAAGCCAGAAGCCCTAAACCCAAAGCTCAAACTCTGAGAAGCATAAACCGAAATCCACCTCCTGATCCCTGTTCGGAAGGAAAGAGAAAAGGAATCATGTCCTTGAGATCCCTGTTCAACCATTTCCCCAAACCCCAAACCCTAAACCCCAAAACCAAAGTAGAGAGGATCCCTAGGGTTCACGCAAGAAAGGGTCTAGGCTGTACCCTGAACCTTAAACCCGAAACCAAACCCTGAACCCCAAACCCTAAACCCCAAACACCCTAGTCCTAAACCCTAAACCCTGAACCCTAAACCCCTAGACCCTAGACTCTAGTCCTAAACCCAAAACCTGAACCTTACAAAACTTAAACTGTAAGCCGTAGTCTAAAGGATCCCAAAGCTGAATGAAGCCTCGAGTCCGACCCGTTCGGAGGCTTCCTGTTCTTCTTTGGCGGCGCCGCCGTTCACAGGGTTTAGGGGTTTAGGGTTGGGGTTTAGGATTTAGGGTTTAGGGGTTTAGGGTTGGGGTTTAGGGTTTAGGGTTTTCACTGATTTGGCTAGGGGCCTTCATAACAGGAATGAGGTTTGAGGGTATATTAGAGTTCAGGGAACTATAGGTTCAGTAACTTGTGTAGGTGCCTGCATGATCAGAATGAGAATAGTTGGCATGTTATAGTTTGAGTATAATGGAACTATGGGGAGGATACTTTGAGTGAATATGAGGTATGATGGTATACTATAGTCAAGGGAACTATAGGCGCATACTTTCGTGCATGTTCCGACGTCTATATTACATACGCAGGGCATTGGGCGCAGAGTTTCGCGGCTCCTCACACCCCTGAACTAAGGAATGCAGCTGAAAAGTCACGGTAAGAAACCTTCTACAATCAAGCGGTTTAGAGTTTAGGGGCGAGGCTTTCTAGAAAGGCTCTACAAGAGTTGCTGGAAGGGGCAGGGTTTAGGCGGACCACATGTGAAGCTTGAGTGAACGCTGCCTACACGTGTAGAGGGTGGGGTTAGGGTTGAGACTTTGCTAAGTGGACCATGGGACTTAGCAACTAGGGCTAGCAATCAACTAAGGACCTTAACCTTACGTGCTAAGTCCTCTGATCCTCCAAATAGGATTTGGGAGCTGAACAATCCTTTGGGGTTTTGGGTTTTGGGCGCTCCATGAAAAAAGCCTGCTGTTACACCGACATGTTCATTCCAACCTCTCTTGCAAAGCTGCCACTGCAGGAGTTGTGCTTTGTAGTACAGGCGCATGCCGACTCCCTTAACAACACAGCGTGTGCGAAAAACCAACGCATCCTTATCGAAAACAACCCCGAAAGGATAGGCAAATCCTGAACCTCGAGCTCATGACCCAAACCCTTTCTGCAAGGGCCTGAATAATTAGACTAGGGTTTTGGGAGAAACTACCCCATAATTATATTCAGGAACCCCAAAATAGTATTCGGGCGGATAGTTCGAGCTTCCTCGGAGAGGGAGCGCATCCCAAAAATCATGCAGAAGTGAAACACGGACGTCGGTCCCAGAAAGAGGAAGAAGTAGGTCGGGGGTCCCTCAGCAGAACGCAAAGCCAGATGGGCGTCGATCCAGTCCAAAATAGTATTGGTAATTATCTAGGCCCCTATATTCAGCTTTAAACACTGGGCCCTCAACGCGGTGTTGCTAAACCAAACTTCGTGTAGCTTAAATTCAAAACCATAGCATCAAGCCCCAAATAATACCCACTGTAAACCCCTTAGCCTAAGATCCCCCACATGGCCTTTACGAAACGAAACCCTTA
This sequence comes from Symbiodinium sp. CCMP2592, assembly GCA_905221615.1. Taxonomy (NCBI): domain Eukaryota; class Dinophyceae; order Suessiales; family Symbiodiniaceae; genus Symbiodinium; species Symbiodinium sp. CCMP2592. The sequence goes on along the minus strand of CAJNDT010006183.1, from coordinate 24,882 downwards.
TGAAAACCCTGTAAGCCACCCTGAACCCTTAACAGTGAACCCCGCAGATAGGCCCCATGAAGTCCGAAAACCTCAAGGCTCTGGGGCTGTAGGTTTTTTTGGAGATTTCCGACAGTGGCTTAGCGTTTAGGGTTTAGGGCTTTGGGGAAATTCCGACAGAGTTGTACAAGTTTCAGGATGTAAGGGTTCTGCAAGTGTTCATCATCAACCCCCATAACAACCTCCTGGGGGGGCTTAATGATAAGGCTAATTATGGACAATGCTATGCAAACTCTCTGGGTCATTACTATCCTCTACTGAACTTAAACCCTGAGCAAACATGATAATTTTAGCCGCGTCTTAGAGATTTTAGGAACCAAATGTTGACAGTCATTCTACCTGCTCCTACGTATTTGCGGCTCCTTCTGCGAGCTCTTGAGGTCAGCAAGTCGCTGCTGCGACTGCCTGCCCGAAGGCTTTGAAGCGGTTTAAGGTTTAGGGCTTAAGGTTTAGGGCTCAAGGTTTTGGGCTTCGGGTGTAGGGCTTCGGGCTTAGGGTTTAGGCATTTTCACCGGCTGTCCGAAAGCTTTGAAATGCATTGGGATTCAAGATTTAGGGCACAGGTTCTAAGGCTTCGGGTTAGGGCTGACGCATTCTCAGCGACAAGCTTTTGAATTTAGAATCCTCGGGCAAGAGATCGCAGGTCCTTAGACGTGTAGGGGCTTTCATCATATGAACGAAGGCTATGAGAGAACAGTGCTACGAAGTATCCCTACACTCTGACAGAACCCTTTAAAACTCTTGACCTGACGAATGTTCTACCTGTAATTCTTCGGACCCCTGTGCCCTGCGTTTAGAGCATGCGATTTCGGGTTTAGACTCTAGAGTTTAGGGTTTATAGGGCATAAGCCCTGTTGCCTGAGCCCCTGAATCCCGAAAGCTCGAAACCCTTAAACCCTTGGCCCTTATCAGAATTATATATATGTAGAGAGAGAGAGAGAAAGAGCATGTTATAATATAACTTATGCACTAGATGCTAAAAAAATCCATGTGATGCTGTACAATGTAGTTGTACATTACACATCGAATACAAAACAAAACAGTATATACTAAGCATTGCATACTACATGCTCCAGATTATATGTTGTGCACTATACTTTGTGTTATGCATCGTAAACTATATACTATCTATCAAACTACTGCATGTTAGATACGTTGCATTGTACCTTCTATCTTACCAGATATGTATTGTAGTTGAACTTTCTGCTTCACCCTCTGGTATGTCTAAGTGTTTTCATCTGAAGATCACATTCTATGTCCTGTTATCTGCCCCCTGAGGATTCCCAGAACCCCTCAAGTAAAAAAACACTCTGCATTTTTGATGTGAGTGGGCTTGGTGGGTATTCTATGCTATAGTTATAGTAAGGAAGAAACCCAAACAAACAGCAGTATTTAGGGTTTAGGGTTTAGGGCTTGGGGGTGATATGGGCTTCCCCGGTCATCGGATCGCCTCCCCCGGTCCTCCATCTTCATCAGCTCGTCCTTTGCAAGGCCTGGGGAGGTTTCGGGGGGGGTACGGGTTTAGGGGTTCTTAGGTTTAGGGGGTTTAGGGTTTTGGGGTTTAGAGTTTAGGGTTTTGGGGTCTAGGGCTTCGGCACCTTTGCAAGGCCTGCGGCTAGGTTCCCCATTAGCTCCTTAGCAAGAGAGGTAGCCTTCTTCCTACTATATTAAAGGAGCCGGAAAAGAAACAGAGCAAAACGTGGGACAGATTACTTATGGATTTATGGATCTGCAATTTCTACTTCTACTGCGAGTAGTGCTAAAATGATACACATATGTCAAACATATTTCTGTCAGACTCATTATTTGCTAACACGTCCGGAGGGGTGCTCACAACACCGCGTCAAACGACGTGACAGGCGACGGCGTAAGGCTTGACCAGGGCCTTGGGTCTGAAGTTTCGTAGCCACAACAATAAAACTACGAAACAGGGCTTAGGGTTTGGGGCTTAGGGTTCCTGGCACTGGAGATGGAAGGAAGGGGCTTGACCTTGGCAGGTTTTCCTCATGCAAGGCCTTGGACCGCCTGAAGGATCAGAAAAGTTGATCCCTTGCAAGATTTCTAGAAAGGACACTTCAGTAGTATAGTGTCCCAAATCAGGGGATATGTTGTTGAATCCTTCCGGCGGTCTGGCCAGCTTGAAAGCTGCATGCATTGCCAGCTGCTTGGGGAGCGGCATCTCAAGCACGCTCGATGAATTATGGGTCGTGCTCTGCATCAGAATGGCGATGAGGTGCCAGGCGCAGAGGAATTTTCGCGCTGACCTTCCGGCTTTCCGGCGATGTCATCCCTTCCGTAGAGTCTGGACTTAGCATGTCCGGGCGATGGCCGATGGTGGCCGTGCTCCAGAAGTGTAACCTTCGGGCTGTGGATTCCGATGAGAGCTAGGTCGGGCCTCCCACTGGGACTGGAGTCTGCACAACATTGGCACAGGAGACGTCGAAGGAGAAGAACACCGGCCGCCTTGGACAACGGGGCCAGAAACAGCGGGGTTCCCTCATCGGAGCCCAGCTCTGCGACCAAGAAGTCTCCTTAAACCCTAAACCCTAAACTCCAAACTCAAAACCATAAACCCTAAACCATAAAAGCCTAAACCATAAACCCTAAACTGGAGCGCGCCGCGGGCGCTGCCTTGGCCAGCGGCGAGCGATACCGCGTGGCCACAGGCCTTGCGAGGGCGAGGGCCGGAGCGCGGCCCACGCATGGAAGGTCGAACCCGTGTGCCAGCGACAGGCTGGCTGTTTTTAGATTTGGATCTATGCATCCTGCCCTTTTAGGGTTCCATTTAGGGTTCCGTTTGGGTTTTTTTCAGGATTCCCTCCGTTTAGGCACTCCACTAGAGCACACCAGCACCCCCACCAAACCACCCGGAGCCCCCCACCGGAGCACCCCCACCAGAGCACCGGGAGCCCCCACCACAGCACCCCGACCAGAGCACCGGCATTTTTTTTAGAGCCCCACCAGAGCCACCAAACCACTCCCAGACCACCCCCACCAGAGCACTCAAGCCCCCCACCAGAGCACCGGCCGGCCCCAGCAGAGCACCCGGACCCACAAACCCGTTCATGAAAAAGCACTTTGGGTTTAGGGGTTTCGGCACCCCCACCAGGGCAAACACCCCCCCACCAGAGCACTCAGCGCCTCGCCAGAGCACCAGCCGGCCCCCACCAGAGCACTCCCGCCAGAGCCGGAGGTATAAACCGAGATTTTTTGTGTTGACACTTTTCACTCGGCCGGGGGCTCCCCATTCTGAGCACTGCGAGCACCCCCACCAGAGCACCGGCATAAGGCACTCAGCCCCCCAGCCGGCCCCCACAAGAGCACCCCGCCAGAGCCAGGGCCATAATTTTTTCGTAGAAACAAGCCCAACAACCCTTGAAAACCCTAAACCCGTCAAGGTTAAGATGTGGGTGGGTGGGTTGGGCAGAGCGGTGAACCCAGGGCGCACACCACGACACACGTCCCGCGTGGTGGTGTGCGTGGAACGTGGAAACCATAAACCCTGAATCATAAACCCTCAACCATAAACCCTAAACCCTAAACCATAAAGCCTAAAAGGCGGAGCCAAACTCGACCAACCCGTCCGCGGTCGGAGCCGAGGCAGCCCAGGGCATGGATATAGATGGGGCGTGATGGGAGGCCAAAAGGGGGGGCTTAAGATTCCCGACTAAACCCCCACAGGCTGAAACCCCGAACTGGTCAAAGCATGGCGGTCACCGTGAAGATAAGCCGCTGGCAAAAACAAAACCTCTACACCCAACCCTGGCAGCACAGGCTGAATAACCAGAATGGGGTTGGGGACAGTCTTATGCTACAAAGAACAATCTTATGCTACAAAAATGTGAGCTCTATAAGGCGATGCTCCGACTACGTGTCAACAAACTCTTACAAACTCTTATGAAACCTTCAACAGCACCCTTGCAGGTGATGATATTAGCCCTACTACATTTAGCGATCCTATACCCTAAACCCGATGTTCATAGTACATTTTCCGAGGACGGCACCAACGGCCGTCTTCTTCTTGGTGTCGATGAAGCGCATGACGGTGTTGATGTGATCACCAGCCTCACGTCGGTTCAGGGCTTCGAGTTTCCGGGTTCTTGGGGTCAGGGTTTATGCGAATTGGCTACGGCCCAACCCGTCTGGTTGCTCAGTTTTAGACACTTCCAACTGGAGGTACAAGTCACGACTTAAAATTGATAACCTATCATGCTATGCAACCCGCTCCCTCTGGTACTGTGTCTGCTGTGGTAAGAACTGAGTTTACTTGGAGGATCACGGGGCTTAGCAAATAAGGTTACAGGTACATCAAATGAGGTTGTAAGTACGTAATCCTGAATGCAGTTACTCCAATAATGGCAAAACTTACTAAATCTCATGGCCCTTTAAGTAGAGTTCATGGCATAAGCCCAAACCCTATGCTCGAAACACGAGACAAGGTCTGACCCGGCTTGAATACTCTCAGTTTAGGGGTCCAGGGGTTTAGGGGTTCAGGCGGCTCAGGGCTTAGGGTTTAGGACAAACGCTAACTCGTAGAAACCGATGTGTCCATGATCTCAGCACATCGACAGATTCTGAACGTCACTTATGTAGGTGGGCCGCTTTAGCAGAAAGCATTGGGCCCGTTGCGATCGTCACCAGAACCGTCACTGCATAATTAGACTTAGGTATTGGGGGATTTGTACGCTATAGTTATACTGGGAAACCCTGAGGGATAACACTACTACTCGTTCTGGCCGCTGTATTTACAGTTGTCCTCATTTTCGTAGAAATCTTCGCCACATACCCATCATACACGGAGGTCCAGACCGCCAAGACCGATTCCTGAAACCCAGGTCCTGAACCCAATAACTCAAAAACCAAAAACCCTGAACACAATGGCGCCAAAACTCTAACCCACAGCTAGTGTTTCGCTTTATGGTGGTAGGGTTTAGGGAAAAGTTGGGTGTTGGTTCGGGATGTATTTGAGGGCTTAATGTTTATGACGACCCGAAAGACTTTACCAACGGAGACTGCAAGCGAACTTGCCTTGGTCACTGCCTGCTGAGCTTGCTGCATGAGTTCCTGCGGAGCCAACTTTGTTAGCTCCGTTTGCAAGTCGTGTCCCGGTTTCTTATCGATGCCTTAACATGAGGTTTTTGGGTATATCAGTATCACACAAGCCTATCGCTATAATGAGGAAGCCGAAGGAAATATGTTGAAAGTCCTTCAGGCTTCTATGATATAGTAATGGTCCATGGTGCTCTCTTCCAATCTCCTACTGGGGTGCCCCAGTCTTATGCGATAATATTGATGGGCATGCTCAGCATCAAGGTTGATGTTGGCAGCATGGATAGTGTCGTTTGTAGACAGAACACTTGCTTTGTTGTTCGTCCCAGTCTTCCCGCAGCCACAGAAGAACATCATCCTCGCCATCAGGGTAATCATGCTTGTCCTCGCCGTCGTCACCACCGAAACAATTCAAGCATATTCGCAAGAGTGTCCTCACCGTGTCATCGTCAACAACAACAACAACCACCACCACCACCACCACCACCACCACCACCACCACGACAACAACAGCAGCAGCAGCAACAGCAACAGCAACGCCAACAGCAACAGCAACAGCAACAGCAGCAGCAACAATAAGATCAAGGAAAACAAACTTGACACGACGATGACGGTGATGATGATGATGATGTTGATGATGCTCATCCTGATGATGATTCGGATGATCGTGAAGACGGAGGAGGTCATGGCCATAGTGCCGGTGGTGATGATGATGATGACGATGATGATGATGGCGGTGGTGGTGATGATAATGATGAACATTCAAATTGACGTCTTCACGCTGCATCAGGGCCGCTGAAACCAGTAACCATCATGCCACATCCTCTATTGCTGCATAGGACTCCTGATAGCAAGCCCTATCGAAACTGCGAAACCCTGAAAACCCTGAACCCTAAACCCCGAACCCTTTAGACCTGTACCCTGAACCCTAAACCCTAAACCCCTAAACCCCTAAACCCTAAACCCTCAACCTTAAACCCTAATACCCTAATACTTCTAAACCCTAATACTTCTAAACCCTAATACTTCTAAACCCTAATACTTCTAAACCCTAAACCCTAATACCCCTCGACCCTCAACCCTAAAACACCCGAGCTCCTTGGAGGTTGACTCCGTCTTCAACATCTCCGTGGCCTCCTCAGCACGATCGACGTCCACCTCCCAGCAGACGATTTAGGGTTCAGGGTTTCTAGGGTTTAGGGTTGAGGGTTTAGGATTTAGGGTTTAGGGTTCAGGGTTTTCAGGATTTAGGGTTTAGGGTTGAGGGCTTTGGGGGTTTAGGGTTTCTAGTTTCTAGGGTTTAGGGTTTAGGGGTTGCGCGATTTTGCTTTTGAGCTCCTTTTTGCATCGGCCTACAAGGACTTAGGAAGCTGGAATTCGGTTTGCCAGTGCACGATGTAGGGTCGAAGGTGCAGCGTTTTCAGGGTTTGGGGTTTCGGGCTGCTTTCCTGGAAAGTGCACGCTGGATGGGCACTCGACACCACAGACTGTCTGGTGCTTAGGAATGGATCCCTATGATAGTCCCTTTAAGGTCCACTAAACCCCTGAACCCTAAACCCTCAAACGTGATGACGCCTCCGCGGGCGACAGCTTTTCTAGGACCTCCTGAACGACCTTCTGCGCGGCCGTGCGCTGGACGAAGTCCTCAAGATGCGGGAACTTTCCCTGAAGTAAACCCTAAACCCTAAACCCTACACCCTTAAAGAAGAAGCTGTTAAAGGAGCCCACAAAGATCGCTTAAGGTTTTAAATCTCCATGAAGGGATCTATAGGGATCCCTAAAGGGGCCCTAATCTTGCACCCCAGAGCCTGGTCCCTGAAATCCAAAATCTTCAGAAACCCCAGAGACTCCAATATGGGAGTTTCCGAAAACAGGAGTACCTTATTTTGGGGTCCTTATAATAAGGATCCTACTATTTCGGGTACTATATTTGGGTCCCCTATTTTCGGAAACTCCCATATTCATATTCCGTAAAGCATATTAGGGATCCTACTATGATTTAAGGGATATCTTCTTAATTAAGGGATCTTGGAGTCTCTGGGACCCTTCAAGTGCCCTCAGAGGAGTCCTCTAAGGGATCCCTTACAGGAAATAGCCTAATGGGACATCTAAACACTTAGAGGCTGCAGTGACGGCCCAAAATCCCAGAGCCCGAATGCTTGGGGTGCAGGCTGGCGTTCTGTTTTCGTTTCTTCCACTACTCCTGAGCTGTTGTTGTCGTTCTCTGCCTGCCTGCTTTTAGGGTGCGGTACATGCTGAGGATTTGGGGTGTAGGGTTTACAGTTCAGCGGTGAAGCGTCCACGTTCAGACTTCAGCGTGTAGGGTAACCCTAAACCCTGAACGCTAAACCCAAAGCCCTAAACGCCGAACCCTAAACTCCGGTGTTCAGGATTTCGGGCAAAGCCCGTTAGTGGCCTTGGTGTAAGGTCAGGACTACTTCCAAAGTCACGGGATATAGTACGTAAGTAGGATTTTGGGGTTTAGGACATAGGGCTTTGGGATACAAGTACACATTTTGTTATTCTTCCTTGGAATCACAGGGTATCGGCTAAAGACCTCCCTAAAATCCCCTAAGCCCTAAACCCTTTAGAACCGTATTGAAGCGCTAGAAGGTTCAGGAAATCTGCATAGAACTCTTTGTAGACCCCACAAAAAGAAACCCTTATTCTTACAAAGGCCTAAACCCTACAATGGGCCCTACAACTAGTGAACCCCAAGGAGCAATCAAGTACACTCCATTCGAAAGAAGCCAAGCTTTGTATAGGACAGTATAGGGGTTTCATAGGAACCCTGAACCCCTAAAATCTGAACCCCGAAATTCTAAGGAATTTATTGGGATTTGATACGGGAACTGAGGTTTGAGAGTCGCAGCCTGCAAGCTCCAACTCCCCAGGATCGAAGCCAGCGGAAGAGGAATTAGAGCTTTAAGGCCTAGGGGCTTTAGGGCTTGGTGTTTAGAGTGTAGGGTTTAGGGAGTTAGGGCTTTAAGGCTTGGGGGCTTTCTGGCTTTAGGGTTTGGGGTGTGTTTAAGGTTTAGGCTTTGGGGCTTTGGGTTTTAGGCAAGCTCCAGGGTCAAAGTGCAGCAGAACGGCCTGGCGCACATTCTTCAGGGGGTTCAGCTTTCCCTGTGCCTGGCCAAGCAGCAACATGGAGGGCTCACGCACGATCGTCTCACTAGCAGCCATAGAACCCTTATAGAACCCGTATGGGAACCCCTACACGATCGTACAACACCTCCGGAGTGCCTTGGTTTCTAGATGGACAATCTCGGAAACCTCTTTGATCCGTCCTTGCATTAGGGTTTAGGGTGCCGACTCTTTGGGAACGTTCAATTCCGAACTGCCGGAAGCATCCCAACATTAGATCCGCTAATTTGGGACTTTGTATTACTGAAGGGTACTATATAGGAACCCCGTAAGGCATCTCCTTGTTGGATCCTTCCGGCGGTCCGGGGATAAATCGTGGGACGTTACAATGGATGCAGCTCCTTTCGGATACTTGTATACGCCTCTTATGCAAGGACACACTGCCTGGACATTGGACGTTGAAGCCTCAAATCAACCTAAATGCTGATGCTGCTACTAAGCCATAACTGCTCCACTCAGCCATAAACTCTGTACCTCAAACTCCTGAGGTTCAATCAACCCTACCTTGAACTGTTTCCCGACCACTCATATCACACTTAGAACACCGTCAATAGCACGCGAAAAAAGTCTAGAACCAAGTAACTTGAAGCCGTCGAAAGCCTCAACCCCAAAGCCTAAAGCCACAAATCCTAAACTCGGAACCCTTAAAGCCTAAAAACACTAAAACCCCAAACTTTACATCCAATTTGCAAAGCAACCGAAATCCGTACAACTCGATTAAGGAATATATCTCGCATTATACGGTGATGGAAAATGCCATATCCCTAGGGCCAGTCCCTACTGCCAGTCCCTACTCTTCCCTAAACCCTCGTCTCTACTACTCCTCAAACCGAAACACCCTGAACCTAAACCCTAAGCCCTGATCCCTGATCCCTAATCCCTACTCCTTAAACCCTAGACCCCCAAACCTTTCCCTCGCTCCCTCCCTCCTTCCCTCTCTCTCCCTCTCCCAAGCCCTAAGCCCCAAATGCTTGGTGGCCTCCTGAAGCTGTGCCTGCAGAGCCCCGAGCTCTTGGGCGGCCTCCACATAACCGGCTGGAAAGTTTGGGCTTAAGGAGATGATTGGGGTTTAACCCTAAACCCTAAACCCTAAACCCATGGTTTAGGGTATAAGGTTTTATTAGGGTTTAGGGGTCTCGGGGGGCTCCGAAGTTTTGGGTTTTGGGTTTTGAAGTTGAGGGGTTGGGGGTGTGGGGTTTCGGGTTTGCGGTCTAGGGCTCAGAAGTTTTAGAGTTTAGGGTTTTTATGAAAGGTCTCGGGCCTTTCAGTTCATGCAAACACCTGCTCCACTACTTCACCAGGAAATATGTACTGCGAAGCTCTATGGGCCCTTAACGGGCAGCGTTCATTAATCCAGGAGGAGTTTAAACTTGATGGTTGTGGGTGCAGGTTTCGGAGACTTCGGATAACTGCAGTAACCTCAAGGGTTCCTTTGTGGCTAAGCCTTGCCGAACCTGCAAGTTGGGCTCAGGGTTTGCAGGGTTCGGGTTTGGCTGTCTGAGATTCGGATTCAACTTGCTTCGGTTGAGGAGTCTACTTAGAAGGGCAGGGGACTTAGTAAGTAGGTTATAAGTAGAGTTATAAGTACCCTAAATGGAGTTACCCCAATTATAACCCTACTTATTACCTACTTACTAAGTCCCCTGCCCTTCCAAGTAGTGAGTCTAGGGTCTGGTACGGACAGTCTCGACCCCAAAGGCCTAAAACAGAAAGAAAGGCCGACGGATCCAAACAAAAAACAACAAGCACAGATGCAAGCGCCTGAAGCTATAGCATAGCAGGCTCTATGCCCCCAAAACACTAAATTCACTAAACAGACAATGCCCCAAAAAAGGAGCCATGTGGAACACGGTTTGGAGGGCATGCTTTTAAATCATGCCACAGCGAAAGTACGGGAATCACAGTATAGAATCTAGAAACTGAAACACCCGGCATTCATGCTCTGTGGCCGTCACAGTTAGAGTAGCGTCTGGGGCATATTTCGCTATGACTATATTACGGAACAGAAGAAATTGCTTTACCAAAAATTCAGGAGCTCACAAGTCTGCAGTCGAAACCCTAAACACCGAACACAAACCTAAGTCCCTCCACTAAGCCCCCCCCCCCGGGCCCCTCCCTCTCTCTCCCCCGCCAAAAAAACACCAGGAGACACCCCTGGACCCTAAACTTGGCCGAACGACCTTCTGCTTCACCGCGTCACTTTCGTACCGCCTTAGGCTTGCGTGCTGTACGGCTTAGGGTTTAGGCTTTTAGGGTTCAAGGTTTAGAGCTTTGGTTTCAGGCTTTGGGATTCAGCGCTTAGGGTTCAGGGTTTAGGGCCCAGAGACTCCAACATCCCTTAATTAAGGAGTATTCCTTAAATTATAGTAGGATCCCCCCGGGGCCCGTCGCAGCCTTCTGACGATTCCCCTCCTCTTAAGGTGTGTGGACCCCCGGGGCGGCACTAAGGGCTGCCTTCCAGGCCCGATGAGCACCCACACCTTGTATCGTCAGCTGCGGCGGGGTGACAGTGCCCCCTCCATTGGCTCCTTAAATTCCAGGCCTCCTCGCCCATCTTCTTGCCAGTCCGCGCTCATCCGTCCGTTCAGCCGCCTCCCTGGTTTCTGCCATGCGCTCACATGTAGTGTCTACCTACTTGCGTGTTTTCATTCTGTACCTGCATACATCCAGCAGCCGCTTCTGCCCTCTGCCCCGCCTTTCGCTCCTTTGTCGCAATCCGGTATGCCTGTCTTCCCTCGCATCCCGAGCTGGCGGACATGATCACCTGCTGGTCGCAAGGGCCTTCGTTGACCGCCTCGATTGCCTACCGGATGGCCTTCCTCCCTCACTGCGCAACTTCAGCTGCGACCTGAGCTTCGCAGGCACTTCTCTGCGCTCCACGGGTTGGACGTGTGGCTCATTGCTCACAAGCATGGGCCCTACACCGGACAACTTCACCGCTCACCTTGGCGGTATAAAACCTCATCACCGCTGCTCCCTGACATGCTCATGCGCAGCCCACTCCCCCTCGCGCCGACTCACGGGGGTCTGGTCAACCGACCTCTGTAGGTTACTTAGGTTCGCCTCCACTTCCTCGACGAGTGTTTGCGTTATCCTCGACGTGTGTTTGCGCTCTTTGAGAGCGGATAGTGGTGAAGGACTCCCCCTGTCGTTCCAGACCCTGCTCGCTTCGACATCGGGGATCTGGGTAAACGACCTGCGTATGGCCGTAGTTCCGCTTCTTTCCATTTCGTCCACCACGCAGCTCCTCATGTCGTTCCAGACCCCCCTTCCCACCCCGAGGTGGCGGGTCTTGGTAAACGACCCGCGTGTGGCCGTAGTTCCGCTTCTTTCCATTTCGTCTACCACGCAGCTCCTATGTCGTTCCAGGCCGCCCTTCCCACCCCGAGGTGGCGGGTCTTGGTGAACGACTCGCGTAAGGCCGTAGCTCCGGTTCTTTGCATTTCGTCCACCACGCAGCTCCTCTTGTCGTTCCAGACCCCCCTTCCCACCCCGAGGTGGCGGGTCTTGGTAAACGACCCGCGTAAGGCCGTAGCTCCGCTTCTTTCCATTTCGTCCACCACGCAGCTCCTCATGTCGTTCCAGACCCCCCTTCCCACCCCGCGAGGTGGCGGGTCTTGGTAAACGACCCGCGTATGGCCGTAGCTCCGCTTCTTTCCATTTCGTCTACCATGCAGATCCTCTTGTCGTTCCAGACCCCCCCTTCCCACCCCACGAGGTGGCGGGTCTTGGTAAACGACCCGCGTAATGCCGTAGCTCCGCTTCTTTCCGTTTCCTCCACCACGCAGCTCTTCATGTCGTTCCAGACCCCTCTTTTTACCCCGAGGTGGCGGGTCTTGGTAAACGACCCGCGTATAAGGCCGTAGCGCCGCTTCTTTCTATTTCGTCCACCACGCAGGTCCTCATGTCGTTCCAGACGCCCCTTCCCTCGCCGAGGTGGCGGGTCTTGGCAAACGACCCGCGTATGGCCGTAGTTCGGCTTCTTTCCATTTCGTCCACCACGCTTCTCGTGTCGTTCCAGACCCCCCTTCCCACCCCGAGGTGGCGGGTCTTGGTAAACGACCCGCGTAAGGCCGTAGCTCCGCTACTTTCCATTTCGTCCACCATGCAGCTCCTCTTGTCGTTCCAGACCCCCCTTCCCACCCCACGAGGTGGCGGGTCTTGGTAAACGACCCGCGTATGGCCGTAGTTCCGCTTCTTTCCATTTCGTGTTCCAGAACCCCTCTTCTCACCCCGCGAGGTGGTGGGTCTTGGTAAACGACCCGCGTAATGCCGTAGCTCCGCTTCTTTCCATTTCGTCCACCACGCTCCTCATGTCGTTCCAGACCCCCCCTCCCACCCCGAGGTGGCGGGTCTTGGTAAACGACCCGCGTAGGGCCGTAGTTCGGCTTCTTTCCATTTTGTCCACCACGCAGCTCCTCGTGTCGTTCCAGACGCCCTTCCCACCACGAGGTGGCGGGTCTTGGTAAACGACCCGCGTAAGGCCGTAGCCCCGCTTCTTTCCATTTCGTCCACCACGCAGCTCCTCATGTCTTTCCAGACCCCCCTTCCCACCCACGAGGTGGCGGGTCTTGGTAAACGACCCGTGTATGGCCGTAGTTCAGTTTCGTCCACCACGCAGGTCCTCATGTCGTTCCAGACCCCCCTTCCCACCCCGAGGTGGCGGGTCTTGGGAAACGACCCGCGTGTAAGGCCGTAGTTCCGCTTCTTTCCATTTCGTCCACCACGCAGCTCCTCATGTCGTTCCAGACCCCCTTCCCACCCCGAGATGGCGGGTCTTGGTGAACGACTCGCGTAAGGCCGTAGCTCCGGTTCTTTGCATTTCGGCCACCACGCAGCTCCTCATGTCATTCCAGACCCCCCTTCCCACCCCGAGGTGGTGGGTCTTGGTAAACGACCCGCGTAAGGCCGTAGTTCCGCTTCCTCCCATTTAGTCCACCACGCAGCTCCTCTTGTCGTCCCAGACCCCCCTTCCCACCCCGAGGTGGCGGGTCTCAGTCTTGGTAAACGACCTGCGTCAGGCCGTAGCTCCGCTTCATTCCATTTCGGCCACCACGAAGCTCCTATGTCGTTCCAGACCCCCCTTCCCACCCCGAGGTGGCGGGTCTTGGTAAACGACCCGTGTAAGGCCGTAGTTCCGCCTCTTTCCATTTCGTCCACCAAGCAGCGCCCCTCATGTCGTCCCAGACCCCCCTTCTCTCCCCGGTATGTTAAATCCCGGCCGTAGCTCCGCTTCTTCCATCGCGTCCACGACACAGTGTTCCCCAAGTCGTTGCAGACCCGCTTCTAGCTCCGAGATCGGGGACCTGGGTAAACGATCCGCGCACGGCAGTAGCTCCGCTTCTTTCATTTCGCATTACGCATCGCTCCTCACGTCGTTCCAAACACCGCTTCTCGCAAGGCCGTATAGTCTCGCTCCGAGAATGTACGACTCTCGTGAAGCCGTATAGCCGCTACCCCGATTCTTACCATTACATGCCAGGCCTCGGTTTCGAGTCCGGCTCAGCTGGGCCCCCCCGCCTCTACGCGTCTGCGAGTGCATTCTCGTCCTTCCCCTTCTCCAGTTACCCACTTTGCGTCGCCCCCCCCTCTTCTGGCCCAAACCCCCCTTTCCTAACCCAGACTTGGGCCACGTCCGGCGGGTTTCAGGCTCCCCATTTCTTTGGGGACCAGTCCGTGCCGGTTTCGGCCTTCGTTTCCACTTATACTCCAGACTCTAGTTCAAGCCCCCTCTGGAACCTCCCGCGGAGGGGGCCGATGACGCTTGCGGAGGCCCCCCGAGATGCTGGGCGGGGAAGAGTGGTGGAGGCCGCGGCTACTGCTGCAGGTCGAACCCTACCTGCCTACCTATAGTAGGATCCTTAGTATGATTTAAGGAATATTCCTTAATTAAGGGATATTGGAGTCTCTGGGGGCTTAGGGTTCCGGTCTACATCTTGGTTCAGATTAGCAGGCTGTTGGGCTGCAGATTGTATGAGGCCTGGGGATTTCGGCTTTGAATCCACGAAACCCTGGACCAAAAACCTCGTGCAGAACCCCAAACCCTGCAATGGGAGCCTTAATAATTAGAATAGGGTTTCGGGTCACATTTTCCTGTAACTACAAAAAACCAAAAAATAGTATTGGTAATGATTTAGGCCCGTAAATTAAACCCTTAAACCAGAGCGGGCAGAGTGGGACATCACAGCTCAGAGATGTGAGCTCGATGGTATCTTCTTGGGCTTGGGGTTGCTGGGTTTCGAAAGCTTGGGTGTTGGGGTTTGGGTTTGCGCGACGGTTGAAACCATGGGCCCCTGGTATGGGCCCTTAACCCTGGGATCCTTATTTACCCACTATATACCCTATATAGACTCTCAAGGGTCCCTAGAACTCCCTCCAATAAAGGTTTCCAAGGGTAAAAGGAGGGACCCTTAACAAGGACCCCTAGGTATATACGCTTAATATAGCTACTATATACCCATTGTATAGCCCATTATAGGGTAGGGGTCCCCATTAAGGGTCCCTCCTTTTCCCCTTTGAGGTTTGCGAGTTAGGGTCGAGATTAGTGTATGGAGTTGGGGGTCCATGGAGTTTCGGTTCGGTGTTGCTGGGCGGTGGTCAAAAAGATTAGCATAGGGGTTCGGGATTCGAGCGGATGTTGTGAGAATAGGGTTTTGGGGTATATCATAAGTATCCTAGTTATAACAAGGAACCCTAATGAATGGTGAGGGTATTTCTTCCGCCTTCTATTTTGCTGCTTAACAGTTCCTATCAGGCCGTGGATTAGGTCAAGGTTTAAGGCCGCAAATCCCCGATATTTCCTACAGTAGAAGCCAGAAAGTTGGAATATGATTATCCTAACCCTTCTAAGGTAAATTATAGGGTATCCTACCATGAAACCATATTCCAACTTTCTGGAGTTCCCTGAAAGCCCTTGACTTGAAGCCCTGAACCTCAGACTCCCAGAGGCCAAACGCCAAGGTGGCTTTTTAGGGTTTAGGGTTTAGGGTTTGCGCAACAAATCGGTGCCAAAGCCCAAATCCCTAATCTTCTCAGAGTAAGAAGCGGTTACTATAAGTGCCTAGTCGACGATATCCAGCTTCAGGGTATCTATCCTACAACTTTAGTTGTAATCGGCGACCTTGACCAATCGTGTTACGAATTTACAGGGCCCCAGACTACAGTCAAAAATCTTGGAGCCCGAAAGGCAGAAATCTACTCCACGACCGAAGCCAGGAGCCTTCAAAACCCTAAACCCCCAAAACCCTACATCCTAAACCCCCCAAGACCCATTTCAAGGACCAAGTTTTCGCACGCAAGCTATAGGCCGTTCGGGCTCCACCCTAAACAGAAACCGGCACTGTAAAACAGAAGTCCTACAGCCCTATACCTGCATCCCTTTTTCCCGCTTCTGTCCCCCACAACCTGTACACAGAGGACACGATTATTTGAGAACCCAACAACCCGACAGTTTGCAAGGCTGCTTTGCCACGTTTTTGACAGGCACTTTCTCTTGATGGGCGGTTAAGGTCAAGCGTTAGGGTTGTTAGGGTCTTTGCACTGTGACTTTGGAGGTTTCGCATGGGTTGGCTTGGGTGCTTTGGCACAGCCGCGATGGACCTGTACAAGTCTGCACACCGGGCTGGCAAACACTAAGACACCACAAGATTACTCAATTCAATGCTCCGCCCCGATCACGCTCCGGTCGCTGATACTGCGGAAAGTCCTGGGCGATTCATTCGGCTTTAGGGCCTAAACCCTAAAATGTGAACCCTACATCCTAAACCCTAAAGGCTTGGGATCGGGGTTGAGGGTTGAGGGCATAGGGTTTGGGTAAGACATGGAAACCTGTGCACGAAGCCAAGGTCGGTTCACGATTCAGAGAGTTCTATGCTTGGCTGTGTAGGGTGTAGGGCTTAGGCTGTCTAAGGTTTAGGGTTTAGGGTTCAGGGTTCAGGCTGTCTAAGGTTTAGGTTTAGGGTTTAGGGTTGCTTACCATTCAAGGCTCCCACGATCTAGGCTTCCCTATACCCCTTAACAACACGGGAACCCTGTGTAATTTGGCTCATTTAATGAGGAAGGCCCTCCCGAACAACAAACACTAGAGGATCGTTTGAGTCATATTGTCATATAGTACGGTCAGTATATACGGACTATCAGGGAATAGTCTTAGACATCATAGCACTGTAACATAGCACATCTACCGCAAGGCAGACACAGTATCAGAGATGTGCGGTGCCCTCGAGGCAGTGTTGAGCCGCGCCAAAGCAGCGTTGGTGCGGGTGTGATAGCGTGCTGCCAGGACCACCGTGCATCCTTGCTTCTCAACATTCGGTATGGGGTCCAGGGCATCATGGCTTCGGGCATCGTGGTGTATCGCTGTGCTAAAGGTTTCAGGGTTTGGGGTTTACGGCGTTCAGGGGTTCTAGATGCAAAAGGCTTCCCAATCATGCTGTGATGTCGCTAGAACTTGCAGGATTAAAGCAGGATGTATCATTCCTGACAATGGAACCACCATCCTTACATCTTGCATGGGTTGGTCAGTCGTCCTAAGCCCGAGCCGACCCGCCAATCCCGCTAACCTTAAGCCCTAAACCCCTAAACCCTAAACCCCAATACCCTAAACCCCTAAACCCCTAAACCCTAAACCCTGATCGAAACTTCTGCCACACTCACAGTCTGGCCCAAAGCTGATAGGCTGCTATAAGGGCCTGAATGACACTTAAAACTTCCAAAAGAAAACATACATGACGACGCCAATGCTAGATATGCAATGGCGAAACGATGTTCATAACAATAGCACGATGTTGTCACAATAGCAGCAATTTTCGCTGTTATAACGCTAGCAATGCTAACGGGAAGATGTGCTCCAAGCAAAAACTCAGTCCCCCGTGCATGCCGAAGCTCTGCTGTCAGAACGAGAACCGACCGTGGCTCCAAGAGCACGGCCCGAACTTCCCCGCTTCGAAGGCACCGGAAGTCCATGATGGTCGGGCTGCGGAGGGAGAAGCCCACCACCGCCTCCACGAGGGTTTAGGGTTAGGGGTTTCGGGTTCAGGGTTTCGGGTTTCGGGTTTAGGGTTTCGGGTTTAGGGCCTCCATGGGTAGGGTTATGTGTAGGATCACTGAAGCTTTGCATCATTTTATTGCTGAGTCCTGTGATGCCTCAAGCGGGCCGTAAGCCGTAGCCTTCTACGAAGGGTTTCAAGCTTTCGAAAGCTGCTGTGCTTCAGATCTGTATAGAACAGCTTGCTTGGCTGACTTCTGAACCCCTCCAAAAAGTTCAACTTTTAGCCTCCTTATTATGATTCATGTAGAAACCCAAGAAGTTAAAGTCCTACGAGCTAACCAGAAGAACGCCAAGCTTGTCAGCTTTCCCTTGACTTTCAATTTGCGGGACGGAAATCGGGGTTCAGGTGCAGGGGTTTGTGCCTTGTTTGGGTCGTGAGGTCAAGAACTGCGGGCCCAAAATCGTTGAAGTTGAAGTGGGACCGAACCCTAAACCCCACACCCTAACCTGAACCCGGAACCCTAAACTCCTAAACTTTAAACTCTGATAGTCGGAGACGATGAGAGAAAGCAGCCCAGCCCTCCAGAAGCTCATGCCATGCTATGAGCAGCAACCTCGTGCCTGAACCCCGATATATCAGGTGCTTGTAGGTTCTGGTGAATTTTTGTGGGATTCTGTTTCAAATCAGAAGCCCTAAACCCTAAACCATGAATCTTAAACCCTAGATTCTAAACCCCTAAACCCCAAACCCCAAACCCCTAAACCCTAAACCCCAAGCCACTAAACCCCAAACCCCTAACTGCCGAGAGCACCACTGACCATTTGCATGGGCGCTCGAGGCTCCGACCGAGGCCCCCGGCCGAGCGTCGGTGAAGGAGGGTAAAACCTCCCGGACAATGGGAACGGGGACGGAAGAGACGCGGTTACGCCTCACACAATACGGACGTCAGTCCGTGAAAATGAGGAGACCACAGTGCTTTTTGGGGGCCTGGCCTCCGCTGCCTCTGCTGTGCAGTTTGTTCACACTTCAAGCAGCCCTTACAGGGCGCGAGGGGCAAGTTGTTTGTTGGAAACCCTTGCTTTTCGTCGAGCGGCCGGCACAGGCCGCGAGTACCCACAACCCGACACCAATCCATCTCAGCTGTGGTTTCTTGAGAAGTATAGCCGTTTATGTGTCGAGCTGATAAAGGAAGCAGAGAGCAAGAAAGCTCCTCTTGATTGGGGTTTGGGGGGTGGACCCTAAACCCTAGTTGAGAATAGTTGGGGTGGTTGGGGCGGGACTACATGCTGACGCAAGCGCGCGATAAGTGGGTGCGCCCCTATTCCTAGAGCAACAGGCGCGCCCACCGCGCGCATACTGTTACAAACCTTAAACCCTAAACCCCTAAACCCCTACACCCTAAACTTAACTCCAAGCCCTAATTCCTTCCGCCTCGCCGAAGAACTCACGATCTCGGTGGGCCTTGATGCCTAGCCCATGGTAAATTTTTACACTCGTTTATGGGTTTCGGGGTTAGGCGCTTAGGGGTTTAGGAGTTAAGGGGTTTAGGCGTTGAGGGGTTCAGGGGAATAGGGATTTAGGAGTTTAGGGGTTTAGGGGTTCAGGGGTTTAAGGGTTTAGGGTTTGGGGTTTAAGTACCCATGAAACATCCAAAATGTTACCCAACCATGACAAAGATGCCTTGACCCCCCGTGTAGTCGTTGACGATGCACCTTGGAGATTGGCAGCTTCGGGCCCTCAACGGGTTTTTGGGCTTTGGGGGTATTTGGGGTCTCAGGGCTTCAGGGTTTTGTTTTAGTTAGGGTTTAGGGTTTAGGGTTTAGGGTTTAGGTTTAGGGTTTAAGGGTCTAGGGTTTAAGTTGTTTTAGTTAAGTTGACGGCCTTCTTTGTGCGCCTGCCCGAGTCGGCTCCTAACTAGGTCACACTGGTTTGTGTTCACAGTCCAGTGTTAACACGAAAAAAGTTCACGCGCCCTCTCACTCGTTCGTCCCTTTGTTTGAAGACCATGTTTAGGGTTTAGGGTTTAGGGTATAGGGTTCAGGTTCAGGCTTTAGGGTTTAGGTTTAGGGTTTAGGGTTTAGGTTTAGGATCTAGGGTTTAGGGGCTGGGGCTTTTATGACGACGCGGACGCAAAAGCTTCAGGGATTGCCAGGCACTACATGGCAAGAATGGGGCGTTCCGGAGTAAACCATATCGCAGTTCGACCGGGTTCTGGCAGCACTATCTAGTCTTCCGAAACTCGAAAGCCGTGCAAAGCATAAAACGGAAAATAAATGCTGCGGCTCCTATACAACGCCTTGCAATGCTTTGGAATGGCAGCAAAGTGGTTGAACATTGAGGCTTCCGTGCTGAAACCCCTTGCCCCCCCCAAACCCTCAGATACTGCCAAATGCTACATCCTAAACCTAAATCAGCAGCCCCAAACCCTAAACCTTAAGCTCTAAGACCTAAACACGAAGCCCTAAAGCCTTAACCAGAAGAAAACCTAAACCCCTACACCCTAAACCACTAAACCCAAAACCCAAAACCCCGAAATCCTAACCCCTTAACTTTGTACTCAGCACGCCCGGGGTGCTGGTCGAAATCCGGACTCTCCAGATGCCCCTCACAGACCAGACGGTTTAGGACGGCCTGGGGCAAAAGTGACTTTGGGAAGCTTTGCATCCGACGGCTGCTAAGCCCTATTTGACGGCTCGGGTTGACAACGTAAGAGATGCAGCGGAGTTTGGGTCTTGGGTTTGGGGTTAGGTTATGGGTTTAGGGGGTAGACTATACTATGATAAGGCGCACTGCAGAACAGTGTTACTAAGTCATACCGGCCCTGTAGTACGCCATGATAGAGGTACACACATGCGTTCGGCTTCTCCTATGACGCTCCATACAACCTACTTAATGCTTGCCCTGATGTTCAACACTTCCCGCCCCTGTGCCTGCGAGCAAGCGGGCATCTCGCTTCGCGGCGGATCCAGCTTCGCCAGGGCATTAGTGTGCCGATTGCGCCAGTGGAATCCGTAGCCATACCTGGGTGCAGGATCATCGCAGCGGCCAGTGCTTGTACTATCGTATACGGCGATGCTCTAGTCATGAGCACTTTGAGAATTTGAAAAGTAGATCATATCCTCTGTTCCGGGCTTTGAAGGAATTATGGATTGGGGCTTAGGATCCACTAAACCCGCTGTCGAACACATGACGACTAAGCCTCTCAAACGCTGTGGGCAGGCTGAGGCTGCTCCCCCGCAATCCGGAATCGACCGAGTCCTGCTTCCTCCGACATGGGGAACACGGGGAACCTATTCAACCCCGCAAGGTCAAAACCTTCACCGGGCAGGCTCAGGGCAAGCCAAACCCTAAACCATGAACCCTGAACCCCAAAGCCTAAACCCTAAACCCTAATAACGTACACCCTAAACCCTAATAACCTAAACCCTGAACCCCTTAAATCCTGAACCCTATAATAACCGAAACCCTGAACCTCTAAACCCTATACCCAGTGGCTGCTGAGTTCGCCGGGACTTGTTGTCCCCATCCCAGCCCGCTGCATCCACGGATGCCAATATGCCCTGCTCCTTCCGAGTCTGTCGTAGTCATGTAGGGGCCTTCATCAGCAGGGGGTTTTAGATTATTCTAAAGCACGTAAACAACAACAATAAACAATCACGTTGGCAACTATTCAGCTTCTGTGTTGATTCGGTTGCTGTGCTTATGGAGGCGGTGAGGGTGATGATTCGATGTTGCGATGAATCAGGATGATCATGAGGTGACAATGATGCTGATGATCTCGACGATGACGATGACCATGACGATGACGACGGTGCTGGTGATGGTGACGGTGCCGGTGCCGGTGCTGGTGCTGATGCTGTTGCTGGCTGGTGCTGATGATGATGATGGCGATGGCGGCAACCGTGTTACTGATGATCTTGGCTCTGATGCTGATGATGATAGTGATGGGTGGCGGCAGTGGTGGCGATCGGCGGCGGTGGTGGTGGTGGTGGTGGTGGTGGTGGTGGTGGTGGTGGTGGTGGTGGTGGTGGTGGTGGTGGTGGTGGTGGTGGTGGTGGTGGTGGCGGCGATGACTGTTGGTCACTGAAATGGTGACAGTTGCAGAGGAGATGCGCGGGAAATGATGATGGCAAAGATTCTAATTACGGCTGCACCGATAAACCTTGGTAGACATGACAAGGCGAATAGTAATGACAAAATAACCTTCGTCTACCAAGCGAAAAGGAATTGTTCTGGGCCCGAAACCGTACTCCTGAAACCAATTGTTATGTCACCCTTAACCCTAAATTCAAAACCGCCAAGAAAGAACCTCAAGCAATTTGTCCAGGTTTGTAAACGGCACCTCTTCAATGGTGAGGAAATCCGGAAGGTAGATCAAGCCTGGGACACATTCGGGTTTAGAATTCGGGGTGCAGGGTTAGAAATTTAGGTTTTATGCTGGGATTCGGGATTTTGGGTCTGGTTACTGTCCCATCCTTGTCTTGATGCGGCGAGCGCATGGTGCACGTCCGAAGGTTTAGCTTTAGCTTTAAAGATTCTGAGTTCATCTCTCATTTGATTGGTGCCAAGACCGGTACATAATGCAATCAATGCGATGTACCATACTCAAGCCTCACGGCATTCAATATTTGTTTCTACTTGAGTAATTTGAACTAGGTCCTTCAACCGGAGCCAGCCACAATCAAAAACACAACGCGTGCCATCCTTCTCTTACAAGAGCTTGAACCCTTAACCCTTAGCCCTAAACACAGGCTCTTCAACAGGGGTCTTTCTGGGTCTACAGCGCTCAAGCTTTTCGAAGTCTAGGGTTTGGGGAAACTTGGGAGACAAAAGTGCTGGGTTTGAGGCCTCATGTACCTCGTCGTGGCCTTTCAGGTTGAACTTGAGGCTACAAAAAATCTGAATACCCAGAAGCATCGAGCTCACTCTGCCCAGAGAGCCCAGTCGGACAGCACGCTTTAAATGATGACTTCTGCAATAGTTTTTTCAGGTGTTGGGCTTACTGGGTACCCAGTCAGACACAAGCGTCTCGCAGACGTGCATTTAAAAACCATAAAACACAACCTCCTGCCTGGCGTGCTTCACGGTTTGAAATTTAGGTTCAGTATACTGCCCGAAATGTTTTCTAATGGACGGTCATCTTGCTTCAAATCCCTGTCTTCGGGCATCTCCGAAGCAAACATTTTGACCCTGAACAATCACACATACGGCAAGTGCCCTTACGCAGCACCGAATAACACCAACCCTTCATGTCGTTCTTTTCCCTCAAATAGCCTCACGTCAACTTAAACCCCAAACTCTAAGCCCTGGACCCGATACCCCAAAGACCAACCCCAAACGTAAACCCTAAATCCTAACCCTAACGCCCAATCCTTAACCAAACCCTTAATTCTAAACCGTGGACCCTAAACCCTAAAGCCCAACCCTGAAACTAAACCCCATACTCCAAGCCCTGAACCCGAAACCCGCAGCCCGACCCTAAGCCTAACCGGCGACTCCTGTGGGGGCTACTGTCTAGGGACTCTCACGTGGAAACAGTGCCGCGACCCGGTTCATATTCCGTCTCTCGAAGTGACTGCCTCGTCCTCGTTGGGTGGCTGCATGAGCTCATCTATGGTGCGCTCGAAATCTGCCTTTGTGTTCAAAAAATGCAATCTCGCTGGTCAAGGGCACGCAGGGCAGACTCGAACTCGCGGGTCCTTTAGCTTCTCGAAATTGAATTGTTTCTTCCACGCCTGCTCAGCCTGCCAATAAACCGCACTGTAGCTCGTCGGAGGCTCCTGGAGCATGCACACTCGCCACAGTCAAGCCCGCCTTTGCGAGCCCTTCTCGGCCCGCTTGTTTGGCCGCCGTCACGTCCCGGGCCTATTTCTCTTTCTTGTGCGCCTTCTTCTCCTGCTTCCTTGGGTTTGGGCAAAGAACTTTGGCGTAGGCTCTGCCACACGGTCGTTCTCTGCGCCTCGCCGCAGCCTCCGTTTTCGTGTCTTTCCGTTTCTTCTCGCGCATAGCCTCTGAATGCGGCATGCATGTCAACGGGCCTAGATATCTCGTCCACATCTGTCCTCGTGCCTTCTTCTTGGGGTCCGGAGCTTTCTTGGCTACGTGCGCCGGCCTGGGACGTGCAGCAAACCCACTAACCTGAGCTGGTCACAGTCCATATGGAGGATGCGGGAGATGGCGTTTGTGGCAGGCTTGGGAGGGCGAGGCTCGGCCAGCTGCATAGACCTACTTGATGGGCAGGACCTGGACAAAGCCGGGCATTCTTTGCCACACTCTGCGTACCGTGCGGGAAACTGGCCTCCATCAAGATCGTCTCCAGTTTGGGCATCATGTCCCACAAGGCATGTGAGGCCTTGCCGCAGAAGCCTGCCACGTTGCTTCGACTGTATCCGTGCCGCACCTGGTTCGGCGAAGAGGGGGTTGCGAGCGGAGTACTGCCGGCAGAGGCAGCCCTCCGTTCATCTACATATATATATATATATATGCACGCATACTGATGCGAAATCTCGCCATTCATATGTAAATCTCATTAAAAGGCGTCCGCACTCGGGTGATTTTTTTGTCGCTAGGTGATGTTAGACAAACCCGAAGTCGCGTGGACATTCATCGAAATAGCAGAGGTCGCCCGCGGGTGGCATAGCAACCGAATCGATACCACATCTCTGTCCATGGGTTTCGCTTGTGTAGACTCTTGCTAAGGGCTCCCTGTGCTCGCCATGACGCACCTTCCAGAAACAGGGCTGGAGTTGGAAACCACTTGACAATCACACAAAAAGTATCTTAATACAAAGCAGGCCGACTGCTTAGCAAGGCCTCTCCCTCCCAGGTATAGTGGCGTGGAAACCCGCGTCTGTTGCGCGCAGGTCTGTGACGTGCTGCAGGGTCAGCACATCCTGCAGCCTTCCGCCCCACACGACGACGGAGCCGTCGTCACCTTAACGTGCCAACGAAACGCTTCCCGAACGGCCCGCCTTACTAACTTACACGTGCAGGTGCCATCAGCGCATCTTCGGTCGAGAGGCGCAGGGCGGCAAAGGAGGCGCCCGGGGAGCAAACCCGCATGACGTGCTTCAGCTGCCCCTCCACCAACGCCAGCCCGCTTGGTGGCTCTGCACGCACAGACCCCTCGTGCAAAAGGACGCACTCTTTCCCCGCGTAAACGCGCGGTTCCACAAGAGCCCTCTAGAGCCGCCGCATGCTTCCCCTAAACCCCTAAACTCCTACACCGCCTACACCCCTAAACCCTAAGCCCTAAACCCTATAGGAACCTTAGAGATCCCCTATAGATCCCTTGAAGGAACACAGCCGAAAGGCCTGGGATAAACGAATCCACACTCGCCGCTCCGAGTGTAAACTCCTCGCTTGGCTTTCTGTCGTCTTGGAACGGAGTTTAAGGGTTCCTTTAAGGTTCCTTTACGGGTTTCTTAACGGGTTCCTTAACGGGTTCCTTTTTAAGGGTTCCTTTAAGGGTTTCTTTACGGGTTCCTGTAAGGGTTCCTTTTAGGGTTCCTTAAAAGGTTCCTTTAAGGGCTTCTTGAAGGGTTCCTATAAGGGTTTCTTGAAGGGTTCCTTTAAGGGTTCCTTTAAGGGTTTCTTGAAAGGTTCCTGTAAGGGTTCCTGTAAGGGTTCCTTTGAAGGTTCCTGTATATAAGGGTTC